>NQII01000589.1:519467-628942 GCA_002778355.1 Clitarchus hookeri | reverse complement strand
CAAACGGGTGCGAATTGTACCATTGGCCTTAGCTATGAAGCCTGTACAGCCAGAAAAGAAATACAAGAAACATCAACAAATCTACAAGAGACGTAACATGACAAATCTACAAGACTCGAAATATCCAGTTACTAAAATACACCCCCCCCCCCAAAATAAATTGCCTAATTTTAAACAACGGAAAAGACAAGATACGGTACTAAAATCACGACACCATAACCCAAAATCCGAGCTGTAAACTACGACTGATATAGAAGAACTCGTTTACGTTTACGATTTTTCAAAACTCATTTGACTCGGACTGACCGTTCATTCCTTCTACTATAATAATGGTTTGTTGTTATCAAGTAGGTAGTAGGCCTAATGTACGGCGACAAACACCATTAAATCACTTGTGATTACACTCTATGTCATCCTGAAAACGTTTGGTTATTACAAACTCTTTCTAAATTTAAAATTTAATTTCCTATAATATAGCTTCCTATAAGATAAGATAACATTTACTTAAGTAAACCGCCGGTCAAAAAAATTCGCAAACAGAAGAATGCAAAGGACGTCACCGAAACTTTAGAGAGGCAGTAATACAGAAGAGTGAAAGTCATTCTAAAAAAAAAACAGATCAACAGGACAATTACATGTGGACCTGTGGTACGCCATCCGGTCGTATTCAATAGTGAATCGCACTGCGATATACCCTGCAACATGGTCTAACATGAAGTCCAGAGGACGCCGTATGTTGTCCTGACGTAGACGGTATGTTACAAATCTCGGATACTGTAGCACGGCGGCAGCTGGCGTTTCTACTGATCCCATATATGCTTGACTGGGGACGTCATGGGAGCAGGTAGACCATGGTAATGTATGGAATTAACGGATGTAGTCCTGGTGCCTTGTGTGATCTGGCATTATGAGGTCGGAATATCGCACCTGAAATACCTACCAGAATTGGGTACAGATGGAGGAGTAGAATATCATCGACATACCGCCAGGCAGTAAATGTTCCATGTAACACCGCGAGAGCGGATCGGTTATCGTACACCATGGTACCACAAACCATTACTGTGCCATTACTTTGGGATAAGTGTGCCACTCGGGCGCGATGATCATCAGTCCACATAACGAAGCGGCACTCATTACTGAACACCACACATCGCCAGTCTGTGGCGTTCCATATTGTTCTGGCCTGGTCCCACATTAAACAGAGACACCGCCGCTGTTGCAGAGATAATGGCAGCACATGTGATGGGCGCTAACATCGTAGATTCAAGCCCGCATGGCGTCGGGGAAATGGTTCGTGGGTATACAGTAGACCCAACACTGACCAGTATCGTGGACAGAGTTACCATGGGATCCCTTCATGCCCGGTTCCGTCGATCCTCTCGACTGGCGGTCATCCTCGTCCTTCCTGAGCCAGTCCTCCGTACGTGTGTGCCTTCACGTATCCACTGCTACCTAAAGCACCTGACAGCACGCTCCTCATAGTGGGCTATATAGCCATACGACCACCCTGCGGTTTCCAGTCTGATTACGAATCCTCTCTCGAAGTCCATCAATTGCGTAAAGTGATGTCTTTGTCGTCTTACTGGCATTATTCTTCACTCTGTACGCTTGCTTGGTATCGTCTGGTGTTTCTCGCGTTAACGCGGCTATGACTACACGCCAGTGTCTAACAACAGCTGGTAGGTACTTGCAGCGCTACTTCCGGGTGTGCGGGCAAATGCAAACACACAAGCATGGGATCATGTGCATGCCAGCCCGTACTCTTCATATTTACTCATAGTTTCGTGGTTGTCGCATGGTTTCTTTGGGGTGCGCAATTTTCATTGTCAGGCTGTGTATTTTTTCTTAGGTTCATAGGATATTAATTATATTGGGATTCATGTCAGGCCTATCTATAAACTGTAGGTATAAGAGTAAATCTAACAAATATCACAATGTGGTACATACTGGCCACTGAGAATGGTAGAGCTTGGAAACCATTTTCACTAGCGCTACCTCGTGTCATTTGTTTGATAACTGTTCAGTACTCTGATTATTATTATTACTCGTTTAGCCACATGAGCCTGATTTATAAATATTGTAATTATGCGGTAGAAATTGTTTGGATTTTCTGAAGTAAAAGTTCTCAACAAATACTGTTTCGAAATATTACGGCTAGGTTCGCTAANTAGAAATTGTTTGGATTTTCTGAAGTAAAAGTTCTCAACAAATACTGTTTCGAAATATTACGGCTAGGTTCGCTAATAAAAATGACAACAATGCTATATTTTTGATGTGTGAGAATTTGTTTTTATAATCTACCTTAAAGCAAAGAGGAGTGTCGGAGGTCCTAGGTAGGGAAGTGACCTAAGTGAGCCTCGAGGCTGAGCCTCATACGCCTAGGCATAAGGAAATATTCTGACTATAAGAGCACGTGCATCGCGGCTTTGTTGATATTGTGCAAATATGACCGCGATTGGGGCCATGGTTACCTCCGTAGATTGAATATGGGGCAGAGCGCTCCCACTGGCTGCGCAGAACCAGTCTCCGAGTTCCAACACTGGACCACCTTTCTGCCAACACGACTATCGTAAACGATGTAGATAGGATTTTAGGTTGGAACACTCTTTATGTAAACAAATGCTGTGTGAGTCTAGCACACTTCCTATAAAAAAATTGTAATTCAATTAAATAAAATTCAAGTTAGTTAACATATTTCATGCATATAAAATGACTTGTATTTTGAAAATTAAGTTATAAACAAACATGTTCACCGCTGTTGACCATGCAACTTTCACAGTTGTTTTGGTTTGGGGCAGGTCAATGTTCGGTACATACGCAGAAGACGAATAATCGGTCCACCTTATATTTAGTCTATGATAACTTCCCATGCTAACTTAACTTGATCTAAAAAAGTAAAATGTTTGTGTGTGCGCGCGCGGAGGGTCTGCAAAGGGAAGATGGGGGGAGGGTAGAAGGAATCGGTATAGACACCGTTACCCTTCGACAGGAAAGATTAGCAAAATATTGCATGAAATTTTTGAAGCAGAAAATAGATTTCTTGGAACAGTGGATGACAAAGGATAATGTTTATTGGAGAATGTTTGAAATGTTATTATTTTGGCCACACTGGTAGTTTTTTTTGTAAACGCAGCGTCTGGAGGGGTGGGAAGTACGACACCTCTGGTGAAGGGGAAAATGCACGTATGGCTTATTATGAGTAGGGGAGAGGGATAGGGAGAAGATTAGAGGTAAAGAGTGAAAGAAAGAAAAAAGAGGAAGAGAAGAGAAAAAGAAACAGAAAAAGAAAGAGAGAAATGAAAGCGAGAAAAGAGAGAAATAGGGTCTGTATAATTGAGCACTTTCGCAGCACTAAGGAGTGGTATCTGCAGTGGGCAATACATAGTGCACCATAGTCCCCGGAGCGTGACTGCCCTATATAGTGCGAGGTCTAACTTGCTGAGTAAGCTGTAATTTGGTGTATACAATTTAATAAATTGTATAATTAAAATAGTTAAAATCAATATTTATGTAATTAGAGCTGTTTTTTCTGTTATTGATTTACAATATTAAAGTGTTATTCCACCTTTAATTTCATTAATAGCAAAAAGTATCCAGAGTTGTTCCTTTTTTTTTTTTGTTTTTTTTTTTTCAAATTTATTAAATATTACTGAGACAATTTTTTTGTCTCCAAAAAAGTTGAGTAATGGTTACATTGAAATTTTTTTTTACCAATGAATTAAATCATTTTTTACAAAATACCGGCCCGGCTTCGTCTGGGTACAATTGCGTTTTACAGTGATACACTAATAAATAAATTAGGAAAATAAACTTCATTTATGTGAAAACAGAATTATAAAATTGTACTACGTTGGCCTAGGTTTTTAACTAATTACGGCAACCCAAAATGAAGGAAATATTTTTTACCCGATAGCCAATAAGTAGGGTATTGTTTTTGGGGTGCATCTGTGCTACTATCGCGTAGTTACCACATTTACGCTTTCCAGCGTTGATTTATGAAAATCAAAACTTGATTTTCATTTAGTTGTACCTTTAGGAATAAGTGTACCTAGGTACTACTTTCTGCGTTTGAGTGAGGGATCTTAATCGATCACCAAAGTTAAGCAACGTTCCCAGCTGCACACATTATGACGGGTGACCATTTAGTGGCATAACATCTGAGCGCTTCCGGGCTTCGGAGAACACGTTAAATATTCGGTCCTGGTTGTTATCGATTTATAGCAGTCGTTAAGCCATTTTAGAGGTTCTTGGGTGGCCTGATAAACTCTTACACCAGAGGAAAAATATATTTCGGCCATGTTCCCAGCTCTTGCAGAATTAAGTTTTGTTGTTATTCCACACGGACCGTAGCGTTTTTAAGGATAAAAAGTATCCTGTGTCCTATTACAGGACCTAAATTACCTTTATACCACATTTCATCAAAATCCGTTCAGCTGTTATGGAGCTGAGTTTGATCACGTTCCCAGCCGTTGCAGAATTACTTTTTGTTGTTATTCCACAGAAACCGTACAATTTTCCGGGATAAAAAGTATCCTGTATCCTATTTTAGGAACTAAAGTCCCTACATACTAAATTTCATCAAAATTCGTTCAGCCATTATGGAGCTGAGTGGTAACAAACATACACACACACATATTTTTGCATTTACAATATTAGTAGGATTATCGGAAAGAAAATTATTACGATTTCACTTCAGGAAAACTGACAACTTCTCTGATACTACAAATTGTATGCATTATCGTTTTATGAAGCATGGTGTTGTAGTTATTTGAAGTTGATTGAACATTACAAGCCGTTATTCCATTTGCGTCTGTTGATTTGCATTGCTTACAGTTTTTAAGTATACTTGCTATGCAACAAATATATATTTCACGGACAAAAAATTTTTCTTTTAAAATTATAATTGATACTATAATGCATCGAAATTAACACATTTTACAAACTGCTCAAAATATATTCTGCAACAAACGAAAAATCATGAATGTTCCATTGTTATTAATAGGAATGCATTCGTATAATAAAGTTTACGCAATTTTATAGCGTTTTTTCGCAACACATGTATCTCACGTGACTGTAGTTCACTTAAAGTGCACTGTCTCTGTGACACACGTACGTCAGATTGCTTTCATTCAGAGACGTGGAGAGTGTCGGTGAGGGTTTGACTGCAGAAGTGATCGGATCGTGCTACCACACTCACAACAACAAAGTTTCAACGTGCTAGGATCGTTTCTCTCGTGCAAAGTGTGTTGTAAAATGTTCAATTGCGGGAAATGTTGGCATGTCACTAATTGATGTCTCTAGATCTGAAGGCGATACATAGAGGCTGGTACTGCTTATGATGGACCACATCTGGTCGCCCCAGGGTCAGAACACCTGCTCAGGACTGTTATGTCAGAATCAATGCGTCTCGGAACAATACCTCAACAGCATGGGAGAGACGAGATCTTCTCCGAGCAGCCACGTGTGTGGCTGACCAAACCGTGTGCAATAATGCTAAGAAACCCACGAGAGTCCCGTATCTTAACAGACAACATCGGCAGAACCGCTTGAAATGTGCACAGGATCATCAAGAGTAGACAGCTGAAGAATGGTCACGTGTTCTGTTCGCTGATGAGACAAATATTTGTTTTAGGCCAGATGCCAGAAGGTTGATGGTGTGGGGAAGCCGAGGTGCACAGGCAAGGCGTCATGCTGTGAGAGATGTTCATGCTTACCGATGACGGGGGGTGGGGGGAATCCTGGTCTGGGCAGGAATAATGCTTGGACGTCGAATGCCTTTAGTTCGTATTGAGGGCGCAATGACAGCTTTGCGGTACGTCACAGATCTCCTTCAGACTGTTGTGCTACACTACCGACAGGCATTTGGTGAAATGTTTCTGCTGGCGGAAGATACTAGAACATGCAACGTCCTCTTCAAAACAAAACCCAAAGACAACACACATAACATCATAATGGAAGTAAATTCGCAAGTGTTTCAGAAAATAGAAAAGAGAGGTAAGATATATTGCGATTGGAGAGTATATAATTGTAAAGAATTTCTATCGCCCATGAGGTGCATTAAGTGCTTAAGGTATGGACACACGAATAAATGGTGCAGAGAAAAGAACAGCGTATGCGGAAAATGCACAGAGGAAGGACACTCGGAACAGGATTGTAGAAAGCCTGAAGTAAAATGTATTAACTGCGTAAGAGCCAAAAAAGAGGGACAATATAATAACCATACAGCAAGGGACTTGAATTGCCCTATTTTTAAAATGGCAAAAGAACGACTGAGAAAGGAAATAGATTATGGGAACCAATATGGAGAGTAAAAAGAAGATTGGTTATGAATATTTTAAAGTGAATACAATGGCCACAAGTTAATTTTAACATATACGATGAAGAAGTATACCAGGATATCGAGAATTATATTAATAAAGTATACAGAGTGGTAAAGACACTGAATGACGACCTGCTAGACTAGTATAATATAGGATAAATGGGGGGCTAGGTAAGTAGTTGATTGCCCTGACAGGCGAGGCCAGTGGGGCGCCCAGTTACTGGGCAAGGGCCCCGGCAGCGCCACGCTTGCTGGCAAGGCTGTCAGGGAACGACGAAAAAGCCTAGATTTATATTAGATGGAATGGGTCTTTACTACTAGCAAGAGAGATTGGTTATGAATATTTTAAAGTGTTCTATATGTTATGTTATGTTATGTTCTTTTAGACATATGCGGCACTGTGTGCCGACTGCAACTATTAATATTTTAATATTTTAATATTTTAATTGACGAATGAACAGGGGGGGTAAGGTCTTCGGGTGACGGCCTCCCCGTGGCTCCCCGTGGTAACTGGAATACCAGGCTAACAGTCACCACCCCCCCTGTTGGAGATTCCCAAGCCAAAGCAAAAGCAAATATAAATAATAGTATGAAAAAAATTTTTTTTTATAATGAATTGATGGTTATCAATAATTTTTAACTGGTTCTAAAAATAAAATTATACTGAATTGATTGCAATAAACGTTCACCTGGCAGTGAGAACAACCAAGAAAATAAATAAATGAATATAGAATATGTCAAATAATTAGAAAACTATAAAATAAGAATAATAGCTGGAATAGAGGGAAATCCGAAGGGCCAAATGGCTAAGTGGATTAAAGAGCGCACTTATTATTATTATGGCGGAAGATACTGCCCACGCACAAAGCGCAAGTGTTGTTAATCAATACTGGCAGCAAGCCGGTATTCAAAGAATGCATTGGCCAGCAGTACGTCCAGGCATGATCTGCAAAGGCATGCCTGGGAACTTCTGAAAACTGCCATTCAAGCATGCCATCAACAACCTTATTCTCAGTATGCCTCGGTGCGTCAGGCATCTTGTGAGTTCTCGAGGAGGTCAAACGCACTATTGGTCAATGTAGAGAGTGACAATAAAGATAAGATAATAATGGCGTTCCCCAAACAAACAGCCAGATAGTATATTTTGTTTATTGTTATGATACTGAATTACAATTTTTGCAAAATTTGTTATGTTTTTTAACATATACATTTGAAAAGTGCTTACATAAAGGGGAAATGTTTTGTTTTCGTATTATTGGTAGAATAAATTTGTGATACAAAATTTTTTTTAAGCAGTTTTAATAATAGTTTGGTAAATTAAGAAGTAATACAGGTCATATCCTGTGGTTGGTAACATTCTGTCAGTGTCCTCAAATCCGCCCAGCAAATAAGATTCGCCAACACTTCAGCTGGGTTCACCATAGAAAAATTAAGCTTTAACTTTGACGCTTTTCGCCTCCTTGTGATATGATGTACATGTACAGGGAGGGTTATAGGGTCTGAGTTATTTTTACCAGGCACAGACTATAAGGTGTCTTGAAGGTTGAGGGTAAACCATAAGGTAGTCACTCAGTGTTTCAATTTACTGGGTTATATTGTCTTGAATATTTATGTACATATTTTACACCGAGATGTGGTATCTTGCGACTTGTTGGCCTTAAGGGCTAATTAACATACTCTCTAACGGTTGCCAACGTCTTGGGGATGGGGACGCTAGACGTCGGGGAGGTTTCTTCGAGCGACAACTTGATACTTAACTATGCCTGTAGTTCTGGGTCTGTTGGCGGCAGGATGAGGTCCGGTGCTTTTGGTGGCCTTTAACAGGCCCTGTCTTCGGTGACGTCTCTCCGCGGACGCTGGTCCAGGTTCGCTTCTCGACGTACGCCTCCACGACATGCTTCTTCCGGTAACCTCCCGATCCGACTTACTCTCGGGAACTTCTGATTCAACTGACTTGAACTGACAGCGACGTGGGGCTCCGGCGAGCCCCTCAGCCCATATGCCATCGCCTCCGGCGCGGTGTATAACAACTGACTGACCGATTCTGCTGGGCTCCGATCCCGGCCTCGGCGTGCAATATCACTGACCCTACTGATGAAACTCATCCACTCATTCAACTGACTCTGGTCCAGCGCCCCCTGGCGTTGGTAATTATTGGTCGACTGATCCCAACGAGGGGCTCCGGAGAACCCCCCCCTCCCAACAACGTACGCCTCTCGGTGTCACGACTGACGACTCACTCGACTAATTTCATTCCACTAACCCCCTCCCGGTCTCACAAGTTGGCTTTTAAACTCTCTTGATATCCCCCCAGATTCACACATCTGTCTCCCTTGTTGCGTGAAGGGGGGTGGAAGGCACCAAACAGTGATCCACTTCCTCTACATGTCAGGACTCATGTTGGGGGAGTGGAAAGGGGGTGGTGACGGCTAGTAGCCACTGCGAAACGCTGTCAGCCCTTCTCCCTCGTCTAACTAGCGTTGCGTTGGCGCAACTTTAGCTTACATCGGCATTTTCGCAGTGCTTGTCCATGTTTTCCTGTGTTTTGCTAGGGGAGGGTAAGGACTCGAGGCACAACTGCCAAGCTCTGTCAGCCTTTTTATGGTGTAACTCACCTTCAGCACGTGTCTTAATTCCCTCATGGGCGAAAATTGCTAGCCTATCTCGGCATTTCTTCAGTGCATGCCTAAGTCCCACGAGGTTTTCTTCAGGGTGGTGGGCGGGGATCCGCGACACAACCTTGACATGTGTAAACTGCCTATCCGTGCTCTGGGACTGGCCTGTCCTCGCCGCACGTGTGTCCCACGGCGCGTGCCAACTGATGACGCTCTCTGTGGATTCAAATCGTCTGGCGGGGCAGGGTGGTCAGCGATGCTTCTACATACATACAATATGCGTTACGCATCAAATTATGCGTTGTGATGTGTACGGAACAAATGAAAATGGGTAATATTATGTGTTGGTTTCTAATAGAACTTAGCATGTCGTGTGCGATGATATTAATTCCTTAAGCATTAATATATAAAGTTCAACTGTTTCATTCATTTTATTGTTGTGTGGCAGTGAAATAGAAGAGCAGTCGTTGTTGNCATTAATATATAAAGTTCAACTGTTTCATTCATTTTATTGTTGTGTGGCAGTGAAATAGAAGAGCAGTCGTTGTTGGCCGGAAACTGTTATTTTCATCGATATAAGCATTAAAATATTAAAACGTCTCGTGTATGTACATATTTAAGATTATATATGTATAATTTAATTTCATTATAATAAGCTTATCTTTGTCAGAAAATCTTTGTTTTATTGAGCCCTAGAAGCTGCCCACACACTTCTCACTATACAACGCAGACTGGCAACGATAATGATATCGTTCCTTTGCCATGTGGACCCGGTACAGGGAGATAATAGCACTTTAACTGCCACCATAACTGAGCCTGTCTCTTAAGTACACACAAATTGCTGTGAACCGACCTTAATAAGTACGCTTGTCCAAAGAAACAAATGACAAATGGATAAACAGTATGCAAGATGCANCATTAATATATAAAGTTCAACTGTTTCATTCATTTTATTGTTGTGTGGCAGTGAAATAGAAGAGCAGTCGTTGTTGTTGGCCGGAAACTGTTATTTTCATCGATATAAGCATTAAAATATTAAAACGTCTCGTGTATGTACATATTTAAGATTATATATGTATAATTTAATTTCATTATGATAAGCTTATCTTTGTCAGAAAATCTTTGTTTTATTGAGCCCTAGAAGCTACCCACACACTTCTCACTATACAACGCAGACAGGCAACGATAATGATATCGTTCCTTTGCCATGTGGACCCGGTACAGGGAGATAATAGCACTTTAACTGCCACCATAACTGAGCCTGTCTCTTAAGTACACAAAAATGGCTGTGAACCGACCTTAATAAGTACGCTTGTCCAAAGAAACAAATGACAAATGGATAAACAGTATGCAAGATGCANTGCTGTGAACCGACCTTAATAAGTACGCTTGTCCAAAGAAACAAATGACAAATGGATAAACAGTATGCAAGATGCAGCAAGTAGCGTGGTAGAAGATATTATGAATTAAGAAATATACAGTAGTCGCAGTTCTCGTACAAGGAACTACGTCTTCCCTTGAAGGTTGTCAACTGTAGGCAGGTCCGTACTGCCTCTGCCGACACGCACCGTCAGATGTTCCCACAATAACGACTGTGGTATCGACCTGGCTAATGCCTGCTTCACTCCAGACAGTCACGGTCGGTGTGACCCGCTTGGTACATAGGCGAGAGAAAGTAATGGGACCCGCGATGGTACTGGACAGTATCCGCCCTGGCGGGATATAGAAGACTCTGCTAGATCTTGCTGGCGGGGTGGAGTGGAGCGATTTGAGCTGCTATTTACATCGAAGTCTTGAGAGCCGATGAGGGTGAAGTGAGGTGAGTATGGAGCGGCACCAAAATGCAAGAGCGGGGGAAACGGGAGATACCCGAGAAAACCCGCCGACCAGTGGCATCGTCCGGCACGAAGACCACATGCGAAAATCCGGGAGCGAAACCCGCGGGGTAACGAACCCTTTCTGCCTAGGTGGGAGGCGAGTAGTCTGACTTCTACGCCACCGCGGCCCCTATCTTACTGCGATCTAGGAGTCTGGAGAAGAGGATATTCAAAGTAACGCTAAGAGCAGCACTATGGCGTCTAGCAGATGGCCGGAATGGCGATAAAATTATGTTTACCTACTTTGTCTGTGGCGTTTTCCATGTGTTATGTAATAGGAAATTAGCCGTTAATTTTATTCTGAATGAATTTGTTGGGTTTTATTCTGCACGTAATACATAAATAATTAACGGCATAAAGTTCGTGACACGATTGAAGATGCGGCCACGAGAAGAGATAGTGTCATACACGATATTCCCAAAACCGTAAGTTTTTAAATATAAAAACTTATCACTACGCTACACAGAAATGATAACAATACACACGAAGGAAAATTGTACTTCTGTAATTTGCCGACAAGTAACTATGTATATACGTGATTAACACATATTCCTGAAAATATCTCCCAATAATCAGCTTAATTAATTATACCCAAACATAATTTTACCAGCAACATTAAAAAAATATATAATTTTTCTATGTAAGAGGTTTTATACTTTAACCTAGGATTTATGTCTTTGTTGTATGTGTCACATATAACCAAAGAATTTTCTTCCGAATCTCATAGTCTCTAGAAAGAATTATAATCAAACTGAAACACTGATAACCGTTTATCTTCCGTTTTTTTAAATATATTATTAGAACCTATTGCGGATGCTATGATTTTTCATGTTATGAAATTAAAAAATAACTGTATTGCAATTGTTCCGAATTCCATACTAAGCTCCACTTAGCTCATTAAAATATATTTTTTTTATTCTACATAACATATTGCACTTTGTAATATTTTGTCAGTTAATTTTATACGTATTTTACGAACATACGTTCTAAGCAAATTCTCCTGGGTACTATGAAATGTTACTGGGACACATGAAACCAACTTTAAAAGGCCACGAAAGTTTTATAAATATTTTTAAAATATATGTGACAATGGTGTCTCGTCCATGATATCATTGCGTTTTGTGTAAGAGACTATACCATTTGTACGCGTTCGTACACAGACGCTCTTTAGGCCTAACACGTGCCTCATTATTGATGAGTTTTTACAATGGCGACTATTAAAATTAATCAACGACAGTATGTAGCAATAATGTACATGGATTTTGAAATGTTTATTGCTAAATAATAAATTTTATAATATAGTAAAACTTGTATTTATTAGGTATGTGAGAGTACAGAAGGTTTATGAACGTTTCGGCGTATAAAAAAGACAATGTTTCTGGCAATGTCTCACAATTTTATCTTTTTAGACATCTTTCCTATCGGAGATTTGTGGATTTGTTTAAATAAAATACACTCATTTGCGAAAAAGAAAAAAACTGAACATGCCATCGCAGAGGCACGTTAGTAGGTAAAGACACAGGAAATGGTAGCATATACACATAAAACAACACACACTGTTCACACTTCTACTAGGGCCATATTATGTGTCTTGCAGCTATGAATGATGTAGGAACATGCATGCTCCCTTGTAACACATATGCGCAAGCCAACTGCCTTAAATAAAAATAGGACACTTGTTGGGCTATGGAGATACTGTGTGGCAGGCTTCGGTGTACTCTCGCCATTCGTTCATTGTTTTCAATTATTTTGCAAATGAGTGTACTGTTTTTGTGAGAGTTTTATATTGGGAAATCGAGCAATACTGTCTCGAGTTCATTTTTCAGGTAAAAATCAATTTCGCCAATACACACATGGAAGGTAAATCCGAGTGGTTTATGATAATTCCGTGAGTTCTGAAGTCAACCACTAGATGTCAGCTACTTTGCATCTCCCATAAGTCGGCGATGTGGCACAAACTGTACAGCGTGTCCACTGTGGTATGGGAACACTGATCTCGTTCTCTGACGTATTCATCTTTTTTACTTGTGTGCAAGCGTTCTCTGACGTATTTATCTTTATTATTTGCGTGTAATGCAAGTACTACTGGCAGTTATATTCTACTGTAATGAAGTTGTCTGTATGGTTACGCTCTGTCCCGGGGTGGAGGGTCGATACCCGATACACCTGCCCGTAACACACATGACACGTGAGAACATATTAGTATACGACATGAAACGTAGAGTATTTTGCAGTCTGTTTAACTGTCTTTCAGAAGCACACTGTGCTTGTCGAAGGGGCTTGCAACTTCAACGTAGCGCATGACATAGGCCCGTATTAATTGGATCATCCTAGATAGGTATATCACTCGTAGAAAATACTGTATAGCAGTTGTCTCGTCGGTACGAGGTGGGTTTATTTAAGTTTATATGCCGTTTGTCATTGCAGCTGACCTATCAGCAACTGTCACTGATATTCAGCTGCACTAAGCAGCCACTCAGTTTCCTTGAGCAACCGGGGTTTTGGGAGACAAAAGAGTAATTTGGGGTCGAAACGGGCATTTTATAATGCCAAATTGACCAGCTCAAGGAGAAGACAGCATTTCAGGTGTCAAAATCCAAGATGGAGGATGGCTTCTACTATGATTTCTGATTCCATTATCCCAAAGTCCACCAACCCACACTTCCGCCAGAGGAAGGAAGGGCGGCAAGAAGGGAGAAGGATATTGCCAGATGTTAAGGAATGGAAGAAGGGAGGGAAAATGCTTTATAGAAAGGAACGAAAGAAATGGGAGGAATGCTAGATGGGGGAAGTGTTGAAGGAGAGGAGGCAGAGAATGCCAGAGATGGAGGGAGAGAATGTCAGTGATGGAGGGAGAGAATGCCAGAGATTGAGTGAGAGAATGCCAGAGATTGAGGGAGAGAATCTCAGAGTAAAAGAAGAAGAGAAAATGTAAAGGGGTAAGGTCGATGTATATTGTCATGCACGTAGCGTTTCAAGCGCGTGGCGTACCGGTTCGGTCCTCTGTCCTGTCAATTAAGAATGTACTGTATAATAGTAGAATATAATATTTGGTAGAAAAGCAAAATTAAACTTCAAATTAACATTTTGGAAAAAAACTTGAAGAACTTAGTTACTCTTCGCTGGAAGGATTTCCATTTTGGCGTTACATCGTTAATAAGCAATAAATTAGTTATAAAAATTGTTATTTCACCTAGTTGCGTGAATGATTACCATCGTTAAAAATGAATAAATGCTCATGTTTCTAATATACGATACTGTTGTTTTCCTTCACTAACCCAAAGAGCAGACGTTCACTACTCCTAGGCCTGAACGCCATTGAACGAAACCGAAGTCTGTTCACATTGAATGGTCGGGCACGTTCCAGCACGTTGCGTATCGGTAAAACATCCTCGACGAGAATACCGAACGTAAACGTAACGTGCCCAACCCGATACGTACCGTACCACAATCATAAACAATTCAACAATATTTTTCGGAACAGATAGGCTTCGTGCTTGAAAAGTTCCACGCATGATAATATTAATAGATATTTAATGGAAATCTCCAGCCGCACTGTCAAATTTTCCCTGTAAATCGCTTCTAGTAAGTTTGGTCAAATAAATTTGGAACTTTGTGACGCCACCGAAACAGTGTAAACACTCAACTATATTAGTCTTAAAAAGTTGAATATCTCCAGTTTCCCCGGATTTTTTTTGTATGGTATATTATAAAACTTATTGGAATTTTCACGAGTTCAGCCAATCAGAATCGTGCAAATAAAGAACGGTTTCTTCTAATCACACTATACTTCCATATAGCGACCAATGACTATAAGCGAAATAAGTTTAACAATATAAATCGTATATCCCTTGTCCAAGTACCTTATTTTGTAATTTAGGGTTGGTATTGGGAATTTAGGGTTTTGGAATTCGAATGGCACAGAGCAGTGCTCGTGGGTTCAGTTTAGGAACTGCATTAATGAATGTTTAGAGGTATTTTTGTTACTTGGGCAGCCAAGTACTTTCCCTAGGAAAATTATAATATAACTTTACTTACTAGCTCACTCAAGGAAAACCTGAATTTTTTAAACTAACATTGTGAAGTTATGATTTTTGTTACAATAATAGTTGCAAATATGCTTATATATATAGTGTCTAAACTTGGTCACGTGGTCGATTTAGCAACCTAAATTTTGGTCACGTATTGGTTTCAGAATCTGCTGTAAAATTTATCACGTGATGAATGCTGTAGTAAAAGCATAATTAACAATAGTAGTACAATATTAAAAGGCAATTAATTTCATGGCGTAAATATACATATTAAATTAATTCAAAATATCGTTAGAGTTTAAAATAAATAACTGATCTCTTAATATCCTTTTTGTAGTTGGCTGCTTGGTGACGATATAATTATTCCACTATGAATTTTTTAAACAAAAATAATACTAGGTCCGTGAAATAAACGTTGATAGTGTGACATTCTCGCTTACATTAAGGATTGTTCAATCAACATAAATAACAAAATTCGTTGACCGTATTTCGCCTTCAAAGTTTTTAAAAATATATTTATAAGAGAAAGTATGACTGATAGGGGCTTAACAGCCAAACTTAAAACATCGCGTAAAGAAAAATGCATACATACACACACTCATTTTAAAGAGTAGCAATGAAGATGTCATAGTTTATGAAATCACTCGCAGTAAACGTTAAAAGTATGTTTGTAAACGTGAAACCTACGTGCACAACTTGATTTTTCAATAAACGTCACTTTTGTGTATGTATGCAATTCTTCACGTCTGGAAGTGGCATGCGAGTACACGAACATTAAGTGTACGTATTTGCTGCTGGTTTACCTTGTTAAATACGCTTCTTTTAGTGTCTGCTATTGCATATTTCATATTTTTTTTTTGTGTTTGCTTACCGATATTTGTAGATAACTTTGAAAGAAAACTGCAATTTTGTGGGATGACTTAATGCGCGTGCAAGATTTTCCTTTTCTTCATCACACCTTAACTGAAATTTTTTATGCAATAGTACAAATTCAGTGAGTGCCCAGTAGGTTACTTGAATGCGCACTAAGTTACCATAACCAAATTCTTGGTTATAGTTATATGTCTTTTCGGTAATACGCAATACGTTTTCGAAGTGAAAAAAATATAATTGCGCCCTCTGCAACTCCTTTCCTGAAGTCGAGTGGTTTCGGCCGACGCTTAAGGGGACTCCCATTTAAATATTTTGAACATGTCAAGGTCACGTCCGACAGTAAGGATGCATTGCGTCGGCCATGAAAACTAGCATAAACAAGCTTCATGTTGTTCTGTTTCCTTCATAATTGTAAGCGGTGATTGTAGGTCTTTAATATATCAATCTGTTCAGAAAAAGACAAAACATTGTCGCTATAGTTTAAAATATGGTTTTACATAAGAATAAATATATTAAACAGAGGACTAATTACAGTGGTTTTTTTGACTGATACTTTTCAACGACCACATTTGTCTTTCAATATCCAAATTTATGAACGAACAACAAATTATCAACTTTCAATTCTGTTCTAAAAATATTACACTGAAATATTCCATAATTTTTTAAAAATTACAACGATAATTGCTTACAATGAGAGCCACATGACCCCTGGGAAGACCCTTAACAGCGATGTCTATAGAGCTGATGAAGGTCAAGCATAAGACAACATGGATGACATTTAACAGCGTGGTCTATAGAGCTGATTAAGGTGAAGCATATGACAACTGGGAAGACCCTTAACAGTGTTGTCTATAGAGCTGATGAAGGTCAAGCATAAGACAACATGGATGACATTTAACAGCGTGGTCTATAGAGCTGATTAAGGTGAAGCATATGACAACTGGGAAGACCCTTAACAGTGTTGTCTATAGAGCTGATGAAGGTCAAGCATAAGACAACATGGATGACATTTAACAGCGTGGTCTATAGAGCTGATTAAGGTGAAGCATATGACAACTGGGAAGACCCTTAACAGCGTTTTATATAGAGCCGACGAAGGTGAAGCGAAGCGAGGCTGCAGTAGTGTTGGAATGCCTGGGCGGGAGAACGGGAGCGTTGCACGATAACTCGCCGACTAACAGCAACGTTTGCCATGCGAAAACCCGGGTGACCCCGCTTGGAATCGAACCCTATTGGCCTTGGTGGCAGACGAATATTCTGACCGCTACGCCACTGCGGCCCCCTCATTTCCTGTTAGCCGAACGGAGGCGCCTGTGTTTATATTTCGCGACTCTATGGGGCAGTTGTTACATCGACAGCAATACCATTTTCGTAAATTCGTGTACGACTTCTTAAGCAAACAATTATGACTCGCGGATGTGCAACTGTGAAAGCGAAGCACTTCATCAAATTTGCTGCTGCTAGTTCGGAACTACTTTCTACTGCTTAGGTTTACTCGAAAATGTACACACAACACACATTTTGTACAACATATGTAGGTCCTAGGTCGTTTTATTTAGCAGGGAAAGTGTCATGTTGTGAAAGTGTACATAGTAGTGATAACATAAAACGTTTGGCACCATTTACCGATTTGTCGAAGAGCCCGTAGGCTGGGTTACGGCTGTAGGATTGGCCTGTTCTTACATACACACAGCGTGTAAAAACATTTCGTTGAAGAGGTGTTAATTTTGATTTAAATGCGTTGCTTGATTTATTGCTACATAAAGTGGATCACATTAATATTCGGCCAACTATGATTATCACAGTTTCATGGCCTTATGTTACATTAGTAATGAAGATAAACATAAATCATAATGCACAATCATTCTTGGGTGCTTTAAATGAAATATAGCGGTAGCCAATAACGAAAATGAGCAATGCAACTTAACAAACAATATGATTTTGTCATCCCATGCCACTTTAATATTCGGCCATCATCATTCAAACACAAACACATACCTCTTTGAAAATTAAACAAACATTAATTAGTACGTGGCAGCATGGCCATTCTGTTTAATTACTTCTCGCAGTCGTTGTGGCATAATAGCAATTATTTTCCTGCTACATCCGGAGCCAATCTTACTCCATTCTTCCTTGAACCTTTTCTCTTATTCTTTTGTGGACCTAATTTTTGTAGTACGCAGTCTTCTTTTGAGTTCATCCCACAGATTTTCTATGGGATCCAGGTCGAGTGATTGAGGAAGTGTTTTAATGACTTTGGGACAGTTATACAAAAGCCAGCTCTTGACAATGTACGACTTGTGTTTTGGGTCATTATCTTGGTAGAACTTAAACGTGTTCCTAATGCTCAGATTATCAGCCCCCTTGTGTAGGTTTGCTTTCAGGATGTTGAAATAGTCTTCCTTTTTCATTGTTCCATCAACGTACAGCCTCTCCAACGCCTGCTGAAGATATACAACCCCAGATCATAATACTACCTCCACTGTGTTTCACAGTAGGTTGTATGTTCCCAGGTTTTAGCCCCTCATTTGGCTTGCGCCATACTGTTACCCTAGCATCTGAACCAAACACATCCAATTTCATCTCGTCGGCAAAAATAACATCATTCCACCAGATTTCATCTTTGTCAGCGTGGTCTTTTGCGAACGTAAGTCTTTTCTTCTATTTGCTTCATTAATGAAAGGCTTCTTTCTAGATACCCTGCCATTATATCCTGCTCTTCTGATAACTCGTCGTATGGTTGCTGGGTGGACGTTCTTTACACATTCATTGAGTACCTCCGTGGCACGTTTGCAAGTACTAATTTTCGAACTTTCTTTATTTTCCTGATTACTAGACGTTCTTCTCTCTCGCTTAGTTTCTTTGGCTGTCCTTTTTGAGATACCGAGTATTTTCTGTCTTCCTTCTCAAACCTTCTTATGATGTCTCCGACAGTGGACCTCAGCAGATTCAAATGCTCAGCAATTTCTCGTTGAGATTTCTTCTTTACATGATGAAAAATTACCAGCTGCCGCTGTTCAAACGTTGTATTCTTGCCCCTACGTCCCATTTGTCTGACTGACGCAGCCAACAGGGCTGCCCCAATACAACTTANCCGCTGTTCAAACGTTGTATTCTTGCCCCTACGTCCCATTTGTCTGACTGACGCAGCCAACAGGGCTGCCCCAATACCATCTATCAGCGCAGAGAGCGTGCAGGGAATGAAACGAGGTACGAACACAATGTGCATCATGCCTGTGCCACGCGTCCACCACAACTGGCTTAATATTAATGTGATGTATGTATGAAGCACGCGAGGACAAAATATTGTGTTTCACTAACTTGCACTGCTCATTTCAGTTATTGGCTACTTTTGCATTTCATTTAAACCAAACAAGAATAATTGTGCAGTATGTTTTATGTTTATCTTCATTTCTAATGCAACATAAGGCCATGAAACTGCGAAAATCACAGGTGGCTGAATATTAATGTGAGTCACTGTATATTAGACTTTCATCGTATTTTGCCAGAGTTATGTTAACGGCAACTGGGTTAATACCAAATTTACCACGACTAACACCATCTGCGCTATTTGTTACACAAGTGAAAAATCGAAGTCTCGCTGTAACATTAGATGTTACCAGTTTGACCAATTCGGTATTACAGTCAATTATTTGCTCGCGGGCTAGTATTTGGTGTAAATCCCTCCAAGTTAACGTCTTTACACGGGATTATTTCGCTAAGATGTTCACCCCAAATGTCTTCCGAACTCCTGAAGGTATCTCAACTAATTTAGAATTCGTAAATGGCACTGCGGGCTCATATGACACCGTATTTTTCTGTTACAAGATGCAATTAAGTACCGATATATCGATATCAGCTTTGGTTTCTAAACGGGAATATACCTATTTCTCCCAATATAATAACATGTTATTAAGCGTGGAGATCAGTGAAGTGATTATTTGGAAAATCTGACGAGCACTTTGAGACATACAGGAGTGTTCATAGTTGTGGGAACTTGACTGTAGCTGTGGCGGCGCAGGTTTATATCTTCCTTTCCCCCTCTCAATGTGTGTAGCGAGACATTTTACGTGTAGGAGCTTTCTTCTGGATATTTCCCAGTGGATAACGTAACCTACCCAGCCACAACTATGAAGAAACCCTCTTATAGTCTCAAAAAGTGCTCGTCGGATTTTAAAAATAATCACGTCACTGAACTTGCCGCTGAATAACGTGCCGTGCTATTGATATACATGAATATGTATATTCCCATTAAAAAAACCACAGTAGGTATCTTTATATCGGTAAATAATTAAATCTCGGAAAAAATGATTCTTAGTATGGTTTACGAATTTGAAATCGATATTTCGATACCTACAGCGACTCGGGAGATATTTTGAGGGAACATCTTAGCTGAATAATATCCATACGTATGGTTCATCATGCGTGTTCGCATGGCGGGGCCACTGCTGTTAGCAAGTAGGCCTAAAGCCTGGCTGATAACATTACGTTCCACTCGTGCAACACCATTATCTTTGACAGCCACGAGATTCTCGGTACTCGCGCTGTTGCGGTTGACTTGCACTTCTACTAACACGGCGAACAAAACAGTCACATTTTTCTTGTTTTAGTGCACAAGGAATTATGACTCAGCGCAATACGCTAAATGCCATTTTACACAGTACCAAATTCCGTAAAAGCTCGTGCATGGTCTGCCATAACTGCCGTTACACCAACTAGTGTAGCAGCAGTTTTGGCATTTGTCACCTCGTGCGGCCAGATTTCATACCAGATTTTTTAATAGAAGATTTTCTATTTTTCGTGGCAGGTTCCATACCAGTTTTCGTACCTGGCGAAGCGCAGTGCAGTTTTTGAACTAAGGGCACACATCGGGACTACTACTAGAAACAAGTTGATGAAGAAACCAAGAAGGAAGATCCAATGTTTTTTGTACGTGTTGTTGAAATCTACTCGTACGAATTTATCAATATTTGACAAAGACGAATAATATTGTCGATGACAACTTTTAAGTGGTAACTTTTAAAAACTGAATTACATATTTAAACCATTGCCTAAACAATGGAAATTTAATACGAGCGGTTTTACAGGTACATGTACGTATACTTAGCTTATTTAAACAAAGACTTATATGAGTGAACTGGCAGCGCAGTGTGAAAGCTATGTTATGGGGATTGAAGCATTACTTTTGAACGAGAGTTCAAAACTCCGGGCACATTTATTCTAAAATGTTGAATGGGGATAAACACTTGGTACGTTAAGGGAATAAATGCATTTTGAAACTGTTAAATTTTTTCTTTAAATTAATAATAAAATATTTGCGAACTCTTGTGACTTTACATCATTACGAAAATGGTATTAATGACACTACCGTACATCATTAAGCATTGGATTGATTTAATTTTCATCAGTAATAAGGCAATGTTAAGATGTGCTAGTTAGTTTGTAATAGGCCTACACAAGTTACGGACTAACAGAAGTCCTATGATTGGGGTTCATATTTACTACAAACCATACGCTGCGTACCCACCGAGTGCTAGCACACCAGCCGATGTCGTTAATAGGAATCTTCCATGGCGACTCGCGTACCGGCTCGTGCACCAGGCCTTTCAGAACCCCGTACAAGACCAAGTACGGCAGCTGGTATCGTGTAATACCGGCCTAAGTTGCCCGGTTGAACGTTTACAAGGAACATATTTCTACAGTCAAATAAATAGTTATGTTTTCTGGTTGATAACGTGGTAAAATGGAAAGCAACAGAGTCCCGCAGTGTGTCTGATGGCTGGCACCTGAATGTTTATGTTTTACAAGCAGGAGTGAACACAGGCCGATTGTTTGCACCGTTCGCACAACTGCAAGAGGGAAATTACAGTTAAAGGGGATCGAAAACTTATCTCTCAAATGTTCCTCGAAAGGAGTTGACTTAACAGGTGCCTGCTAGGGATACGGAATGGCGTTTACCCAAATATGCAGCTCACGAACAAGACGTGCGGTATCTCCCAAATCTGACCAACTAAATTCTTGTGTGACTTTATAGTGGAAGAATGTCTTTCTTTTCATCCAAGCATTTTCAAAGTCTTGGTTTTACACGTATGCCTCTAATCAGTAATTACTATCGTATTTCATATGCTCTCAATTTTAAACTTCCATTGAAGTTGTTTTTGCTGTGTTTTATCAGTTTTTTCCTTTCCATTCGACAACTAGTTCATGTAACGATCACAATGATACCAACCGTCCCAATCACGGCCATAATTTGTTCGAATCTAGCGATGCCGCGAAAGTGTATATTTTCCGCACGCCTTTATGTGAAAGACTCGTCCCTAAGATGTTTGCATCCCATACCCGCCTCTTAATTTTGAAGTTATACGTGGACAGATTACGGACAAACACGGGATCCGAAGTAGTCTACATGCAATATTGCGGAGTTTAAATTCATTTCCTGGAGAAATGCCCAGAGTGAATAGCTGGATAACAAACCCCGGCAGAGCATTAAAATCAAGATTCCATATTTTATGTAAGAAATTTATAAATTTTGCATTTTGTACATTTGACGAATTAAATACCAATGCTATTAAAAAAAAAAACAAGCATTTGAGACAATGCTTCAGACGGGAAAAATGGCGTCCGCATATGTAGCGGTGAGAACCATCACCGCGATACTCCGCAGCCAGTCTCCAGTTTTGACGTCGTTATTCCAGTCTTTCTCCACGCAACACGAGTCGAGCTATGCAGAATGTTTGGTGTTTGATATGGTAACTTCTATTTGCAACTGCAATAATTACTAACATTCAGTAAGCTTTTTCCCCCCCTTTTCTTGTGAGCGGAATTCAGTTATTGTTGGTAGATTGCAGAACGGTGCATGACATCGTCGTGGAACGTCCTTTTTTATTTCTTTTGGGACCACCTTCAGTTATTCCTTTCCTTCCGTTTGTAGTTTTGTTTTCATTGGGTGTGCGTCCCACATCTGAACCAAGCCCTGCGCAAATTATCTGACCCTTTTTTCTCGTCTTCATTTTGCCAATATTGTGCAATATAGATAACCTACTCCTATAGTTTTTGGGGATGCTCTTTCGAGTGAAATGAGACTGGTGAGTGTGGTGTTAGCAGTTTCTGAGATAGAGATAATTCCTAGGTTAATTTTTTTTTTTCAATTTATCTTATAATCTTCTTTCTTAATCGGATCCATTTGGATGTCATAATATAGATACTTTAAAGAGGACTACAACGATATGTTGGTTATTTAATTCGGCTAAACAGTTTGCGAGAAATGATGGTTTAAAGGTGCACGACAATTAAAGNTTTCAATTTATCTTATAATCTTCTTTCTTAATCGGATCCATTTGGATGTCATAATATAGATACTTTAAAGAGGACTACAACGATATGTTGATTATTTAATTCGGTTAAACAGTTTGCGAGAAATGATGGTTTAAAGGTGCACGACAATTAAATCTCGTTTGCACCAATGTTTTATGTATACTTGTTCGCTCATATTCTGCTACCTAAGCTTACGTTGCGGAGTTGTTTAAATTTTATATTGGGTGTATTTTGGCCAGAAGCATGCAGTTAATAAAATTTATAAAGTCTTATTAAAAGAGGTTGCTTAAGTGTATTCACTATAATGTTAAAGCACTATAATATAACAATGTATTATCTATCCGTGTGGGACTGGTAATTGAACATAATCATTGCGCTCCACGGTGTTATTTAACCAGCTAGGATGGATTTTGTACAGTATGTGCTATAGCAAATATGTTAAAAGTTTTATAATTTATGCATTTTATTTACATCATGTACCCGTGCACCTATACAATACCTCCCTTCCCCTGTGAGAACAAGGAAGTGGTAACAATATTTCGATTGTAACACATAGAATTTTAATTACTATTTTAATTATTTTGATGATCTAGGTTTCAGATAACAGACGTAAATAATTTAAGATTATAGATTTGTTTAACGAACCTATTGGTCACAATTGAATGCCATACGAATTATTCATTCCTTTGGCATTGTTTTCGTGTAGGTTAGATTTCTATCATCCAGATGAACTGTCAGTCTCGTTTGTTTTAACTTTCTCTGCGAACTCATTAAATTGCTTTTAGAAAGTTTTATTTAATGCCATACTAGATTCTTCCCTAGTGCTGTGGTGATCTGAGGTGATTACACAGCTAGGAATTTGCATTAATTTTTTGATACGAATCCGAATAGTTATAAAACCATGCAAGTGTGATGGCACGAGGACGTGATATTATTTTCAAGCAAAGAAGAGGCCTGAGTTCGGACGACAATCGTGTTAAATATTAGGTATGTTTCGCCTTCCGCGATCTCATAAAGTAAATGTGCAGGGACCGTATTGGTGAACATATAAGCCCGTGAACTTAATATTTAGGGAAGAGCTCGACATAGAAGAGGAACTACTACAGCTGCGGGGATGTCGACAATGAAATTTTGACGTGACTATTTCGGTCAGCTGCTATCTATGGCGACCAACATTTTAATTCTCAGATAAGTCTGAGCCAGCTGAAATAGTGTGCATCTCTTGTTAATTAACATTTTATCCTGCACCACAATTATATTATATTTTTTATTCAGTTTGCACTGATTTTTTAATCACGAAGATCCTGTACGAGAGATACATGCTCTTTAATATATTTTCCATGCTCAGACATAAATGTTGGCTAACTAGTGTCGGCCGCAATATCTATAATTTGAGAGGTGTGAATAAGTAGTTTTAATCATATTCAAGTACCTTGGTAATTTAAAGTATAATTTTGTATGCCCAATTATATTTTAATTTCTTATCTGCCCACTTATCATAATATGTTTAAACTGTACTTCTTACCTCCTATTAAAATTTAAAAAATCAGAGCTGCCACTTTTCTCAACTACCGTAGTTCATGTGTTTTTAGGTGTTTTATTGTTCTGTTTCGCATGTTGTTTTGCAGATAGTGATACGTTTTTAGTAAGTATCTACCTGGTGGTAATAAAGAAAATAAATTTGGTATGTTTTATTGGTCATCACATATATGCTTGATTGTACTTCTCATATGTTCTCCAGTGTAAGCAGGGCATAGAACACTCACGTACAATATCTATTAAAATTGTTATGTTACTTTGCACACTACATTACAAAAACTTCTGCTACTAAAACGCGTTCTCGGGCAGTGCAAACTGGTAGCTGCACTGAAAATTTATGAGCCGAGAGTCTAGAACATCCCACTTTCTAAGAAGCAGGACACCAATAAATTACCAACAGTTTGAAGACACTACTACTGATGCCTTGCAGAGTTGAACGACCTTACACGTGACGTAACAGCTGAAACACCTGAAGCTACACACGTAAACAACACAGCAGTTACGATAGTACATGCGAAACAATAAAATGTACATCCAAACACATCAGGCGACAACACCGGAAGTATCCAGCTTACCATGTTACAGCAAATTGCCGTTCTGATCGAGCAACAGGCTAAAAAATCGAGAGAACAGGCTAAAGAAACTATGAAACAGGTAGAAAGGCTAGAACAACAGGCTAAACCGACAAGGGAACAGGCAGAAAGGCTAGAACAACAGGCTAAACAGACAAGGGAACAGGCAGAATGGCTAGAACAACGTATGACAAAACAGGGTGAAAGTCTCCAGAACATACTAAAAGAACAACAGGAGGCCATGCAGGTTCAATTTAGTGCCCATATCACTCAACTAAACGGAAATGTCACTGCCCAAATTAACCTTTTATAGCCTGAGGTAGAGTCTTAATACTAGGTTATAAAACACGCCTGCTCAATTAAGAGAGGATATAGCCGTTATTAGGAGCGAGCTAGTGTTTACAAAGGAGCAGTAATCCAGCCGAGTGGTAGATTGCGAACAGCGTATAACAGCGCTAGAGAAACAACCGACAGGCTCCACCAATACTGATGAAACAGGCGAAAGGATGTCAGCCCAACCAGACTCATTTGATAGCCATATTGACCAACGCTTCAGCCAGGTGGAAAAAACAGCTCATGCAGAGAGCGCT
This sequence comes from Clitarchus hookeri, assembly GCA_002778355.1. Lineage (NCBI taxonomy): Eukaryota > Metazoa > Arthropoda > Insecta > Phasmatodea > Phasmatidae > Clitarchus > Clitarchus hookeri. The sequence continues at coordinate 603,212 of NQII01000589.1, read as the reverse complement.
AAAACCTAAATCAGATAAGCAAAGTACGAGAGCAGGTCAACTATGTGGGGGAGAAAATTGACCGAGTCACAGCGTCAATCCGAGATTTGCAGTTAGGGGTAACAACGCAGAGTACTGGACGTAACCAGAATCTAGACAGGTCCCCTCTACCTAATTCTCCGCAAGCCACGGGAAATATGAATATATCAAGTAGTGGCACACCTGCCGTCCCGTCAGTGAGCACCATGATGTGGTGTTTTATTGAAGTTGGGTGGGTATGGCTTATTTCGTGTTTTTAGTATATTATTTATTATATATTAAATATGTTCGGCCCACAACTAGCTCGGGTGGTAAGTTGTGGGCCGAACATATTCACATTTTTGCGGGAAAACTTGGAGAAAACCAGCTGAACCTTTTTATAAAATTGAACGAGTTCGCTAGTTTGTTTGGGCTAACTGACAGTGCCACGTTGAGGTGCATGAACCTTAGCCACAAGTCGACGGCCTACATTGGGTGGAAAGTAAACCGGCCAGATAGCCTCGCATAAGAAGAATTCAAAAAACCAATTTCTAGCACACTTTTGGAACAAAAAGTGCAAGGTAATTGACGAGCTGAGTTGCACGCAGAGAGGTTTATGCCAGGGAAGGGAAAACATCTTGAGGCACATCTGTTGGAGATTTACGAGCGTTCCCGCCATCTTGAACCACCCGCATCTGACGAAGAATTCATTTCAATGATTCTTAAACAATTACCGCTCCGTTACCAAGGCCACTGGATACGCCGACACCGACGCGAGCCTGGTGACTTCCAGGGAAGATCTGTTGGCATTTGATAGCATTGAAAGAATGAAACGCCAGCAAGGTAATCGCGAAGTCAAGCCTCAAACTAACACCGAACGCTCACCTCCTTTGTACCAGGTAAATGCAAAAGGAGAGTTTAGAAGACTTCCAAGATATGGGCGTAACCCAAGAGTAAACATGTTCCGGACTGAGCCTTTTGATTATTGTGGGCCGGACTCGTGGGGGAATTTCCCGCATGTGTATCGCGGACATAAGTATTTGTACAGAGGTCATCTAGGAGAGTAGTACGAAACAGAGTAAACCGTAGACAGTACGACCGTGAGGAGGAAAGTAGAGACGAGATAGAAACAGGGACAGAAGACAAACTGATTATCCACTCCATCCGCGGCGTAGCATCGACCAACAGAATGGGTCGAGCCGCTAATAAGCTGATTCCACTACCCACCGTTCTAATGGACAAACATATCTTTCGCCTAGGAGAAGTAACACCGCGCATAATGGCAGTGATAATCGCGACTAGAATGCTGAACCGCATCCGCCACGATCACCTCACCGACGCGGCAGAGATTATTATGAAAACCCAGAGGAAGGATACTTTGCTAGTCAAGCGCCACTTGACCCGCGAATTCCGCCATTCATTCCAGCGCCTCAGTCAAATAATCAAGGTAGAAATGGCGTCGAAAATAATTCCGGTAAGAGTCGAGACCAGAAGTTAAACTGTTGGAGATCAGGGGAAACTGGTCCCGGTCGCCTACCTTAGCCCCGGAAGCTAATCCAAAGTGGTCCAATGAGTACTAGATCGCCAGTGTAGTTGATAGTAACGAAGAGTTGGAATCACTAACGGAAGTTATACTACAGACAGTATCACTAGAACAGACCGACAGGGAATTTCTGGCTAAACGAGCTAGTCGATTAAATAGTGAATTCGCAGGAAAATTTGTGTCCCGAATTAATTTTCAATGTGTGTGGATTTCAAGTACCAAGTTTACTAGATAGCGGGGCTGAAATCAGCTTCATTTCTGAAGAACTGTACCGCAGTATTTTGGCTACTGGATACACATTACCCGGTATGCAAGTAACACGTTTGAGAATTATAGTCGCAACATGAACGAGTCTACAAGTGAACCAGCAGGTTTTTACTAAATATTAAGGGTTTAGTCAGCTCAAAACCAGTAACAGCGTTAGTAATAAATTGACTTAATAAACCCCTAATACTAAGCGCTGAATAACTGACTCGTTATAAGATTAAATTGGATTTTGGAGCTGAGCATAGTAGCTGTGGTGTTACGTCACCAGAAAGCTGGCGGTTTTCTGACAGTTTCGTAGGCCTATTGAGAAAGGAATGTTTTCAAATAAATCGCCCTATTGCAAGTATGAGCGACGCTGCAGCACCGAAAGGTATTTATCAGGCTGCAGACAGTATTGAAACCATTACTAGTAGCCAGTAACCTATGCTACAGTGGCTTTTGTTTGCGTACCGGTCTACGTTTTTGGAGAAGCCACGGAGAAACAAGCTTTTCCGAGTCAGTATAGAGGTTATACCTGGTGAACCATTCCACTGCAGGTCATATCCAGTACCAGCCAAATGTATGCAAGAAGCTGAAGCTTATCTAAAACAGATGTTAGCATGGCAGATTATTAAGCGCTAATGCTAACCCGATGATGTGCGTATGTAAGGGAGATGGATCGGTAAGGCTATGTTTGGATGCAAGATACATTAATGCAATTATGGCTAAGTCAAGGGAAAGCCCTGAATCTGCAGATGAGCTATTAAGACTCTACGATGGAGTGAATTATATCAGTACCATTAAATTAACGCATGAATATTGGCAGATACCTCTGAATGAAAGTTCGACACAGTACACTGGGTTTATATTTAGAATTCAGCAATACATTTTTTAAGTTCTACCTTTCGGGTTATGCAATGCTGTCTCACAGCTTACACAATGTATGAACGTGACCTTGGGTAAAGACTGTGCGGAGTTCGCCCGTTCCTATGTGGATTATATCCTCGTCGTTTCGACCACGTGCGAAGATAATTCGGAATATTTGAATATTGGTTTGCATAAATTAGCAGAAACTGGTATGACCGTGAAACTCAGAAAATGTTTGTTTTGCAGGGAGAGGAAGTGCCGTTTTTAGGTCACATACTTACTCCAGACGGCATCGAAACTGCGCACGATAAATTGCTTGCAATTGCTGATTTTCCGGTGCCGTGTAATGTAAAACAACTGAGAGCTTTCGTGGGGGATGTTGGATTCTACAGGAATTATTCGAATCAAGTCGCCAGTGCTGCCCTACCACTTTTCGAATTGCTACGGAAAGACGTCAAATGGGAATAGACAGAAGCCATACCAGAGGCCTCTGAAGGGGCCAAAAGACTGTCTCTTAATGAACATGTAATTCACCTTCCGAGGCAAGGAACAGAGTATCACTTATACACAGACGCTTTAGTCTATGCTCTAGGAGATATATGGGCCAGATTGATGGAAACGGAGTGAATCACCGTGGCGATGGCAAACAGAACGTCAAGTAAGGTTAAAAGAACTATACTCTTACTGAAAAAGAAATTATAGGTATAGTCTGGAGTCTACAAAAGTACTGCGATTTGTTATTAGGCGAAAAGATAATTTTGCAAACTGACCATCAGGCACTGTTAAATTTAAAATCTGGGAAAATGTTCGGTAGTCGACTAACAAGATGGGCTCTCCTAATACAGGAATTCGACGTTGACTACCGTCACATAAAAGTGGCAAACAATGTAGTCGCAGACGTTTTGAGCCGTATCCCGGACCAAGAACCGGTTCGAATTGACAGAAAGCCAAATGAATAACTGGTCGCGCATATCAAGAAACCGCATACTGCAACAGTAACTTGGCAAGAAAATTTCAAGAGCTTACCGCAAGATCATCGAGACGACACATTTGGCAGTGCAGTATTTCTGAAATTGTCGCAGTTCCCAGCCTAACACAAACTTCATGCAGTAACTGTGTGTAATTGTGTAACTGAAGCCGGAGTACTTTTCTATCATGAGAGAAACCGGAAATATTTTGAGCATGAACGGAAGCCTATAATACCGGAAAAAACCATAGTTAAAGCTGGTGCTTGACACACACGAAATGTTAGGGCATGTCGGTATACGAAAAACCTATAAAGCTCTTTGACAGCAATTTTATTTCAAGAAAATGCAGAAATTAGTATCGAGCACGGTAAGAACCTGTGACCTGTGCCAGTGATGTAAACACTTTCAAGAGAACCTGATTGGTTAGCTACGGACCATTATACCTGCGAGGTCATTGGATTTAGTATCTGCTGATTTGTTTGTACCGTTACCCCCATCAAGCGCAAGAGTGGCATATGTTTTCGTTGTGATGACTATTTTCTCTAAGTTAACGAATCTCTATGCCATTGTACAAGCGAATGCACGAACCGTCCTTAACAACCTGAAATCGTCCTATGAAGAAGTCGGCGGGCCTAGGTGCGTGTTGTCCGATAAGGGCACGCAATTAGCTGGAAACGTATGGCAAGAAGGCCCGAGGAAACTAGATGTTTTGCCCACCTCTGCTTCCGTGGGACATCCGCAGGGAAATCCCGTCGAGCGAAGAATTAAAACGCTAGGAAATTTGTTACAAGCTGCATGACACGACGCGCATCAAATCTGGTGAGACAAACTACTTGTAATTTGATACGTGATGAACAACACGGTGCATGAGTCAACAACCCTTTCCTTTTGGAGGTGCAGGGGCAGCGGTGGCGTAGTGGCCAGGGCGCTCGCCCCCCACCACGGCGATCCGGGCTCGATCCCGGCGGGTTCACTCCCGGACTTTCGCATGTGGGAATCGTGCTGGACGATGCCGCTTGCCGGCGGGTTCTCTTGGGGTACTCCCGCTTCCCCCGCCATTGCATTCCAGTGCCGCTCTATTCTAGGGTTTCATTTTTGTCATGCTCGGGGATGACGGTCACCTACGGGTCCCAGCTGGAAAGACTGTCACTCGGAGGGTGTTGCCTTGCACTGGGTGCGTTCCCCACACGCCATTATTATTATTTGAAGGATCATATGTCAACTAGCTGAGTTGAAAGAGGAAAATTTAAACTTAGCAAAGAAGAAGAAGTTAATTCTAGCCGCTGAACATCGCCACAAGCATGCTAATCTGTCTTGTAAAACTACGTAGTACTTGCCAGGGCACACACCACATTAGTACGACGTGGGAATATATTGCTGAAAAGTTAATGCCGCTGTGAGTAGCACGTATTTTTCAGAGTAACTGCTATGAATTTGTACAGAAACAGGCTACGTCAAGGTACAATATCAGTGCCCTCAAAGTATATCTACCTCCACCTACGCCAGTTTAATTACAAAAGTTTGCGTGTCAGCTTAATGTAAACATGCCGAGGAGAATGTAATTGGAAGTTTATTTCGACCTACGGCGAATAGTTGTTTATGCCGCAGCTATTTTAATAAATACATTTTATTTGGGGCGAAGAATTATGATAAAAAAAACATGGGAGATATTGTTGTAACAGGCGAAGCTGAAAGCCGACCGAATAAATTGATTATTCCACGGTATGTACGTTTTTTCTTTGTCTTACGATCACGTCTACAAGAATTATTCTCCAAACATTGAGACTGGAAATTTTATAAGACAACCCGGCGTGTTTAAAGAATATGGGTGATCAACTATGGCCGACTGATAAACGTAAGCGAAAGTGTGACGTCCGATTATTTCGTTTCGACTTGTAATAAAGAATGTACCTAATAAATGTTATCTGCTTACAAAAAGAGGACGATGAACTAAACCTGCATGTTAACCGAGCTATTTTACCCACCCGCACATAGATAATAAAATAAAGCAGTGTCCAACTTATATGACGTGCATCTAAACCACGCAAGCTAATTGAATTGCGAGTTTCACTGTTTTACTCTGCAAACCAAGACCCATATAAGCTGCCGTACTGTAGTTCTGAAATCAAGAGTAAACAAGCGGCGATTCCTAAACAAAGCATCGGCACTTACCAGTTGATAAAATTACAAATAAACACAGATTTAGAAGGATTACTAACAGTGGTACATGCAGCTTCCGGTTTTGTTGTGTCTTCAGATCCATTTAGCCATCGTTTCCTCTACTTGATAATCCTATACAGGCACTCCAGACGTCATGTTTAAATTTCTGTGTGTGTTTATAATCTGATTACTTACATTCATAGTTAACTTCTTGCATTTGCGTTTCATCAACAATAATTTATTTGCAGAAATCCAAAAATTATGCTACTTTTGCGTTGCATAATTGCCTTGATATGCTCCATGCTACAAAGACCTGAAATTGTGCTACATGCAACATAATTATTCTACGGTTGGCAACAATGCTGGGTGGTGTTCGATACCCGCCGGTCACGACAGTTTCTTTCGGCTGCAGCAACGGAGACTGCCGACTTCACCCGAAGAGGAGCAGCTGCTCGTGGCTGGTACAGCCACTTGCGGCACCGAATACGCACTTTTGTTAAGACTCATAGTTTTAAATTAAATGTGTTTTATTGAACCAATTGATTTATTAGAATTAACGTATTCCATAAGTTATTACCTGAGACATATATATTAATGCTTTAACAAGAATGAACTTGCGTAAATGTTGAGAGACATTCTATTGTTAAAGATTTGTCGTTTTTCTTATTGTTGGTCACTATGAACATTCAAGTGAAGAGAATGAACATTAATAATTTAACAGCAGATGTTCATTTTGTGTTACAGTTAAATTTTAAATTTTTCCTTCGATCAGAAACTTATACCTGCAGAAAAATTTTGCGGCGCAGTCTAAAACACATTGAATTTTAATTATTATTTTAATTTTTTTGATTATATAGGTTTGAGATAACATACGTATATTATTTGAGAGTATAGATTTGTTAAACTAATCTACAAACCATAGTTGAATGACGTACGGATATTTGATTTCTTTTGACATTGTTTTTCATGTAGGTTAGATTTCTATTATCCAGCTGAACTGTCAGTCTCGTTTGTTTTAACTCAAAGTAAAGGTATTTCGTTAAAATCAGAACTGGTAAATAATTTTATTTCTCCTTGAGACAGAAAATTGTCAACATTTTGTTATGTGCAAATATTTTATGTTATAAATATGTGAGGCAATACTAGCTAGACTATGAGAGCATTTTTTAATTGTAAAATAAGAATGTCGAAAATTTTTACTTTCTCTGCGAACGCATTAAATTGCTTTTAGGAAGTTTTATTTTATGCCATATTAGATTCTTCGCTAGTGCTGTGCTGATCTGAGGTGATTACACAGCCAGGAATTTGCATTAATTTATTGATACGAATCCGAATAGTTATAAAACAAGGCAAGTTCGATGGCACGAGGACGTGATAATATTTTCAAGCAAAGAATAGGCCTGAGTTCGGACGACAACCGTGTTAAATATTAGGTATGATTCATCTTCCGCGATCTCATAAAATGAATGTGCAAGGACTGTATTTACGCACATATAAGCCCGTGAGCTTTATATTTAAGGAAGAGATTGACGTAGCAGAGGAACTACTACAGCTGCGGGGATGTCTACAATGAAATTTTGACGTGACTTCTTCGGTCATCTGCTGTCTACGGCGACCAACAGTTTAATTCTCAGATAAGTCTGTACCAGCTGAAATAGCGTGCACCTGTTGTAAATTAACATTTTATCCTACACCACAATTATATAATATTTTTTATTCAGTTTGCACTGATTTTTTAATCACGAAGATCCTGTACGAAAGAGACATGCTCTTTAGTATATTTTCCATGCTCAGACATAAATGTTGGCTAACTAGTGTCGGCCGCAATATCTATAATTTGAGAGGTAGTGAATAAGTAGTTTTAATCATATGTATGCCCAATTCTATTTTAATTTTTTATCAGCCCGCTTATCATAATATGTTTAAACTTTGCTTCTTACCTCCTGTTAAAATTTAAAGAATCAGAGCTGCCACTTTTCTCAACTACCGTAGTTCATGTGTTTTTTGGTGTTGTATTGTTCTGATAAGCATGTTGTCTTGCAGATAGTGACACGTTTTAGTAAGTATCTACCTGGTGGTAATAAAGAAAATAAATTTGGTATGTTTTATTGGTAATCACATACATGCTTGATTGTACTTCTCATATGTTCTCCAGTGGAAGCAGAGCATAGAACAGTCACGTAAAATATCTATTAAAATTTTTATGTTGCATTACATGTCAGTACCTGTAAGTCTGTTTCTACAGCCGAATGATTCAGTCCATCATTTATTTTTTGTCAATATAAGCTGTACAAAAGGGCTAGAGAATTCCTACCTTTAGAGTAACCCCAAGACATGTTACCTGCCGAGTAGTTTTGTTTCTCTTTAGTCCTACTGTATGCAACTGCATAAACGGGTTAAATGTATAAATATTTCTTCACATACCTGTGCGACATTTTACGAGAACCTCTTGAAGTTTCATACTTCAAAATAAATCTGCACAATGGTTGAAACGCTTGGACTATTATACCTACACAAACATTATTTACGAACTTAAGGATTACGAATTAACATTATGGCTTACTACTAACAAAACAGTCTTAGTGGAAGGAAGTATTTCCCTTTACAATGGATGGAACTGACTTTGCTGTTTTCATTCAATAAAGTGACTAACGCGAATTTTTCTAAAATTTATTGAAATTTCAGTAATGATAGAGTAACATTAACCTATAAACATTGAACATTTAGCTTAAAATGTTTCACTATTCAAAATGCATGCAATATCCACTGTGTACATTAAATTTTTTAATATTTTTGAATATCTTAATTTTTTAATTTACAACCCTAACTAAATAGTATAAAAAAAGTCGCTTATCCGCATCTGTCTGTGTATTTGCTTAGTACCTACTTCTTAACTACTTGATGGATTTTGATCCGGTTTTTAACATCATTTAAATAATGTCTCGAGGAAGGCTTTGGTGTATAATAGTGATGGCCCGATACTTCATAAACCCGATACCGATGAAGGTTCCGATATTTAGGATTTTACCGATCCGATACCTGTAAACCGATATTTTCATTTATCATACTGTAAGCAGACATTTGTCACTAAAGTGTATGAGAGAAAACTGCTGCTTGGAAAAGTTTTGTTTGCAATAAGCTAAATAGACTTACTGTTAAGTGAGATTTACTTTACTCCCGGTACATCAAAGCAGCAAAAAAAAAAAAAATAGTTTAACATTATACAAAATTATAGCTCACTACAAAATATTACAAAACTAAGTTAAGGTTGCAAGAAGGTTGCTAGTCTACAAAAAATATGTAAAAGGACAGGAATGAAAACTAAGCTAACAAGCCACGATCATTTTGTTTACTTTGAGAAATGTACGTCAAACATAAGACTGCTTTACCAAAAATAAAAATGTAATCCGTGAAGTGAAAAATAATGATTAGCATGTACATTCTAATTTGTTTTTATCGTAAGGAATTTAAAAAAAAAACTTTTAATTTTAATTTTAATTTTTTTATTATTGCATATCGACATTTCAAATTAATGATGTTCTTTTTAGTTGTATTGCTGCACCCTAATGTTAAGAGTTGAGAAAATTAAGTGTGCTGCAGAGGAGAGAAAATACTTGAGGTTAGAATGGCCATTACCGATGTGCCGATATTTTAGTGCCGATCTCCGATAATGGTAAATGTACCGATAATACCGATATCCGATACCAGATATCGGCTATTGGGCCATCACAAGTGTATATGCCGATATTTTAGTGCCGATCTCCGATAATGGTAAATGTACCGATAATACCGATATCCGATACCAGATATCGGCTATTGGGCCATCACAAGTGTATATGCCGATATTTTAGTGCCGATCTCCGATAATGGTAAATGTACCGATAATACCGATATCCGATACCAGATATCGGCTATTGGGCCATCACAAGTGTATAAGCCGATATTTTAGTGCCGATCTCCGATAATGGTAAATGTACCGATAATACCGATATCCGATACCAGATATCGGCTATTGGGCCATCACAAGTGTATAAGCCGATATTTTAGTGCCGATCTCCGATAATGGTAAATGTACCGATAATACCGATATCCGATACCAGATATGGGCTATTGGGCCATCAGAAGTGTATAATACATTTATATTTAATTTAAGGATAGTAGAGAAATATCGACTTTGTCGTGAAAAAAGAGCTTTTCGGGCGCTTCCGTGGCTTGCGCTGATTAACCCATAATATATACGCCAAATTAATGTACTATAAAATTGTAGCTTTCAAAAAGGCCTACATAAAAATCTGAAATAGCGTATGTTTATCTTTTAAGGATGACCCATAGTAACCATTTTTGTCTTTCAAAGTTTGATAAAAATAATGGTTCTCTTGCGAAGCCGTTTTGACCGACGTAGTATTAATTCTTATTAAATTAAATATGTTAGTTCCTTAAGCATTTAGTTAAGATCTAATTTGTCATTTACACCATACCATTTAAATGAATATCTTATAAGATATCACAGATTTTCCTATAATACCCGGGCAAAGCCGGGCAGTTCTGCTAGTATATTACAATAACTATAACAGGTTGACCATGTCAGAATGGACTACGTCGTACAGCTTGGGCGATGTCTGGAGTCATTTGATGAATGGCACAATGCTAGGTCCGAGACCATTAAAGATGTAAATAACGTATGAAAATATATGATGGGCACCCATCTTGAAATGTTTGTTGAGTGTGTTGCTTACCGGGCGTGGGGTGTGGTGGAAAGGTTTTGGAAGTAGGGTGCAGGGGCTGGCTGTTGGGTCGCATGGAAGCGCGCAAATTACTGCGATATGTTCCATCTGCTGATACCACTGGGCTGTTAGGTTGCATGCACTGGGTATCAGAGTCACGACTCCTCGCGTCTGTCAGCAGGAGGGCTGATACAAGAGGTGACAGAGGTACGGATGTCCGTGATTTGCTGATGGCAGGATGAGCGATGTGGGATCGTGGCTCCAGTTTGGGTTTGAGGAAGAGGGAGCATCGCCAGAAATAGCCTTGGGTTTTAAGCTTGGGCCGTCCTACTCGCTGCTGGAGAGAGCTGGTCGAAGCCACCGGACCACTCTTTGGTAGTGACAAATGCGGGGTGCTACAGTATCTCTCCTCCTGTACGGTCACGCATACCCAACTCGGACTGGGTCTGCGACTTGGCGTAGATGACACTGTTAAAGGAGTCATGCATGTTGAGCCTGAGATGGTCGGACTCACAAAGGACGCACATAGAGCAATGAGATTCCCCACTGATGACGTTTGGCCAGGACAGGTGGGAGTGCAGGGTGTCATGAGATCCACTACTGATCACCACTGTCGCTCGACTGTCGACTTACCGATGGTGACAAAATAATTCCCACAAAAAATACTAATCACTGAATAGACAAAACACAAGATTGCGACTAAGAGGATGGGAACAGAATTGTGATTTGGATGATGTATATGGCTTTTGCCATGGTATAGCATTATTGGGGGTTGATATGAAAACTCCAAACTGATAGAATCATTCTGTAAATATATGAAATTATTAGACAAAACTGACTTCCCAGTGAGTAAGCGTGATATTTTGTTTGTTTTGAGATCGATTGGCTCCGAATGAAAATGTTTTCCTGGGAATCGATTGGCCGAAAATTCTGCATGATCCCAAAATTAATGGCTAAAGAATTAAAGTAGTTATCCCATTATACCCATTTGGGGTTTGGTTCTGGGAACAGGTGGTGGTGAGGCAAGGACCGGCTTCTGTCGGGGGGTAAGTATCTTATTACAGATCTTTACTAACAGCGAACAACCTATATATTACCTTTTTTATATGATTGTCCGTGATAATGTGTTAATAAAGGTGGCTTGACGGAGTGGATCGGCAGACATGGGGACGTCGCTAAATCTTAAGCACTATTAGAGTAGAATGTTTTAAATTCAGGTCTAATTCATAACGGTTCATAGACGTTATTCAATGTTTAAGTTAGTTTGTGCCGCAACATACAATTGATTCATTGTGCACGGGCTGAGAACCCATGTAGTCTCTCAATGGATATCTGCCTCAGTACCCCTCCCCTCGCCCAAACCCGCAAACTGGTTCATGAACAAAATATAGGCCTATGAGATCACTTTCCTCTCTGTGTATCTGTGTATGTCCGAGATTTAGTTTTCCTTGAGTGTAATCCCTTAAAACATTTTACCGCGTGAACAGAATTTCACCAAACTTGGTACACATTCCTACAATACTTAGTGAGGACATCCGTTTTTTATAGTTTTCATCCACACCAGGTGCTTGTTTTCGAAATTACGGCCATTTTAATATTTATGGTGGTATGTTAACGATGTTGGCGACGAAAAAATTTGTTATTTTATATTTGTGCCACATACTATATTTAACATGTTGACATTATCAATTACTGCTTTTTCCTCAGATGGAATTTTTTTTTCAGAATGCGTGCTGGTTTGCAAAATGTCATTTCAAAGTAAAAATTTTACTGTTTTGGTTATATACAAATTAAATTAACGGAAATTTGCAGAAACTTTAACAAGGGCAACTTAAAGGTTTTGTTTCAAATCGTTCTAAGGTATGCTTTTCAAAAGTCACTTTACAAAAATTTAGGGGCAGCCACAAATAAAAATTATGCAAGAATTTTCTTGTTTGTAGTAATTATTTTTGATTGGAAAACATTTCCTTGTTCCATCTTATACACGTTTTGAAGGAACTCTTGGCATCATCTTTCAGTATGAAATATCTCATTTCTGCACATAATTATTTGTGCTTTTCTAAAACGGTATAGGCTGTTCAAGGTAAAGTGAGAACTTTTGAGGTCCTAGTTCCTTTATCATTTCAGACATTTACTATCCTTTAACCACTTTTTGTAGATAAATATTGCAATGTAAGTAATAGACACAGTGTGTATATTCCATCGCAATAGGAAGTTAACGTCTACAGCTAAAACGTGTATATATATATATATATATATATATATATATATATATTTACTATTATTCCAAATGAGAGGGCTTTCAAAAGTTTCCACTTTACCGTGAACAGCCTATAAAATTGTGATTTTGACATGTATTTAAGACTCCTGTTTACCTGGAACGTTTTTCCGATTTGAGGCCGAGAAGCGCGGCAGCGATAAGGGCGACACTGCCACGCGCATCAAGTGTGCCATCGCCGCTAAGCGCAAGGCTCTGAACTGGCGTGCAGTGTTCTAGTCGAACTGCATGTACCTATGAGACTTTCAGCGGTGACTCTATTATTTTATTGGTGAAAAGTCTGTATGAAGGTTTGGTGTAGGGCCCTTGAGTAGTTTTGTATGTATCTGACGCGTATATTTTGAGTTCCAGCGATTTGAAAAAAGTCGTTTTTAACCGTTTTTGAGTACCGTGAAATGGTGTTTCCAAAGGGCGTGACATTTTAATAGGACTCAACAGCCATCGTCTGAAGTGTTTGTTATTTTCGTAGAACAACTCATTGGATACACGTTTAATGGTTCTGTGGAAAAAACCGTGTGCTTCAAACACGCGCAATTTAAGCGCCAAGTAGGCGGTAGACTTAAGCAAAAATTATACCCTAAGAAAAAATTTTGTAAGTAAAGAGTAGTCACTGATAATGTCTAAAAGACGAATAGTATGTGGTGCAAATATAAAATAAGAAAATGTTCATGGCCAACTGTTTTATATCTCGAGAACAATTTTACCGAATCAAACCAAATTTATATGTTGACACTTTATTAAATAACCATTGAATTTAGAGATGGATATTGCTGTAGGTCCGCTATTTCGTAAGATAGTGACACATGAAGAAATAAAGATTTTTAGGTCATATATCGGGAAACAATACACCGATACGTACCAAACTTGATAGACAAGTAGTACTGTGGTAGGATATGTAAATTTAAATGTTTCAAGTGCGCCAGACAATTGTTTTCTAAATGACCATCATATAAACATTTTAGTTTAGTATGTCAAATTTATGAACCCATGCATATCATTTCAACTTAACTTTGTATTCAGGCAGTATCTATTACAACTGTAAAATTCTTTGNGGGAGGGGTGGGGCATTGTCGACAAAAACATTTTGTGCAAAGGATTGAAAAATGTTAAGGAGGGGGATGGGAGTAAAATATGTTAGTATAAAATTCCATTTTTTTTCTTATGCCTGAGACATGCATATCATTATAAGTACATATATCCTGTCACAGGAGTATTTCCTTTAATTAAAGAACTGATTTTGCCGAATAGCGTTATTGAAATTTACTGTTAACTGAATCTATAATACCATGAAAAACATTAATTACAGTTTATATACAAGGATGAACAAAAAGCAAATGAAATTTCCATTATCATCAATAGAAGAGAAAGGAATGTTTTAGCACATCGGCGTCTGGCGCAGAGCGTCTGAGCTCTTCATGCTCAGTCACTCCGGTCCTCCAGCAGCCATATTGTCAGCCATGTTGAATGTAGGTTACCTTGACCCTAGTGACCTTTTACCTAGAAAATCCAAAGAATCCAAAACAATTTTTAAAATAAAAAAATTATTAAAAATGTGTAAAAAACTATTATTAAAAATTTATAACTAATAAATTTATTTAAAAAGTTACATTTCTGTAATTTACCCAACACCACATCCAGCAGACGACTGATCCCTGCCACTCCCCCCTTCCAATATATTTTACTGCTCAATTGCCCCACCCCCACCACCAATTACTAACCTTAGCTTGACCAATTAGTCGGCAGGCCTGAACCCCCACCAATGATTCTCAATTGCTAATTACTCACCTTCGTTCGACACTCTTCCCATATATATTAAATTTACCCATTACTTGCGTCCGCTCCATCCCCACCACTTCCATCCCCACCACTTCCATCCCCAATTACTCGCGGTCATTTTAACTCCCCTTCACCCACACCAATTACTCACGTCCGTTAATTAGTTGGCAGGTCTACACCCCCTTCATCACTATACTACGTCTACTGCCTTTAGTATCGCCCGCTAGAGTGCACTGGTAAGTTCAAATATTCCATTACATCACATCGCGGGGCATCCACGAGAAAAGTAAACTGTAGCAGCCACGGACAAAAAAGATTTTTTTTCTTAGGCGACGAGGCCTTGCATATGTAAGACACGTTGTTTTAGCGGCAGCAGCGACGGCGGCGGCAGGTGAGGGTTCGTACCACGTGCAGTATTCACGAGTTGGCAGCTGTGAGTTGTACTTTGCTCTTCCTGCAACACTAGCTGAACACGCAGGCAGCCGGCGGCTCGCTCACAGCTATCTACTGCGCACTGTGGCCCCTTCAGCGGTGGCTTCACTCTAGTTAACAACACTGGGAATATTTCACACTTAAAACATAAATTCTAACATTATTATTTATTATGTCAATTACACTATATACAGACAAATCAAATATGAAACAACTTATAGTAAAATACTAATTTATTGTTTATCCCCTTACACCAAAGTACACGTTGTAACAATCTACGGGAAAAAGAAAATCTCACATGCAGGTTGCCAAAGGGAAAAAAAGTAGCTTTAATTCGTAAACAATGTACATTATGGTTGGCCCGGGAAGAAACCTACCAGACGAGTTTAAAAAATTTGTGACCGACTCACTAGCCGCTAAGATATCATCGCTGCCCTGCCCAGGAATATAATTTTTTAAATGTGAAATATATTTTATCCTCGTGTTATTTCACATAAATGGTGATCTATTTTACATTCAAATGTGACAGGCAGACTTTGCGTACCCGGAGTCGTTTTAATACAGTTGGTACCGGAACAAGAGTTAGTCAAAGAGAGACTTATGGGCGATATAACAATAATCTTTTTCTGAAATAATCTGGTCTAAAAGGACTGTGATTTTTCGGGAGGCATGCAATGCGTATGGTCCCCTACTATTAGGAAAGCTATTTTCTTCTGCTTGTTATATATCACACACTGGATGAGCAGGAGCATGTGGTGTGGATTGGCGTGAATCAGAGTGGATTGGTGTGTGGAATAGTGTATGGATTGGTGTGGATTGGTGTGGATTGGTGTGGATTGCTGCGTGGATTGATTTTGGTGCTGATTGTGGAGCATGCAGTGCTGATTGTGGCACATGTGGTGTTGATTGTGGCACATTTGGTGTTGATTGTGGTGAGTGTAGTGATAATTGTGGTGCATGTGGTGCTGATTGTGACACATGTGGTGTTGATTGTGGGACATGTGGTGTTGATTGTGATGCACATGGTGCTAATTGTGGCACATGTGATGATGATTGTGGTTCATGTGGTGCTGATTGTGGTGCTCATAATGCTGATTGTGGTGAATGTGGTGCTAATTGTGGCATATGTGATGATTGTGGTTCATGTGGTGCTGATTGTGGTGCACATGGTGCTGATTGTGGTGCCCATGGTGCTGATTGTGATGTGAATGGTTTTGATTATGGTGTGTATGGTGCTGAATGTGGTGTGTATGGTGCTGAATGTGGTGTGTATGGTGCTGAATGTGGTATGTATGGTGCTGAATGTGGTGTGTGGGGCTGATTGTGGTACTTGTGGTACTGATTTTTGTGCTAAGGTGCTGACTGTGGTGTGTGGTACTGATTGTGGTACATGTAGTTTTGATTTTGGTGTGTGTGGTGCTGATTGTGGTGTGTGAGGGTCGCAAGTTAAAATAAATTCCCAACATTTTAAAATATATTTATGTAGTCCTGCCTCTATATCAAAAATGAGAATACTTTATTTAATAATATCGCTTTAAATAATATGATGTGTAAATTTCATCGCTTCCTGGGTAAACTGTATCGAACAGAAACTTTTTGTTATTACTGTATTTTTAATTTGCACGAATAGTGCCTAGCACCACATCGGGCTCCTACCACGTTTCACCATTGGTCATTCAAAAAATGTTGGACTTTGTTTGAACCAGGCAGCACACACAATCAGTATCGGAGGAAGAAATTGAACATTACTTAAGTTAAGGAACCATACAAGCGTATCCCAGGAGTAATTTTGAGAAACCATAGGAAAAAACACATATCAGGATATCTGCTCTGAGAACATAACCTTGGTCCATCTGAAAGCACGTACTGTGTTTTATCACGGCAGTGCCTCGTTATGTTTACTAGCATCAGGAACGTCACCCCACCATGGCTGGGTCGTATGTACATGCACTGGAGAGCCAAAAAAAAAAAAACAGGTATATGCGTTTGTATGCAAATAACAAAGGTATGGAACCAATCAGAGTAACGCGATGCGGTCGGCAGCGCCTACATAAGACAGCAAGCGTTTGGTAAAGTTGCTAGATCGGTTACTGATTCTACAATGGTAAGTTATCAAGATTTAAGTGAGTTTGAACGTGGTGTTATAGTCGGCGCACGAGAGATGGGACATAGCATCTCCGAGGTAGCGATAAAATTTGGATTTTCGCGTACGACCATTTCACGAGTGTACCGTAAATATCGGGAATCCGGTAAAACATCACATCTTAGACATCGCTGCGGCCGCGGCCGTAAAAAGATCGTGAACGAATGGGACAAACGACGACTGACGAGAATTATTAAACGTGACAGACGTGCAACCCTTTATCAAATAGGCACAGATTTCAATGCTGGGGCATCAACAAGTGCCAGCGTGCGAACTATTCAACGGAACATCATTGATATGGGCTTTCGGAGCCAAAGGCCCACTCGTGTACCGTTGTTGACTGCGCGACACAAAGCTTTACGCCTCGTCTGGGCCCGCCAACACCGCCATTGGACTGTTTATGACTGGAAACACGTTGCCTGGTCTGGCGAGTCTCGTTTCCAATTGTATCGGGTGGATGGACGTGTACGGGAATGGAGACATCCTCATGAATCCATCGTTCATCCATATCAACTGAGGACTGTTCAAGCTGGTGGAGGCTCCATGGGGCGTGTGCAGTTGGCGTAAAATGGGACCCCTGATACGTCTAGATATGACTCTGACAGGAGACAGATACGTAAGCATCCTGTCCGATCACCTGCACCTATTCAAGTCCATTGTGCATTCCGACGGACGTGGACAATTCCAGCAGGACAATGCGACACCCCACACGCCGTGAATTGATACCGAGAGGCTCCAGGAACACTCTTCTCACTTTAGACATTTCCATTGACCACCTAAATCACCAGACATGAACATTATTGAGCATATCTGGGATGCCCTGCAACGTGCTGTTCAGAAGAGATCTCCACCGCCTCACATTCCTTTGAATTTCTGAACTGCCCTGCAGGATTCATGGTGTAAATGGCCTCCTGCATACCTTCAGACATTAGTCGAGTCCATGCCACGTCGTCTTCCAGCACTTCTGCGTGCTCACGGGGACCCTACATGATAGTAGTCAGGTTTACCAGCTTTTTGGTTTTCAGTGTATGTATGAATGTCACCTCGNCTCACGGGGACCCTACATGATAGTAGTCAGGTTTACCAGCTTTTTGGTTTTCAGTGTATGTATGAATGTCACCTCGCAAACATTTTTGTAGATGTCATTCCTGGCCACACTACCATCGAATTCTGATACTGGGACATTTGATATCTAAGCCGGTAAACGGAAAAATGCGAAAATAAATGCTGGAAATTATCAAACTTTCCTTGATTACACGATTAGAGCTATTAGCTGGTAAGACGTTCCGGGCTTGGGATATGTGCCGTCTTTCACAGCAAACAATAACAGCAAAAAAATCCTGTCAACTTGAAAAAGAAACGACCTTTTTTTCTAGATACACAAAATCCCTCATTATGGACTGCGTGGAAAAGCATTCGCCCGCTCTGGTGTTTTATTTAAACAGTTTTTTCTCTTGAGGTGTTTTCATAAGACTGATTATTTCTGCTCGCGTTATATCAAAGTCCATTTTTGGCAACGACCTACACGTGAAGCGTTACTGGCACTATGGTGATGACAATGAGTTTGTGATTTGTTGAAACATATTTTTTCCTCCCATTCTTCGAATTTAACACTGATGACGTTTTTCCTTGCGAACAATAATGTATCTGACAATGACTCGAGATGTCAAAGTTTGCGTGGTGGATAGAGAAACCAGACATTCTTTAGACTGATTTTTTTTTAAGGCATCTAAAACTGTTTGACTGAAGAATGATAGGCATGGTATAATTTTTCTTCAGCATGTTTATTGCTCATAGATACTGTAAAATGCCTAACTAGGGTCGTAAAAATTAACGGCGTCTGTCCTGTTGAAGTTTCCTCACATGCACACTGACGGACGGGAATCGGACTCAAGTTTGCAATTCGTTGAAAATTGCACCTAGCAAAAACTGTGAACATTATTTGAGGTAAGCTGAATATGGTGATTAAATATAGTGCTATAAAGAAGGCGCCTATTGATAACAGCAGTAGTTGTGCAGTTTGTGGAATTTTTATATTTGTCAAAATCATGGAATTGACTGTGGGTTAATATAAACACGTGAAGAAATATAACACATCTCTTGTTATGTCGTAAGCTGACGACGAAGTTCGGAAAAATTCTTCTGTTCTGACTACTAAGGAGTGTTTTCCTAGGCCATGTGGCGGGTAAGGTTTTTAGGTCTTTGACGTGTGAAATAGTTGTTAAATAAATAGGGTAATAGAAATTTACAGGTGTTTTTCCGCCACCTGTGAAAAGGAATTCTGTGTTCTCTCGCGGTTACTGGTGCTCGATTTTTAAAATTGGCATTACTCATTTTCTAATTTTTTCCTTATGATTGGGTCACGCTTACGTACGAGGTCCTGAGAATATTAATTCTTTGTTCAGTGGTGTACTGAAAAAATGCGAATTTCTTTCACAAGTGGGTAAAAAAGTTCACGAGAGGCGTTAACAGTTACGTTTTTTTTTTTCAGTCCATGAGATTTTTTTTTTTAGTGTAATTTTGTTTAAAACATTTTTCTTGGCTTTGCTATACGAAAAAAAAAAATATTGTCATATGTTTTAGTTTGGAGATCTGTCCTGTCCATCCTGCCATTCTAAACGTGTTCGCCTATTTGACTAACATAAAATAGTAGCGTGACATTTCATATTTTAGGTGGCGTGCAAGCTAAAATTATAATAAAAAAGTAAAGTTTACACCCTTTTGAGACGGAGCGAGTTGCTATGGCAAATGGGAACCAATGACTCGGCCAATAAACCATCCTATCTTTCACCTGGAGTGATTTAAAAAAAAGAAATTCGGGCTGGACGAGTTGAGAATCAAACCCGGGTCCCCCTGAACACGGGTCTCTCTGGTGTTGACATGTGTGTGCAGATATCATCTGTATTTATTACCCCTTGAGTTAAAGTTGGCTTGTATGAGAAATAAAAGATGCTGCTGGAGCGACAGCCCGCCCCCTCCCCCAAACCCGTGGCAAATCCTAAGCTCACCTGTGGTCAGTGTGCTAGGGCAAAGTCCAATTCAACACCTGTTGCAGCGCGGCTGGACGTGTGCGCGAGCACAGATTACGACTGCACGTGTCTCTCGTTTACTTATGTATTGCGTCTATCAGTTTCGGCTGTTTGATGTATGAGCAAGTGGAGAATGTGGCATACCCCCCTCCCCCCATTTTCTTAGTTTCACAGCACCACAAAGTATCTTTGGTTTCACCAGAATTAATAGAATTTTCATATTTGATATTTTATAAATTAAAAAAGGTGGAGTTCGAGCCAGCATTTATTTACAAAAAAAATGGTACAGGGAATTAATTTTCTAGCATCCGAAAAGGATTAACATTACTCTAAAAACTCATGGCCTCCGTAATGCACTGGCTGCAATATGCACGAATTTTTTTCGCACTGGTGCAGTCTTTCCCTATACATCTCGACTGGTGATACAGGCTTGTTTAGTAACTTAATCATATCACTTATTCCGGGCTTCGGTAATTTCCATTCAGCTCGTACTGTACAAAGTCGACTTCCAAGCACATGCACAGGATAATAGAGAATTATGACAGCGTCCAACATGGCCGGAATTTCCTCGTATGGAATACGCCTTCCATCCCTCCTCAGTTAATGTGTCTGGAACGATTACTGACGGTACGCATGTGTAGTGGTGCTATCGAGGTGCTTCCATGGACACGGCGGTAAAAAGGGGAAACTTTAGTTTTCTCGTCGTCGTCGCTGTACGAGTGTGAAATCTGCTTAATGGCGAAACTATTTTGCAAACTAAGTAGCTGAATATTGCAATATATTCATACCATTTTTTTGTTATTGCAGTACTATACACCCACCAATTTATATTCATTATTGACGGACAGGCCGAAGTGGAAATTAGTTTTGTATTTTCAATACAACATTTTGGTTACATTTTTATTGCATTACCCTACCCCAAACTACTTATATTCATTATTGATGTACAGATCTACACGGAAGGTAGTTTTGTGTTTCCAACGAAACTCTTTGGTTACATTAATTTTATTGTAGTACCATACATCCACCAAAAAATATTCATTATTGCCCACAGTCCTACGCGGATGGTAGTTTCGTGTTTTCAACGAAACTCGTCGGTTCCAATACTTTTATTGCAGTACCACACACTCACCTACTTACATTCGTTATTGACGTAATTAGAAGGAACTGCCCTGCACTTTTACGGCACGACCCGAGCAGTCAGCTGTTTTTACAAACAGACGCGAGTGAGCGCGGACTCGGTGCTATGTTATACCAGCCGAGTGATGATAATAAGAGCATTACCGACTACAGTAGTGGCAAGTTAGTCAAGTAGAATGTCGTTATGACATAAAATATCTGGAGTGTTTAGCTGTAGTTTGGCCTGTCAAGAGGTACATACAGTTAGTAGAATATCAGCACCATATGCTTCTTGCAGGTAATAATTGCCTAGTCTAACTTCATAACACAAAAGAGGCTCGCAGCAAGCTTAGGCTCTGGGCCCTATTTGGCAGTCATTTGACTTGGAAAAGCAACATGTGCTGGGGTTAGGAAATCAGCTAGCTGGAGCGATCTCAAGGTCACCGGAGGAGACAGTAGCGCACAACGAGGAAGAGTGGTAGGCCATTCTATCCCTCTCTCCGGATGACCACCCTGCTAAGGCCAATATTACCTTTACGTACGCACAGCTGACTACCATTTCTCCGAACCCTATTCTTACATATGTTTATATATGCATAATAAAAGCACAATAAATGTGCCCAGTAACATGTACGTTGATAGTGGAGTGTGCAGTAACAACAAATAAGCAATGGCGCGTCGTAGATGGGCGCTTCGAATCCCGTAACAACAGGGCTAGTGAATGCTGGACTAATTACGTGCCACGTGACGCCCGTGATAAAGTGTTACCTTTTGCATTTGACACAGGTACACTTCAGAAAAAACACAATGCGCAAAGACATTTCTATTTGCCGGGCATTGCATGCGATACCCACCAATGTGTACATCTGTACATGCCATGTAATTGCATCAAAAGCTGACGCACCGATACCACACAACTACAATCACCATGGCTCCCTTCCGAACCATTTGAAACAATTTCCCTATATCTTATGGGACCATATCCTCGTACTTCTGCAGGGAATAGGTTTGTGCTTGTAGTAACAGATTTATTATCAATTTGGGTAGAGGCACATCCAATAATCCAGTGCATGTGCAAAGTGTATAGCAAAACAGCTACAGACCGAATATTTCCTATGCTTGGGACATCCTTGCGCTGTGCTATCAGATAATGGTGCTTAGTTTACCAGACGAAAGTGGCACGATTACTGCACCATTGCCATTTACCATCTGCGTGCCAATCCAATCGAACTAAGAGATCAAGATCTTAACACTCAGCTTTGATTGCATGTGGTTGGTCACCACGCATCCTGTACCGACCATCTGCCAGTGGCGCTATTCACACTGCACACTCATACCTATATCACCACTGGAAAAACCCCAGCTGAGCCATCTCCCACTTCCAGGGGAGTTTGTGCGTGCACCCCAAGGTCGGGTCAGTGGCCCAGAGAGCAGCGAAGTACTATTGAACCGAAGAGAGCATGCCTTGCAACAAGCACGCTACCAGCAGCCAAATAACATGGCGGAGTGGCTGTCTGCCATCACACGCCCAACTTCCGCACTAAAGCCAGGCCAGCTGTATATATGCATTATCACTAGCTGTCTGCGGTGGCTAAAAATTTCTGCATGGGCCTCCCATCTATGTGGAGCGGGCCACATACCATAATTAGCTTCCTGGGCAAAATATCCTACTTGGTTTGTATGGGGACAAGTGTTCGCCAACTGTGTGGCGTGGTTGTTTGACCCCTGGCTAGCTCCTCCTGCGCCTGATCCTCGAAAGGTATTACAGGAGACACCATTCTGAGCGTATTTACTAGGGGAGTGCGATCAGGACTTTCCATTACTTTCACATCGCCGTCTATTTGCCACTCTAGTCATCACATATAGAGAAAATATGTGTTTTAAGCACCAGGCTGTTAGGTGCGCACTCCCCTACAGTCTTGGACTTTGTCCATAATCTTGGATTAATTTGAGCTTGGTCAGAGCTCTAATTGACAGTAGTTGAATACTGCCAATAGAAAGAGTGTCGCTCTTTCCAATCGCAGTGGGTGGATGTACTCCACCCGAGGGTGGTTCCACCTCACCTGTCAACAGCAACGTACAGAGTTGAATCTGCACGCGCCACCTTGATAGGGCGGAGTGCTATCCTCACTCTACAAACCCGCTTTGTGAACGAGTCCTCCTACTAGGCGGACCAGACCGTCGGCCCTTCGTTGATGAGCACCAACCCTTCGAAACCTGGCAACCTGCGTGAGTCAGCACGCTTACGTTCCACGGCAGCTGCTACTGACCCTTCCAGTGTCAGGAAGCCCACCCTCCAGGCAAGTACCCACCTCCAGACCTCCTTCTAAGCAGAAGGTTCAACCACTGCCACCCAGAGTCCGACCCATGATCAGCACGGCCGAAGCCGGGGCTTTCACGCTGATCCCCTGGGTACCCACAATTTTCAGACATGCACAATGAGTTTTCACCCAGAAAGGCCCAGCCCCTCCAGGATGCCAGACAATCCCTTCATCGTGACTCCGCCTCCCCGAGATCATCCTCGATTTTCTAAATCGAGGCTCAGCTTTGGGAGTGCAATTCGGTTCGCGGGTCTTCACCGCATGGCGAAGAATATATACAGCCTCTGGAGACTGCACATAACCTCGCCGTGACTGATTATCTGTGCACAGACAGGCCGTCACCGCCTTCAGTCGTCCTCACTCCGTTAGCCATGGGGCGGCCCCCATGTTACCAGCCCATACCGCGAGGAGGTGGAGATGGACTTGAGCAGTGCTAGGCTATATATTCGCATCACTGCCCCATTAATGGAGATGGATTGGAAGCTTTTCGTGACGGCAGGGAGATGCCCACAGAAGTCACTAGTTTCTACGAGCGGCTCCCACCGGAGCTCGACTAGCGAGCTCTTACACTTGCGCCGGGCACCGTCACTAGAGCCTGTAACCAGGGTTAGGCCCAACTGGAGCAGTCATTTCATAGCCGTCACGACTACCCCACCAGGTACTCGGTTTCTAGGCTCCCCCCTACTGGGCGGACGCGGGGCACACGTCCGGTTTTCAGGCACCCAGTCCCCTCACCTTACACCCATTACAGGTTGGTTGCCAGACCACAGCCTGTACCCAACCCGGCCCCACAGGGCCGGTTTGTATGGGGAGATGGCGCCGAGTTCTACTCCACAGGGACGACTTGATTGATGCCGTTGCCCACACTGGCACTGCAAGGACAGATACTACATCGGCGCCACCCAGCGCCGATGCGCCAGTCACCCCACCACCAGTCCGCGACCGATGGCAGTCTCCAGAACCTGGTACAGCCTGCGACGACTTGTGTCCCGATGCCGCCCTCCCACAGACAATAGGCTATCAAAGGACACTCCATGTGCCCCTACCGCTGACACTACACAGCCAGCAACACCAGTGATGCCTAGTGTCTTGGCACTCTGTATCACGGTGCCTACCTTAGACGACGCTGCCCACGGCTCGCCACTAAGAGCACCTGCCAGGGTCATGCTTCCTCAGGCATCTCCCATGAGAAGCAACACCACGACGATGCAGAGAAGCCCGGTGTCCATAGCAACGAGCGTGGCTTCAAGCAAGCCAGCAGTGGGCAAACCTCCATGGCTGGTTTTCGGCCGCCCAACCAACCACCCAGCACCTCGTGCGGCCACGCCACAGACCTCACTCCAAGTCCAGCAGTAACAGCGGCGAGACAGGAGGTCTCTGCCCCTCTCCTCAGCTTCAAGCATCTCCTTCGCTACCGCATGTGCCCTGCACGGCGTGTGGGGTCTACTCGCCTCTCTCAGCAGCTGCTCCTGCACCACATCAATGGGGTTCCCGCCCTTCCTCACAAATTTTAATCTGCACCAAGGCCTGTACTACCTGTGGCCTCGGCGATGCCCACATCGACACCCATCCTGCTGCCACTAGCTGCACAGCAGGAATCGATGGGCTGCAGCAGTTGAACGGCCTCCAGAAGGGTAGGGGCATTTTATGCATGCCGCATCCCTCCTCCTTTAGTCAGTTCGTCCCGCTACAATAGCGCAGCTACAACATGCCCTCTACTGGGGACATGTCGGCCCGAATGGGGTGGTCACCCCCTCCATGACTCCCAACGTCGGCGATTTGCACAGGAGTGCACCCAACCTCCACTACCCCCTGGGTACTGCTGGAGTCAGGTGATCATCCCGCTTTCATGCCCTTAAGAGGCATCTTTTGATGGCGTGATAATTCGGGCCAACCAATACTGCCAAGAGAGGACCCAGTAACAATACTGCCGAAAGAAATGAATGCTGCAAGGGGGAGACAGTGGTTACAGTGCTCCTGAAATCCCTTGTGTGCCTCCTTTATTCCCTGTTACCATCCCTGTGGATGTGTTGTGCGTGAAGTGTGAATGTGTTAACATGTAAAAATATGAGTATTCAGAAGGCTATATCAAACCACCTTTTTTTACTTTATAAAATAAACCTGCCTTGTTTATTGCTCAATCGAGCCTGGCTACCCACACCCCTCCTGGGGTAAGAGTGGACTCGTCCACCATGAGCCACCTGCTGCCAGCCTATTTTACGAGATAATAAGGTTGCATGTAATTTTTGTGAACATTATTTTAATTGTGTAATATGTAAACAAATCAGCTCAACATGCGACAGACTGAGAGCGACAGCCCCAATGTTAAACCAAATTACATTGCTTATATATTTTGATAACAATACACTTTGCTTTTATGCTTAATATACTAATGGAAATTAATGAATAAGGGCAATTATGTTTTCTAGTGCATTGTGTTTGTGTTTGTATATGTTTATTTCCCTAATGCAAGTGCCATTGTATTTTTATGTACAACTGTCGCGCTTTTGAGTCAGGGTCCTAGTGGACTCCGCTATGCTCCTTCAGTCGGTTCCAGGCACTTGGCGAGAGTGAATGCGCGCTGCGTGCTCCCGGGCACTTTACTACTGTGTGATAATCATGTAATGTACCTATGGTGTCGATTTTGTCTGAGACATTATTCTCTTTTGCATAGCCCGGAGGCTGTGCCACTCTTCGCCCCACTAGCTCGAATCGCGCCAGGGGTGTAACGTACTTTACTTTGTTTCATCGGCCATGTGACATTTTTCTCTGTATAGGCTGCTAGCATAGCTGCTAGGCCCATGTACATGACTCTTAGGAGGGGATTTAAGTCATTAAAAGTCAATTTAGTGAAATTGACTGTTTTTATTTCACTGCCGGCCACTTCACGGCAGTGTAAATGTTTTGAATCTTCTACCCAATGCTTCATCATACCTAACAATGTATAACTGATTGTGTTTTTGACATGTGGGATGGCCAACTGACAGTCTCATGTGATATTTAGTGGCGTATGAGATGGCTAACCCACTCGTTAGGTAGGTATAAACAGGACTTTACATCATTACGACATCTCGTCGTGGGGTGATCTCAGGAGGGGCCACATGGGCGAGCGGCCCTCACCCTAGATGAGTCTCTCATGCTCTGGCACCCGTCAAAAATCTGCACGTATTCCAAAACCTGGTACTGTAAGTCAAACCATCCTTATCACTGCTCCTGAGACCACCACAGCCCACCCCACCCTACTTTAACTTAATTTTACTGTCTTTTTAAAAATACGTAACAAATTTACACTCTCAAACTTATTCTTCATTTGACTAAACAATTATGGTTTTGTCTGTTTTGTAAAACAATTCCTGATGCGAGCATTTAATATGCTCTTATTCGCATATACTACACCACAATTATCGCATAGATAAATATTATACGAAGTGCTGAAAAAGCAGTTACCAGCTTCATGCCACCTGGCATTAGTGCTATTCGTGAATGTCTTGCCAGAATACTTGCTTTCGGCCGCTACTTCTGCATAACTTTGACTCCCAGAGTATTTGGGATTTCGCGGCACCATTAACAACAGATTCATTATTGATATTACAACAGCTTACGCAGTATTGGTACTGTAGATGAATCTAGTAGTGACGATCTGCCTTCGCCACATTAATCAACGAAGTGTCATTTCCTACTTACATGACGAATGCATATATACTATTAACACTATTCAACAAGCAGTTTATTTTGACCATCTCAAGTGCCCTCAATATATGTCTGCTGGCAATGTATATGCAAAACAGCATTGTTGATGGACTGTTATAGAAGGCCTAATTAGGCCGATCTGTGTAGCCCGCGAAGTCGCCAATTAGACAATCCAATCTTCCTTACAGTTGTACATCTTTCAGTGTTGGTGGTGCCTTTTTTTTCTTTTGCTGCTGCAGCACTCTCCCGTGTGTGTCCTACACCAGCTCTTAGAATGTGGTGTGTCTGTTACAGCAGCACTTCCTTGAAAATACTCTAGGCATGGGAGACAGCCAAGAATCTCTTCGTCCTATTGAAGGTAGGCAGGTTGGTGTTTGCAGACTGACTGTATTTTGTGTCGTGCATATGCGATATGGAATGATTTGGGTCGGTATGGGAGCTCAGTTTCTTTGTTGAATACTGTAAGTGATTTAAGCTTTCCATATGCCACAATACCTGACAAAATATTCTGACCGCTAGAACAGCATCCCATAATTGTCACTGGGCCCTTACGACGAGAGAAGAAAGTTTTGGATGATTTGTGGTGATATGAGCTGCTTTTATAGAACTAAAAATGAGTGGGGCAGAACAAAAGGGACATACGCTACTAAAACCAGTTTATTCGAAGCAATATTTTGAAAAGTCATGTGAAAATTTACAGCTTGATGAAATGCTGAAGTGTATGCTGTGAAGTTTGAAAAACAAGTACTTGTTTCTTGAGAGATTCATAAGAGGTGGTGTAGCTCAGTGTTATAAGTACCTCTCTCCGCTGCGCTAGTCTTCATCGTTGAAGTGTCAGTTAGTCTGTTTCAATTCATTGATACTTTCAGATGAATGTCTAAGGCAGCAATTAGCACAGCATGCACTGCAATTAGCACAACACATGCCGCAAGCAACGCAATTGTACTACTGTGCACTCAAGCGCACTGCTCTGCACTCAAGTATGCTGCTTAGCACCGAATTGATGAGAGATTGATAGAAATATTGGAGAATTGATTTAAATACTAGAAGGCTAGTTGAAAGATTTGATATGTCTTTATGGGAAGTTTTGCTGGTATTGTCAGACGGCAAGTTCTGAGCAAATGGATGGTGTGATGTTATGGCCTATGGATATTAATAATTGGAAGGTTTGGCTCGAATATTTGATTTGCCGGTCTGGAGACATGTATTTTTGAATGGCATATCAGTTTCTTTGAAATGTATGATTGGTATTATTCTTGTTTGGTCTAGCGGTATGAAAGTAGCATTGATTTGGAATGTGTGATTTTTATATTTAATAGGCTGGGCTGGTGGTAGGGGAAGTTCTCTTTTTGATGTCATAGAGTGTCGATATTATCTATAGGAATTGCATTCTGTATAGTTGGATGGTATTCCTGAGTAATGGTTGGCTGCTATACAGGATAGGTGGGAGGTATAATGACAGGTATGGTTGTTATTATGGATGGTAGAAATGTATAGCTTGAATATTAGGTTAGTCAGTCTGACAATATGAATTATATTGTGTGGGTCCTCTGCACTATTCTCATAGGTAGTTCGTTTTGGTGATATGTTTTGTATGACCTCTACGTACATGTTTTTAATTGACTCGATATTATGACTAAATGGTAACTTTGTTGTTATGAAAATACAGGTTTGATTAATAGTTTGGTTGGTAGAGCTGAGTAGTATGATCATATGATGTTTGTTGGCCTGATATTTGGGCGTATGTCTTCTTGATTACCTCTTGAAATGTTTTAAATTTATAGTATTGAGTAATGACATTACCTGTTGGTATGACTTGTTTGTAAGTCGATTGTTTTTATGCCTGTTTGGGTCTCAAATGGTTATAATATGGGCGGTTTTGTGCGATTATATTTTATGTAGATTTCGTTTGCCTATATGGTTGGGTTGATTTTATGTCTGGAAGATCTTGATGGCATTGCCTAATGGTATACATTGGCATTACAGTTGGTTTTGCTTATGTACCTATTACGAGTTGTTGAAGTGTTTTATCAGAATTAAACGATAGTATGTTTTGTTCGATGGTAGGGTTATTTTAATGATTTTCAGTTCTTCCTGGCTGCATTGTTGATATGCAGCTAGTTTGATTATATGGTAGGTATATCAGATATGTTAATATACCTAATCATATGTTCGGTGGTTTTGTGGTATGATAAGAGTTTAGCTTCGAGGGTGTTGGCAGAATGGCTTAATTTGTATGTTTAATTTGTGCATGTGGAATAATGTCATGGAATGTTTAGTGCGTGAGGACTGGAGTTCTTGGTTGGTATGGTTGGTTAGTAAGATTATATGGTATGATAAGTTGATATATCTGAAAACTAAGTCTGCATGGTCGTAGTAGATGATAGAATTGAGCATTCTTGTTTGTTTTTTATGACTGGCATGTAATTGTTTGGACAGATGGATATGTGTATAACTGGTGGGGTTAGACGAAATGACAGTCGATATGGTCGTCAATATATTTGACTGTTAAAATTGATCAGTATGTCTTAGGCAGGTATTCGATATGGTCTGTATCTTTACTAGCATGAATGAGGTATGATTGTGTTAGAACAGAAATGATAACATTATTTGGTTTGGATGTTATTGTTTTTTAGGGATTAGTGTATAAGATTGACTTCATGTTGATGTGGTTGGTTTGATCTGGTATAATGGTCATTGTGTCGTTGTGGTTGGCAGATATATTCAGATGGCATGTTGGAATGTTATGGCAATGGTGAAAGTTATCATTTGAATGTAACTCAGTGTCTGTTGGGTTATATATATATATATATATAATTATTTGATATGCTGGATGTATGGTACCTGGTAGGTTTAGTCGGTGCAGTTATTGGTATTGATGGCTGGTATAATTGACCGCGGTTTTGGTTAATATAGTGGTCGATATTGTTGTTTGGTATGCTGGAGATGCTATAGGGATGGTACCAGCTATGTTTTGATAAGTGTAGTTAATGGCATTGTTACATGGACGCCTGAGGGGCGTATCTGATTTCGTGAGGGATGGAGGTCTTAATAAGTAAAAATAACTAAATTTAATTTACAATTTTTTCACACAGCTATTATTTACATCAATAAATTATCAGTCGCCACTACTACTCTTTTTATTTAACATTGAGAGCAGCATTTAATCCCTATTTCAGCTATAATTGATGTCCTTAATTGCTTCTGTTTGGTTACAGTCAATTAACTCATACTCACCACTAACACGTGTTCAGTCTATCTGTCACCACCTTTTATAATGTCTTTCACTCACGCATCTAGTCCCATAGTCCAGCCTGACAGACACACTCTACACCGCTTGATACTCGCAGTCACAGATTTCCCATCTTCTGGTCACTTCTCTCGTCGCTCGTTCTTATATCGCTCGGAACTCAACCACTCATACACTCATCAACTCCTCCACTCAAATCAACTCCTTAGCTAGCAGGCCTGGTACACTTTTATATCATTCGCCCTGACCATCTGGAAGGGTCAATGCACCGCAAGTCACGCTGGGAGAACGAGGTAAGTAATCAAGAGTATTCTTCAGATAAATGCAGTAATCAATACAACCAGGGTCAGCAGCGTGCACCGAAAAATAGATTATCGTGTCAGCTCACTTTTTGTAACAGATACGCGGCCACCGGTCTGTCGCTCGCCTGTTGATTCAAAACAATCCTTTTACTTGCTGCCATCACCATCAAATAACTTCTGTGCTTCACTTCCACTCGCTCGCGCAGGATGCGAAGCAGTAAGAGCGTAACAATGTCCCTTCCTCAAGTGTTTTCGTCCTGAACTGACACTGCAACATCCGGAACATCGTAGAGTGCCAGCCGGTAGATGTGGACAACCTTCGGCTCCACCCGAGAGCCTTGACGACAAATCCGAAAGATCACATCATTAATCTTCTTCAGAATCCTGTAGGGGTCTTCCCAACATTTCTGTAGATTAGAGTACCATTTTCGTCTGTATGGGTTGTACAGCCACATTAGTTGTCCTTCTTGGAATACCTTGCCTGAAATTCTCCTTTCATACGGGGTACTCATCCTGTCACTATATGGTCGTTTGTGCCTTAAATAAGGACTAATCTTTTCACAACTGGTCTGAAAAGATGAAGCAATTCCGGAATTTCCCCATACATCTTCCTTTAGACCATGTCTATCAATCTGTGAAGTGCTGGCCCTTGCAGTGGATGCTGCAGGTTGTAGCTGGATCCTCGTCCGAGATACCCTGAAGCACTGGTAGCTCTTGCAGACTGCCTCACTCCCTTCCTTGAGTTCACGCAATTGGTTTTTGCCCCCCGAACCACTTCCTTCATGGGATTACTATCCTCAGAGCTACTACTGAGGGGGACATCACGTCATTCGCTCCATGCTATGGGTACTTTTTACTCTTATATTGCACAATGTGCACAGGGATTCTGGAGAGCACTCGCATGTCATCATGTGCATTTTGAACTGCTTTGTGAGGTGCGCAGCTTGCAACATCAGTTCGTCGATGCGGTGTCTCAGTTGTTGGATATATGCATGAAGTTCACAAATTTCTTCACACACGTGCTTGTATGCTCTCATCGAGGTCATTTGTTCTTCACCATGCTGTCTCTTTACTAGCTGCTGCTTCTGTTGTGGGAAATTAGCTCTCAGGTGCCTCAGCTGTCTGCATGACCAGCACTCTTTTCATTTGTGTGTGTGTGGGAGGCGGGGGGAAGGGGAGGGAAGGAGGCGAAGGTCTGTGGCATGAATCCTTGAATCGATGACCCTCAAGGCCAACTGCAACTCCTTCAGTGTCTTCGTTATTCTGTCTTCGTCTTTGTCCAGCGTCACTGCGCATACTGAATGCCGGTGTGCGGGCTCCTATCTTGCTGACTTCACTTCCATTGGTCGGGCCAGGGCGTCCTGCATGTTGTGGGGTGCAGACAGATGTACTACTTGCCGTATTTCTGTGTCGACCTTGGCATCGATGAAGAAGTCGACTGCGATGATGTCCCGCGCCTCCTCGCGGCACCCTTCTAGAGATACTTGGGAGAGTCGCACAATGTCTTGCCATAGCTCCTGCAGTGGCTCCCCTGGTCGTTGGGCGCGGCTTCGCAGCTGTGCATGGTGGGCTCGTCGCAGGTACCGGTCGCGGAAAGGTAGCTCCAAGTCCGACACCAGTGTAAGGTACTCCAGTCGACGTCGCTCTGGCAGAGAATGTAGTATACTAGGTGCGGGGCCTCCCAGTACAGCCAGGAGGTAGTACGTCCGCTGTTCGGTTATCCAGCTATTTAGGGTAGCGAATGTTTAAAACTGGTGTTGGTACTCCCGCCAAGAAGTCCAGCCATCGTAAGGGGCGGACTTAATTGAAACACCCTTCCCCACTCCCTGCTGCACGACACGAATGCTGCATTGCTTTCGTCTTGCACTGCCTCTTCACTTTTGCTGGCTGCTGGTATGGTGATGTGATGGCGAAACTCCGTTGTTGAATATATTCGTGAAATTCCTTCTATAATCCACTGATATTCTATTTCAGTTCATTCTCGACGCTATCCATCCTCTCACAGACACTTTCCACTACTTCAGTTACACTCTCCACTTTTTTCATTTACTCTGTAAATCTTCTTGACCACAGATTCACTCTCGTATTCACCAACTTGCTGATAGCCTCTCTTTTCTTGTCTACGNACTCCGTTGTTGAATATATTCGTGAAATTCCTTCTATAATCCACTGATATTCTATTTCAGTTCATTCTCGACGCTATTCATCCTCTCACAGACACTTTCCACTACTTCAGTTACACTCTCCACTTTTTTCATTTACTATGTAAATCTTCTTGACCACAGATTCACTCTCGTATTCACCAACTTGCTGATACCCTCTCTTTTCTTGTTTACATTTTCATTTACTGCAACTATTTTCCTGTCTACACCATATATTATCTTGTCTACGTTTTCATTCATAGAGTCAATTTTTCCTTTATACATTCTCATTAAGAGAGACAATTTTCCTGTCGAAATATTCATTTGTAGTATTTACAGTTTCAATTACATAACTTATTTGGATATTTACATTTTCATTCATGCTTTCTTTCACACTACTGACATGGTTATTTACATCTTCTGTCGAGCTATTTTCACTGGCGCCGAACTAACCATCTGGCTTCCTAGTCCCTCAAAGAATGCTCACAGTGCTTCCAGTTCTTTAGACATTTTTCTCGTTAATATTCACAGTGATGTTTGTACAAATCGGTCTTAATAATTCAGTCTACAGCTATCAAAATAAATTAGTTGGCTACAATATCACAAACTACTTGCATATATCACAACTTTATTTACAATTCATTAAATAATAATTGCCTCCATCCCACTTCTGACACCAGTGTTACATGGATGCCTGAGGGGCGTATCTGAGTTCGTGAGGGATGGAGGTCTTAATAAAAATAAAATATCTTAATTTGATTTATTATTTATTCACAAAGCTATTACTTGCAGCATTAAATTATCTGTCTCGTCTATCACTCTTTTAATTTAAAAGCGAGTACAGTATTTAATGTCTATTTAAACTCTAACATANACAGTGATGTTTGTACAAATCGGTCTTAATAATTCAGTCTACAGCTATCAAAATAAATTAGTTGGCTACAATATCACTAACTACTTGCATATATCACAACTTTATTTACAATTCATTAAATAATAATTGCCTCCATCCCACTTCTGACACCAGTGTTACATGGATGCCTGAGGGGCGTATCTGAGTTCGTGAGGGATGGAGGTCTTAATAAAAATAAATATCCTAATTCGATTTATTATTCATTCACAAAGCTATTACTTGCAGCATTAAATTATCTGCCTCGTCTATCACTCTTTTAATTTAAAAGTGAGTACAGTATTTAATGTCTATTTCAACTCTAACATGNTTTAATGTCTATTTAAACTCTAACATACTACTTAATCGTCTCTTTTAGTTACTGTCCAATAACTCATAATCATCATTAACATGTGTTCAGTCTATCTGTTGCCACCTTTTGTAATGATTTTCACTCACGCATCTGGTCCAATAGTCCAGCCGGACAGCCGCACTCTTCACTGCTTGATACTCACAGTCACAGATTTCCCAACTTCTGGTCACTTCTCTCGTCACTCGTTCTTGTATCGCTCGGCACTCAGCCACTCACTCACTCATCAACTTCTCCACTCAACTCAACTCCTCGGTTTGGAGGCCTGTTCCACTGTTATATCATTCACCCTGACCATCTGGAAGGTTCAACGCAACCCGAGTCACGCTGAGAGACCGAGGTAAGTAATCAAGAGTATTCTTCAGATTAACGCAGAAATCAATACAACCAGGGATCATCGTGTCGGCTCGCTTTTTGTAACATATACGAGGCCATCAGCCTATCACTCGTCTGTTCATTTAAAACAATCCTTCTACTTGCTGCTACCGCTATCATATAACTGCTGCCCTTCACTTCCACTCGCTTGCCTGGGATGCGAATCATCGAGCGCGTATAGCTGGTTGGTATATTCATCTGGTTTGTTTCTCTGGTTTATTGGCTCTTATGTATGGTTTGTATTGTGCCTTGAATATTTGGCAGGTGTCTGCTGTTAATAATACCATGGCAAACATGCTATAGTAATGATTTTTGTATGTTGGGTAGTATGTTGTGAAGTATATTTCGTTGGTGCTGGTCGGTAGAGCAGATTGTATGGGTAATAGGTATATTTTCTGTGGTAAGACCTGCGTGGGTTGAATGGATGAGGAATGCTTGAGTTATTGTGGATTAGTATGTGTGGCGAATATGTGGTGTCTGTCGGTAGAGCATATTGAATGGGTGTTAGGTTATGGGTTGGCCTCAACTGTAAATTTTCTTGGCACTCTCGTGTTATTATGGATGACATGATTTGTGTGTTGGGTGGTATGGTTGATTATTATGACTGAGTTTTCTTTCGGTTATAGGAGATGGTACTTTGACTGGTTGGATAATAGTCGGTAGTAATGACTTGACAGATAGTAGGATTTTTTGAGCTATGGATTTGTCTGGAGTGTAAAGTTGCTTGGCTCACTGGGTTTATGACGGATGACATGACTGGNTCGTCTCTTTTAGTTACTGTCCAATAACTCATAATCATCATTAACATGTGTTCAGTCTATCTGTTGCCACCTTTTGCAATGATTTTCACTCACGCGTGTGGTCCAATAGTCCAGCCGGACAGCCGCACCTTCACTGCTTGATACTCACAGTCACAGATTTCTCAACTTCTGGTCACTTCTCTCGTCGCTCGTTCTTGTATCGCTTGGCACTCAGTCACTCACTCACTCATCAACTTCTCCACTCAACTCAACTCCTCGGTTTGGAGGCCTGTTACACTTTTATATCATTTGCCCTGACCATCTGGAAGGTTCAACGCAACCCGAGTCACGCTGAGAGACCAAGGTCAGTAATCCAGAGCATTCTTCAGATAAACACAGAAATCGATACAACCAGGGATCATCGTGTCGGCTCGCTTTTTGTAACAGATACGCGGCCATCAGTCTATCACTCGTCTGTTCAATTAAAACAATCCTTCTACTTGCTGCTACCGCTATCATATAACTGCTGTCCTTCACTACCACTCGCTTGCCTGGGATGCGAATCATCGAGCGCGTATAGCTGGTTGGTATATTCATCTGGTTTGTTTCTCTGGTTTGTTGGCTCTTATGTATGGTTTGTATTGTGCCTTTAATATTTTGCAGGTGTCTGCTGTTAATAATGCTATGGCAAACATGCTATAGTAATGATTTTTGTATGTCGGGTAGTATGTTGTGAAGTATATTTCGTTGATGCTGGTCGGTAGAGCAGATTGTATGGGTAATAGGTATATTTTCTGTGGTAAGACCTGCGTGGGTTGAATGGATGNGTCGGTAGAGCAGATTGTATGGGTAATAGGTATATTTTCTGTGGTAAGACCTGCGTGGGTTGAATGGATGAGGAATTCTTGAGTTATAGTGGATTAGTATGTGTGGCGAATATGTGGTGCCTGTCGGTAGAGCATATTGAATGGGTGTTAGGTTATGGGTTGGCCTCAACTGTAAATTTTCTTGGCACTCTCGTGTTATTATGGATGACATGATATGTGTGTTGGGTGGTATGGTTGATTATTATGACTGAGTTTTTTTTTGNTATGTGTGTTGGGTGGTATGGTTGATTATTATGACTGAGTTTTTTTTTGGGTTATAGGAGATGGTACTTTGACTGGTTGGGTAATAGTCGGTAGTAATGGCTTGACAGATAGTAGAATTTTTTGAGCTATGGATTTGTCTGGAGTGTAAAGTTGCTTGGCTCACTGGGTTTATGACGGATGACATGACTGGNGATTTTTTGAGCTATGGATTTGTCTGGAGTGTAAAGTTGCTTGGCTCACTGGGTTTATGACGGATGACATGACTGGTATGTTGGGTGGTATGATTTCCAATGTATTTGTCTGATGATTTTTGGCGAATGTCAAATTGTATGGACTGAATGTATGTGTTGGTGAGTCCTATACTGCTAAGGCATGACTGAGTTAATGTGGCTGGTATGGGTGGTCAGTGTATTTGGCCGGTGTTAGTCGGTATGGTGGATGGTATGGGAAGAAGCTCATTGTGTCACTGTGTTTGAAATGGCTTTGTATGGTATGGACTGTATGTTTGCTTCGTATGGCTGGTGTATTTTTGAGTATTATTGGGTGGTAAGGTGACTAGTNTGTATGGTATGGACTGTATGTTTGCTTCGTATGGCTGGTGTATTTTTGAGTATTATTGGGTGGTAAGGTGACTAGTATATTTGGCCGGTGTCTGCTGGTAGAGTGGAAGTTATGGGCAGTTCGTATGATAGTGTCATAAGCTGGTATTACATGTATGGTTGCTTGGTTTTCTTGAATTAAGGTAGATAGTGTGGATGGAGTGTTGTGTGGTATGGTTGTTTAGCAATGAGTGAGTTTTTATTGGGTTATAGGAAATGGTATGGCTGGTATATTGTGTCTTCTGGCTTCTAATTAGGAACATCACATATCGCAAGATTCGGTTCGCTGAGAAGCGATTTCGTCTGTTTGTATTGCACTTCAAAGCGAGCTGAGTATGACCATACATTGTTTCTTTATTGTATCGCAAGTGACGTAGCAGCGGAGATAACCGCAAGTTGTGAGTACGAACCAATGTATTGTGCGGCTGACATCGCAGCTCTCGTACGGTATTCACCACGAGGATGACTGCCTATGAAGAACTGAAATTAGATACTGCAAGAAATTTACATTTAGCTAATTGCCTAAGAAATAAACATATTACACACACTAATATGATGTAAAACACTTTGAACAATTGGCAAGATATCTATATTTATATAGTTGCAGTAGTTTTCGTAGGTTATTTTTGGGTGATTGCTGGCAGCACGAGTTTACTTTTACTGTCAACAGATTTTGCATTGACATTTAC
This sequence comes from Clitarchus hookeri, assembly GCA_002778355.1. NCBI lineage: Eukaryota > Metazoa > Arthropoda > Insecta > Phasmatodea > Phasmatidae > Clitarchus > Clitarchus hookeri. The sequence continues at coordinate 565,473 of NQII01000589.1, read as the reverse complement.
TTTATTGATAACAGATGTCACACTCGGTGAGCTGTAAGCTTGAAAACAGAAAATTTTAATAGTTAACGATATTGTCACANTGTATGGTATGGACTGTATGTTTGCTTCGTATGGCTGGTGTATTTTTGAGTATTATTGGGTGGTAAGGTGACTAGTTTATTTGGCCGGTGTCTGCTGGTAGAGTGGAAGTTATGGGAAGTTCGTATGATAGTGTCATAAGCTGGTATTACATGTATGGTTGCTTGGTTTTCTTGAGTTAAGGTAGATAGTGTGGATGGAGTGTTGTGTGGTATGGTTGTTTAGCAATGAGTGAGTTTTTATTGGGTTATAGGAAATGGTATGGCTGGTATATTGTGTCTTCTGGCTTCTAATTAGGAACATCACATATCGCAAGATTCGGTTCGCTGAGAAGCGATTTTGTCTGTTTGTATTGCACTTCAAAGCGAGCTGAGTATGACCATACATTGTTTCTTTATTGTATCGCAAGTGACCTAGCAATGGAGATAACCGCAAGTTGTGAGTACGAACCAATGTATTGTGCGGCTGACATCGCAGCTCTCGTACGGTATTCACCACGAGGATGACTGCCCATGAATAACTGAAATTAGATACTGCAAGCAATTTACATTTAGCTAATTGGCTAAGAAATAAACATATTACACACACTAGTATGATGTAAAACACTTTGAACAATTGGCAAGATATCTATATTTATATAGTTGCAGTAGTTTTCGTAGTTTATTTTTGGGTGATTGCTGGCAGCACGAGTTTACTTTTACTGTCAACAGATTTTGCATTGGCATTTACTTTTCTTGATAACAGATGTCACACTCGGTGAGCTGTAAGCTTGAAAACAGAAAATTTTAATAGTTAACGATATTGTCACACACCTTATTTGTAGTGCATTTTTTTCAATTACATCTATTATTTTCGGCAAGTGTTTATGTCTGCCCGGAAATAATTACTAGTTAATATCTACCTAACGATTTTCAGTGTATTATTTTGTTCTGTGACCACAGAATTTCGATATGCTTCGAGGTTTAACGAAACATGTACCGAAGTGCAGTTTGTAGTCACTACATTCGTTTTATGTTTTGTTATTTCTCCGAAGCATAACGATTGTCGTCGGAGTGTTCGTGTTCAACCCACTGGTATCAGTCGATTATTTTAGGTTGCAAGTGGTAGGAATGATTGTCACATGGGCTGGCCTGTAATGTATGGGTGCTTAGGTAGATGCTATGGTGTCTGCCTTTCTCCTGGGCTATATTGAAGTTTAATTATAGCCTTAACCTACTTGTTTCGACTGTTCCTCTCTTAGTGCGAGGTGTTTGTTACCCGAAGTGATGATTGACAGTAGGATGAATAACCTATATTTCTGAGGTCGCGGTGTTTAATATATTCGGAGAGGATGAAATAATGAAAGGAGGCTTATGGGACATAGTTGAATAATATTTATCTGGACCATGGTAGGATATATTATGTTCTATTTTTATGAACTTTGGTAGGCACGGTTATGTTAGTTTGACAGACGGTAGAAATTTTGAGCGTTATAAATCGACCTGGAATGTATATTTGCTTGGTTAGGTGTTACTGTGTATTATTACAGGCGGGTATTTTTTCTTGGGTTATAGAGAATGGTGTGGTTTGTTTGTATGACTGTGCTTTTCTTAGGATACAGTGAAGGTATGGCTGTTTGGTATGTTGTGAGACATGCTGGGATACGTTTTCTAATGGGCTGTGCATGATAAAATGAGCACTTTTGAGGGCATAGTTATTTTTTCCTTTCAGCAATAGTCCCTTATTAACCTTTTAAAATAAATATTGCCATGTAAGAAATAAATACAGTGTGTGTATTCGACCGCATTCGGAAGTTAACTTGTAATACCAAAATTAAATATATTCATTGACTAGTATTCCAAATGAGAGTGTTTTCAAAAGTGCTCAACTTTACCTGTAGGGTTTTCTTTTATTTTGACTGTGGTAGATTATTTATGATTTTTTCTAGACTGAGGAAGGTTGGCGATTAATTTTTCTGAGCCCTGTTAGGTTATGTTATGTAGGGTTTAATTTCTTCTGGGCTGTGTTAAGTCGACATTATTTTTATGCTTAAAAGATGGCGTCTACAGATAAGACTAAGTGGTATGTCTTAGACAGGGTGGGAAAAATTCCAAGTTCAACATGAGGTTTAATTTTTTTTCTAAGTCCTACTCGAAGTCGCTAAATGAGCTACACAGTGGTTAGGTTAGGTTGAGTTAGGTTAGGTAGAGTTAGGTTAGGTAATGTTAGGTTATGTTGAGTTGGGTTAGGGTATGACAGATCAAGTTAGTTCAGGTTAAGTTACATGCATAATTTTCTAAGTCCTACATGAGGTGTATACACTTTTTCCAAGTTCAATGTGAGTGGTAAAATATTCAAAGTCCCTACAAACATGAAATATTCTATGTCCTACACAAGTGAAATATTTACCTACGTGATTGAAAAGAGTTGGAACAAAGGTGACCAAATCAGATTTTTCTAAGTCCTTACACAAGTGGCAAAATTTTTACAAATCCTACACGCATGAAATATACCAAGTTGCTGCTCGCAGTAGATCGCTGCCCGCAGTAGGCGAAATTGAAGATGGCTGCACGACGACTAAGGTGGGAAGGAATGATATAGCAAAATAATGAAATAAAATCTAACATGGTTGTAATCAATGTGGAATGTTAGAGCTTGGAGTAGAATGTAGGTGACTAAGGAAAATAAAATCAAAGATGACAGGGTGGAGTGAAGTTAACTAAGGTGAGAAGGAGTGATAGAGCATGGAGTAGAACAAATGTGACTAAGGAAATGGAATCGAAGGTGACGGACATTGAGGGGAATGACAGAGCATGGAGTTTAATAAAGGTAGTTAAGGAAATTGAATCCAAAATGGCGGATGTCAAGGTGCAATGATTGAGCATGGAGTGGAACGAAAATAANGAATGACAGAGCATGGAGTTTAATAAAGGTAGTTAAGGAAATTGAATCCAAAATGGCGGATGTCAAGGTGCAATGATTGAGCATGGAGTGGAACGAAAATAACTAAAANTTAAGGAAATTGAATCCAAAATGGCGGATGTCAAGGTGCAATGATTGAGCATGGAGTGGAACGAAAATAACTAAAACAATTCCAAGATGGTGGCTGAAAACAATATGGCTTCTCAATATGGCAAATGGAAAGAATATGGAGGTGGAAAAAAATATGGCAGCCGAAAAGAAGATGGCGACCAGGTGACTCCCGTTTCATCCTGAATCCTGCGTCATTATGCCTTAACTCCTTCTATAGGCTGTTCATTGTAAAGTGAGCACTTTTGAAACTCTGATGAATTTTTCCTTTCAGCCTTTTTTTTATCCTTTAACCGCCTTTTTAAATAAATATTGCCTTGTAAGTAATAAACCCAGTGTATATATTCCACCACATTTGGAAGTTAACGTCTAAGGTTAAAATTATATTTATTTATTGACTATTATTCCAAAAGCGAGGACTTTCAAAAGTGCTCACTCTACCGTGAATAGCCTATACTAACGTTCATGCCTACGCGGGATGTAGTTTTGTGCCTTCAACGAAAATCTGTGGTTGCGTAAGTTTGAAAAACAAATTTTAAGCTCATTTATTTCAATGCTTCGCCTCCAACATAGCAGGCATAAAATAACACATAATTGTGGTACTAATATTCAAACATACAACTACATGCTGGCAAGTAGTTTCATTAAATATAGTTTACTATTTATAATGGCGTTTACGTAAATGTCTACTTGTAATATAATCCATGAATTGAAACGTACGCATGTCTTCCTTCTTCATATCAATTTTTTTATCTAAGGATTTTTTTTTAAAACTAAGATTTCAATTCAGTAGCAGAAATAAGACTTTGCTTTTTTTTTAGTAATTAAATTTAAATTTGTTAAACCTTAGGTTGATGCAATATTTTAAAAATTTACTAGAAATATATTTATGCAGGAACATAATTTTATGTAGGTTTGTAATAAACAATGTAAACGGTCCAGAAAAATGCAATTTTTAAGTAACCTTTGGTTTATTTTTTAATAATTTGGTGATAATTAAAGTTATTAATGGATATATAAGGATTATTTTGGTGGAACTGCGCCAAGTAGCAAACCCGAAGAAAATCATGCAGCGTAGACTTGCACTCGGTCGTTTCTATATTGAGGATATAGTAGGCCTATCATCTTGATATACAGGTTTTTCATAATGCACGATTTTTTCATGGTGTAGTTTATAATTGGCAACGTTTTTACACGCTTTTCAAAATATTTTCCTAAAATCAATTTTGTATTGGTCGGTTTGCAAAATAAACTATCATAGCCTTATAAAATTAGCTGTTAGGTAATCTAGATTATGCAAGAATAGANTTGGTCGGTTTGCAAAATAAACTATCATAGCCTTATAAAATTAGCTGTTAGGTAATCTAGATTATGCAAGAATAGATTATACAACGTCAAATGCATAGTTTTGCCATTTGAGAAAGTTACCAAACTTTTCAAGCTATTCGCACTTCTGTTGTCACTGTTTTGAAAGTAGCATGTGGGCAGACGAACTGCGAGGAAGATTAAAAGACTTCGCCAAATTTGATAGGAAACGATCTGATGAGGNAGTAGCATGTGGGCAGACGAACTGCGAGGAAGATTAAAGGACTTCGCCAAATTTGATAGGAAACGATCTGATGAGGAACAGCGTAATCGTACATAGCGAACTCTTGCAGGTAATTTTCTTGCCAGATGGTGTTACATATTTTCACCATCGCCACAGGAAATACATCATTGAAGGTATAGTTAATAAAGCACTCACTACAATTAGGATTTAACTTTATTTTTCTTCTAATACGTGACAACTATGACAACGTTAGTAGACATATTCATCATAATATGTTAGTGTTGAATAGAAGAATAAAGATATCAGTACAAAAGACATGAAAAGTTCTGAAAGCCATTATCAACAATGCATTCATCAGCTAAAAGATAACGACTACACGTATTTATGTACAGAACATTTTAACAACAACAATAACAACAACAAATAGTTTCACATTTCTATCTGAAGTCGTTCAGGCAAATTATTTACATGCACTTGCACATCCAACCCTCTCACATAAATTGCCACGAGGAGATAGTTTTGCGAAAGAGACATATTAACAAAGGTATTCAATAAATCAGCCGCGGATGTGCCACGCGAGAAGCAAATGCAAATATAATACTGCTCAATGTCACATCTCAAATAAATGTTTTGATATGTACGTCAGTGTTCCTGAAAATGAAGCGAAAAGTTATTTGGTTAAGGCTCAGTATCCACTCAGGTTTTNTTTGATATGTACGTCAGTGTTCCTGAAAATGAAGCGAAAAGTTATTTGGTTAAGGCTCAGTATCCACTCAGGTTTTAAAAAATTTGGCATAATTATCCAACAAATGATTTAGGAGTGGATTTAAACTTTGTTTTTTTTTGGGAGGGGGTAATTTTGTAGTTCATTTACTCACTATGATAGCACAGGTATATACTCCCGAAACATAGCATGGGAGGTGGGCCGTGTCTCATCATTATGCTAGGAAGCAATATAAAANTCATTTACTCACTATGATAGCACAGGTATATACTCCCGAAACATAGCATGGGAGGTGGGCCGTGTCTCATCATTATGCTAGGAAGCAATATAAAATTAATCAAATGTAACAAGTGTTTTAAACAATTCTGATATTACTTTATTTCAGTTATAAAATATTTACAGGACAGTTGCATATAAATGTGAGTCTTTTGTGGGAAGTGAGTGAAGAGATTTGGGCGGCTCTTAACAGCGAGGTCTTGAGAGCCGAGAGAGGACGAGTAGGATTACCGGCAAGGAAATAAAAGTGCACACTTAAGCTGATTCCCTTGACACAGTATCAATTAAAAACTACAGTGGGCAACGCNGCAAGGAAATAAAAGTGCACACTTAAGCTGATTCCCTTGACACAGTATCAATTAAAAACTACAGTGGGCAACGCTAAAAAACGCGGAAATTTGTGTGCTGAGATGGCATGGGAACAGTAATAAACTCCTAATAAGTTACGTCTGTTGGAGCCCACGGGATTTCGGAAGCCAGCATAGAAGAACTATGAAAGGACGATCCGCAATAATGGTTTCCACCAACTGTGAGAGCATACATCACGACATGTTGATGCATCTACACAGACATGCCAAAAGTAATGGTATAGCATAGCAGTATGTGGATGTGATAGTCTGGGGCGCCATCGAAACTTTACGTCTTGGAAGTGACCACACCTGCATCAGCTGTGCTCTAACGTCGTATGAGTGAATGTGTGCTGGTCATAGCATTGTATTGCAGTGGAGGTTTCTGGCAGAAGAAATATCTCGACAAAAATACACCTCTCTGGTAAAATATTCGCCCNCCTGCATCAGCTGTGCTCTAACGTCGTATGAGTGAATGTGTGCTGGTCATAGCATTGTATTGCAGTGGAGGTTTCTGGCAGAAGAAATATCTCGACAAAAATACACCTCTCTGGTAAAATATTCGCCCACAAAGTTAGTCAAACCAATTACGTAGGATTTCTCTTTATTCGTTTTTCTATTCTGGGTCCCGTAAAACTGATAGGCGGGGCTTATTGTTACGATCAACACGTTAAAAATGTACCTTTTCTTCAAAAAGTGTTTTTCCATAAAATACGAATTTAAATATTATAATACTCTTAATGTTACATCATATTTCAAGCGTGCACTGACAATCAACTGCAAGATGATAACCTTAATTATACTTCGCCTAACAGCTACAATATATTGTTATGTGTGTGTTTATATAAATACGCACTTGGAATACAAATCATTACTACATTGAACAGAACTTTTAACATCATAAACAAGAAGCCTTCGTTCGTACTTCAAGATTTCAGTCCAAGTTCCGTATAATTTAGTCAGGAATAAATTTACATTTCCAAGCTTAAATGTTACCATCTCAATGTGTATATATCAGTCATAAATAAAAAACAAGACACATTTACAGTTTTACACAGACGCCTTGGCTGAGAAACTGAGCCTTCATCAAATGGTNCATAAATAAAAAACAAGACACATTTACAGTTTTACACAGACGCCTTGGCTGAGAAACTGAGCCTTCATCAAATGGTATAAAAATTAATTCTATGACGTTTCGTAATTATGAAAAATTCCGAAGCTCTCAGTTAAAAATAATTTATTTTGCGTTACTCCTGTGCCTGAAACAATAACTTTGATGCAATGCAAAGTCGAAAACAATACTACTTTTACTGAGGTTCGTGAGCATTCGTATAAAATTTTATTTCTACATAAAATATCACATGAAACATTTAGGTAAAATAAATGAATAACGAAAATACATTATTTGTGCAATTTAGAGACGTAAACAATACAACTACGTCAAATTATATTAGAGACCTATGAACAACCTGAACAAACAAAAATACTATCTAAAACTCTAAATATAAAGGATATATTTAATTTATATTCAAAAATCTTCAAACTTAAATCTTTGCATTTACTTTTCATCTTGCTCTAACATACCTGCCGCTACTGTTGTGGCATATTTTAACATGTAGCTTAAAATATAACAAGCCGATTAACTGATGGTGATAGTTGTTTACATGACAAAAATATACTTACGTACACATTAACCTTTACATTTAAATACATCGTACACCGTCGCAAGTTATGACATCGTACACTTTACACACACAAACATCATGTCTACAGCGTGAACCGTGAAAAATGTCACGAGGTTAAAGAAGACACCAATACAGCAATAGACGCGGTAGTGCATCAGCCGATACAAACTTAAAAGCTACGTGTTTATTATTGTTATTAGGCCTGCTTCTACTCATTTAGATCCTTCGATATACATTTTTCACCAGGATCTTCAGTTTTAATAAGCGTAACATTAAAATTGATCTTATTCCTCTCTCACACCACGAGAAAGAAGACACGACATTTATTTTCCCAATTAGAGAACAAGCCTGGAAGAATATTTGAACCACAATATATATATATAGAACATTTTGCGTGACTACTGTACCAGCTTATTTTCTTTTAGGTTCGAATTATACTATATTACTTGTCCGTATAACAGCCGAAGTGCTTGAAGAGTGATCCTCCATTCTTTGTTCATGCAGATTCAGTAAAACTGAAATGACAAAGAAAGGAAAGTCAGCAAATAAAAAATGCATAGATACGACTCCTATTCCTGAAGGAAAAAAAAAACAAGTTACAAAAATACGTTTGGAAACCAGGTCAATTATTCACGCCTTATTGAAATTTTAGATTGTAGGTACAGATATTGTCAGATTTACTTCCTGTAAGGTTGACTCTTCGAAAAAAATATTTTTATTTATTCCTGATGGGGCGAACTTCATCACAAGAAATGGCACAAGGAGAAGACCTTGAGGTTATGGGTCAATCTCAGGCTAATCAATGTCCAGCGTCTGGCAGCTAGTACTCGGACAAGGCCTCATGATCTCGGCAGTCTCCCGATATCAACAGAATCCATAGGTCAGTAATTTCAGGAACCTTAGTGTGCCGTGACACCATCTTAAGTCATTATCATATTTTATTTAAACTAAACTTTACGGGAAATACAAAGTTTTTTTAGCGTGGTTGGCAGTGCTGTGGTAGTAGATCTTCCGTGTTAAAAAAGTTATTGTTGTAAAGATTTTCATTTGTGAGCCCATTTCACTTGCGTGTTTCATTAAAGTTCATTAGAAGCTTTCCAAACTATTTACTCAACTTGCAATTTATTGTTAGCCGTAGAAGTCATGTTATTAAATTAATGTTTTACCGGTTAAAGATTTTGACATTTAATACATTATTTTATTCTATCTTCGTTGGAAATATAGTGGCACCCACATTAAAACATTTCAAATTGAAGCTGAAATTTAGGGACATCACATGAGCTGATGTTTTTCTTTACTGCTAACGTCCATTGATGATGGTTGGCGTGCGCTTTGACAAGTCTCCAGCTGGGAATCTTCGCAAGACTAGAGTGATATCCCCGGAGCAAGAAGTTGTCAGTGAAGGAAAACATTGGCGGGAAATTAAGTCATGAAAAATCTGAAAGAATGAATTGAATAACACAGGATAATTAATTAATTATAAAAATATTATTTCTTGTGGAAACTATATATATGTACATAACTGTATCTGTGTACCTTTATACCGGTTGGAAATCAACTCCACCAAGTAAACTTCAGCAAACGGCCCCACAACAAACCTGTAACCTAAGACTTTCAGAAGTGCGTGACCACTTTTGAAAGTGTATCTGAAGTAGATATTTATTACAAGTAACACAGACACAATGAAACAAATATCTCTGAGTTTCTGAATAGTGCATTATTGAACGACAAAGTGTAAACCATAAAAAAATTGAGTGCTGATATCAACTCCATTCCATAAAAAAGGAGGGATTAGAACGATATGCGTGCATTTAAAATTGAAACTCTGCAGCCTTTTTGGATAGTTCTATGCGGATTAGTAATCTACCATACACGGTTGACAAAATGGCCAGTAAAAAAATCTGCAAAATTTTAGTTTACAAATTTTTGATAATAGCAATAAAATTGCACATTTTTTGGATTTTTCTTTTAATTTTCGTTCTAAATCATCGAAAAGTTAACCCATTCTTTGGTAACTACGCTGTCGAAGGATGTGAAATCCGCGGGTGGAGTAATTAATTCAGTTTCATAGATTTATAATTTTTTAAATTGTTTTACAGTGAATTAGATTGCTCCCGTAGTAAGAAAAACACACATGTTGAAACAACGCATCAAAACATTTAAAAAGTGGAATATTCAGAATGTGATGCTGTCTTTATTTGAAATTAGGTAACACATTTTATGTATGCATCGTCACCTGTGTTACTTGGCGTGCTTTATAAGTAACTGTTGAATAGCGGTAAATTCTTCCAAGCTCGTTGAAAAATATTCATTTTAAGTAAAATAGCACCTTATGAAACTCGTGGAGGGTGCACACAGAAGAACGCTGACTACATAACGGAGATCTACACAGGAAATTAAAGAATGATCGTGAGTATACAGCACATGCCTACACGTAGATAAATATTTACACTGTAGTTTCTCATTGTAGGAACATCTAGGTATTATCATCTAGGCCTTTTTTTTTATTCGTATACACCACTTTAGCAAGGTTAATTCATAAACAATTCTACAGTGGCAACATATTAGCCTACTGTTCAAATGATATGTGGTAAAGTTAAGAACAAATGTTTGTTTTCGGGAATGATATGTTTTACAGACCAGTTTCTCGTTATTTTTTTTTTCCTATTTTTTTTTAATTTTCTTAGGGGCTACTCGTTACGCTTATTGGATAGACATGCAATGTGTAAAGAATGACGGGACAATAGAGTCAGTTATTTTCTCTTCCACCGAAGCATTTTCGGATATTTTTATTCGAGTTATCTGAGGGAAATAATGAAAGTACGAGTTGAACGCGATATGCATTATCTGTAAACTCACGGGAAAGGTTGTGCTCGCAATGTTTCGACACCAGTAGTTTGTGATGCATTTACGCGCATAACTATTTCAAAGGTTTTAATTAAGTAACCAAGCATTATTGAAAATATCCACCGTAAGCTTACATGAATGAATGCAATGTTCAGTTCAGAAAGAAATTTACGTCTTTAAAAAAACTAAATTCAGTGACACGATAACGACATCGTTAACAAACGTGAGGTTTCATTGTCCTACACACTTCACCAACGTACTTCCAATTTCACATATGTATTTAGTTCTACATGGATAAAATTTCACGGAAACTGAATAATTACATCAAACAGGGTTTACCGTTGCCTTTTGAAGAGTGCAATAGTATAAGTGAAACTGAGTAAGTGTAATAATGAGGCACCAATCATAATTTGAACATGCAAGGTGTGCACTGTAAGAAAAACATGTCCGTAAAATTAAGGAAAATGCCGGTTACAAATTATACAGATGTCTGCTTTAAATTACGGTATCTTATTTTTTTTTTCTTTTCAAAATCGCACTTTCTGCAAATTTTACATAAATTTACCGAATGTGTCCACAAACTAGCCAATTTGTTTTTATAAATTTGCTCTTAAAAAAACGGGTACCATAAAATTAGTTTTACTTTCTTTATGTGCATAAAATTACTATAAATTACTCATTTAATACTGCGTATAAAATGACAACGAAAAATTTTTTCCGGTAGCGGGATTTGAACTAGAAAAAAAATATTTGACACCCCATCACTTAATTTACTCACCTACCACGCTTTTACTGGAATTAGTTTTGTAAATACTGGATTTAATCAAAACATGCATGTACCTACCTCTTAGTTTCTGGTTACGTTAGAGAGTTTGCGATTTCTTTTTTATTTTCGTAATATATTTCACTGTCTATAACTGAGAAATTAAAAAAAAATTACATATTTTCGTTTTGTAGTGCGATTTGATAACGAATCGAAAAATTAACAATCAATAACTCGAACCTCTCACCTTCCACACCTTACACGAAGTATATCGTAAATATGGATTTTACAGGAAAGTAATGAATACGCCTGCCTTCGTTTCAAGTCGTGTTAGAGCGCTTGCTATATTTGTGGTTTATAAAGTGAGGTTATGTAAAAGTTGTTTTATTTTTATTATGTGCGTGTTTCACTGTGTATATAGAAGGTTTTGTCCAATTTGAACAAGAATTGGCGCTCCATGAGTGGTTCGTCACTCGTCTGTTGCTATCTTACACGAAGTAGTATTGTGAAGATGGGATTTTATACGCTTCAGGTATCATCGACATTGTTCGTGTCTCAAATTCTAAGCCATAAGCATACGAATAGCTCCCGTATTTTACATTTACAGAGCTCATTTCCGTTATTTGTCATTACGGATTGCCTTTCTGTAAATTAACCCTACATCATCGTAAAAGTTTCTGTAAATCTACAGGAGTTTCCGACACTGTGAGAATAATTTTCAGAACACCAAAAAGTAGATATAAAACAAAATTATAATAATTAATTTTAACTCAAAAATGTTTATTATTATTTTAAATAAATTATGATAAGTGAAGCTATGTGAATGCGGAGAATAAAAATGAAATTACAGTTTCCAACTTTAATATTATACTACTGAAATATAATTTATTCCATAAATATGGAACTGGCGCCAAAACATTTCAGCGGTAGGCGTTTTGACTTTCCTATCTACTCATTCACTGAACACATTTTAAAACATGAAGTTTTCCGTGTTCATCTATTCAGCTATTTTAGCAACTTTCTTTGTCACGAGTTAAACAAAGCTCAAAAGTATTTAGGTTTTTTTTTCTTTCTAAAAACAAAAAATTGTACGAAAAAATATACAGGATGTACAGTAGAAGACTTGAGTTATAAATACGAAAAACTTATAATGATTGAGTTGTAATTGTATAACAACAGATAGGTGAATTTTTTTTAGACTACCATACGAACGCTTCCTCTGGATTCAATAATTTTTGACGTCCCATTTTAATGCTAGAAGAAAGTCAATACTAGAGAATGAACGATTGTACGGAAATTATACGGAATGTATTTCCTTGATAAGTCTATGCTGAGACGTTTAGGCATTCGCCACGGTGCTCCAAGTTCCGCCGCGCAGTGATTACTTCTATGGAATGTATCTAAATCAGACAGACAAACTTCACCTGCGGGTTGGTCACGGAAAAAGGAGGGAACGTTTATACGACTTATATATAACGTCTAGTGAACGCTAAGGGGGGTGCACATCTTTGAAGTTGGACTTGAAACACTAGTTTATTAAAAATATTGGTGAACATTTTAAAGATGGAACATCAAGTTTCTGAATAACGTGTAACGGAACGAAGATCTGTTAACAACACTACACCCGTCTCTCGCTGTCATTGAATATTCTCATAGAAATGATTACGGAAACTAACCTTATTTAGACTTAAATCTCCACGACGCTTCAGAATACTTGGGATTCAAAAGACGTCACAATTAATTTTGCACATTATCTAGAAAAGAGAATGCTAACGCCTAGTAATAAATAGTTCTAATGTAAACTATTATTACACCGAGTGCGCGCGTATACGACAGGCTGTCCCTTTGGTGTAATTTTCTAGGTTCCTTTTAGCTTTGTTTGCACGAGGCGGAGGGATATCCTGGAAGTAGGGCTTCGGAAATGTTAGAAGTAACAGCGAATGTACTATACATTGAAATCGACGGAAATTCTAGGGCAGCAGAGTGTCGGTGTTTCTCCCGGCAGGTGATTTGTCCGCCGAGCACCTGTTACTATCTGCCCACGCATGGGGCAGATGGGTTTCCGGTCGCAGAGACAGTTGCTTGCAAGATATGCTGCCAAAGTAGCCCACGCATGCAAGTGATTGCAGACTAGCAGACGCTCACGATACATTTTCATTGCACGCGCTGAAAGGTTTCTGGCAAATTTACCACGTAATTTCATTTGCGTACCGAGGAAGCACGAACAATAACGTTTCCCTCACACAGACATGGTGGTTTTCCTACGTTTGTTCAGGAAAATGTCTAATGCGTAGTGAAGTTTCCTACGGTGTAATGTAGCACTTTCATATTTGTAGCCTGATGCATGGTAAAACGTTCATACTACGTGTAGGTAAAAAATTTCCATTACATGTAATGAAGCTTACTGAAAATTATTTACAATGTATTCAGTCTGCGCCTGCCATTTAAGATCGTTGAATGTTTTTACTTACGTTCGCTGTACGACTTCTGTGAGTATCTCTAGTTAAATTAAAATAGTCCTGGACAATCTCAACTCAAAATTATAACTAATAAATTTACTCTTTAATTTTTTTTTTTATAGATTCGCCGTTGATTCTGAACAACATGTCAGGGACTCAGAATACAGGATAGGCAATCAAATTTTTCTATGATTTTGAACGATTATACGTGGTTATGCAATAAATTATAATCAGTATTTTGGGTTTTTTAGTAAAGGAATTTGTTGAGTTAAATAATTTTGTTTTAAGGTACGTAAAGTTTGTTCCCGCTTACGCAATAGTGCGACCATTACCAAGCTGGGCCTGTAATCGAGGTGTTGCAGGTTTGAGTCATGCGGAAGTCATACTGATTTTTAAAATTTAAAGATGCTCTAGTGTCTTGAGTATTTTCTTTCAACAATCTTCAAAGGCATATAGCCAGGTATGTTAAAATGCTTAGACATTTACGCTATAAAATACTCTCTTCGCAAATGGCTACAAAAATTCTTATGCGTGCACCCTCGTTACAATAAGAATATTCTTAGAAATATCAAAAAATTGCAGTTTTACAAAGACACGCATTTCAGGTCACTTACACAAAATACAATCTCATAGACATTAATGTACATAATATTCTCGTACTGAAAGCCAACAACTGTCGTACAGTGACACTTGACATTGCCAACTACTAAGTAGGGTTCTAGACTACTGTCTTTAATACCATGGAGTTATTAAGGAGGGGAGAAAATTATGTTTCAAAATTGATCCAGGAAAGACGGCTATGAAAATTAGTTTTTTTTCGTAGGCTGCAGGATTGGAACACTGAAAAATTTCAAACCTGCAAGCTGATTATCCACACGAACAATAGAGTACCATAAACTCGCAGCCATACTATATGTGTGAATATTGGCTGAAATTAACGCTCTCATGTCATACACACACAACAATGCTACAGTTTTCAACAAAGTCCGAGAAATGCTTCATAAACTCCTTTTATAATCGCTCCATGGTTTTTGTGCTATATCCTATTACACTTAATTCCATAACAGCCAAACAATATTTTTTTTGGAAGTATGTAAATTAGGCAGATATTTATACATTCCAATGATACATTCGATAAAAGCGGGACAGTATAAAAGAAGAGTTGATTTTTTTTAGAGTGCCTTAGGCTAAATAATTATAAAGATGGCAATGTTTGGTCTAAACAAAGTCTAAAAAATGTATGCTGCTGTGAACTTAATCTATATTAAAAGTATTTTTGAGACTACTGGCAAGGCAAGGGATTTACGAAAGGAAGGTTCTGTCCCAAGGACAAGCGATGAACATACATTATTTTATATGCCTAGAACGTGGTGCGCCAGTATCTTCTTGATTNATGGCGCATAGAGTTTGAAAACCCGATGTAATTGTGCAACGTAAAGCTTGTACCACGATCGTCCAATTTGTTTCGCAACACTCAAACGGCGAAAATCACCCACATATAACTCGTTCACCGCAAATACAATCTTTTATACTGTGGCGAGAATTCACGTTCAGTCAAGATAATATATCTTATACTACTACTAAAGTTGTTGTAACCGAGTTATTATAACGACTTTCGTTATATAAAACAAGAAACTTCATTACGTACATACTTATGCCGTATTAATTATACAAAATGTGAAAAATCGGAAAATGATAAAATTATTTTGAATGTATTGTACTCTACGTCCAACAAGGTTTTCGCGACTAAATTATTAGTTTAGTTAATGGACGACCAAAGATAGCTGATGTTCTAGAACATCCAGTGATCAGTAGAAACCTAAATATTTTCTGCCAGGTTTCATCAGCTGACTTTATTTCATAATCCTGTATATACTCGAGAAGCGATCATTTCTTTATAGACCCACTTTGATGTTAAACGTTTTTTTCCTTTTCTGATATCTCTCTCGGTATTCATACATGTCTATCACCGGCATACATTCCTGAAGAAATTTTTCATTAACAACGTTTTAATCACGCTAACATTTGAGCAGAAAATGAAATGAAAGCATGTCTCTAACGATGCGGATTTTCTTCAGTTCGTTAAGCATGACGGACTGAAAGCTGGTATTTGTAGGTTTCCGCAGAACATGTTCTAGGAATGAAATTAATAGTCGTTTGGGATAGGCAAGTGCGCGGGCATTGTGACTTGGTTTGTACGGGTTTCTTTTATAGCATTTAAACGCGTCCGGAATGGAAACTTAAATGTCAACTTCCTACACTGAAGTTGAAACTACAAGCACTGAACAAAATCACCACAGTGAGACAAGCCTATATCGAGCGTGCGATATAATGACACAAGTTTGCATGCAGTGCTATTAAATATTATTCGTTTTCTCCTTGTCTCCTTTCAGTTTCAGTGCATAACACATACGACCCTTTACGTACAAAGGCCAGGCCGGACTAATGCGGATCGGCTCTCAAGACGTCGATGTTAAGATGCGCCCAGAACTCTCCACTCCACTCCACTTATTCGGAATTCCTGGTTTTTATGGGCTTGTTATCTTCAGCATTGTTTTGACACGCGATGAGTTATAATTTTGTACAGGACACCTGCGCCATTTATTAATAACTTGTAAAAGTTTACCATATTTATTTGTTCACGGGGTTGTTAACTTACTGCTGAAGCAAAATGTTCGTTTTAATTTAGTGTGTGTTGTGCTGTTGCGATTGTATAAATTGCAGCAAAACTATGGAATTGTAGATATACGACAGCGCTTACTTCAAAGCTATAACACTTCACGGAATTTTAACATCGTAAGATTTATTCAAGCAAAATGTTGCCAATAATCTCTCAAGCTCTGCTTGGTATCAGAGTCGTAAAATTTTATGCGTTTGACCTTATAGTTTTTTGAGCACAATACGGCTGATGTGCAAGCATTATTACTGCACTGGCTAGCAAAAGGGTGAGTGAAATATAACTTGAACCTGACTCACTATGCTATTACTAGCCACCGGTAGAGTAGAGAGTCCATGAAAAGAGCTTCGTAGTTCCAAATTATCGACGTGGAATAGGTGGCCGTTAAAACTATTGGCTTCGAAACAGATTTCGACATCAACATTTTCCAGCTTTGTGAAACTTTACTATGCCGCATAGCAGCATGTTCGGTCGATAATATGTAGTATCCACAGAACTCAAAGAAAGCTGAGGCATGAACTTCTAGCCTTCGTTTCGCTCTTTCAAAATCAATTTTATGGGGTTTTTATGTATAATATTATAATTCACGACAGTAATAGCTAAATATTCTGGGTTAACATAGGCTGAGAAACTTCGCTACCTGAAAACTGCCCTCAGTGGCAAGCCCTCGAGTATGATGCGAGTGTTGCGAGGCAAATATCGGGTTTACGTGAAAGCTATTCATCAACTTTCTCATAACAAGATACTGAAACTTCCATTTTATACTTAAGGTCGGTGGCAAGTACTCCCATATGTATTTGTTTCGAGCACATTATTGGGAATGAACTAATTATTGCTACGTTGAAATCTTCAGGTGTCTCAGCATTAAAATCCCATTTTTATTAATATAAAATATTACAGCTTTCTATATTTTTTATAATGCCTCTGAGCTGACGTTCACCACGGCCACCCTAAAGGCACGAAAACCATGCATTTATTAACTCAAATATTAAACCATAGAATTTGGTAATAAATTTTACGCAATTCTGTGATAGCGTCAATGTCGTAATATGTATTATGTGTCGTGAATGACATCTGCTGCCTTATTGCTCTGACTTAGCCCCAAAAAAGGCCTATAGAATGCTGCAGTATTTTTAGAGACCACAGTTTCTGCCTTTATGTTTGTACGTATTTTTAAAATCAGTCCAGGGTCTGTTGGTCCAAGACAGTTCGCCATTACCTCAACTATCATTATCATTCGATAGTGTATTTTCCGCTTAATTTTTTTCAGAAGATAATGTTTTGCTTCTTGAATGAATAATGGAATATGTATCTGACGACAGCTGTCCTGTGAGTGTGTCACCATACCCACTACCGTCTTTCCCGCAGTACTCTGCACCATAGCGACTTACGTGCACGGTAGATCAGGTCGATACAGCTGCTTGCAGCTCTCTTTGATCTGGTTACTGAGCCGAGTTCGAAACTGACAGTTGTTTGAAGCGACCATGCGCTGGTCTCAAAAATTCAGTTATTTCTTCGTGGGGTGTAGAAATCCCCATTTAAGTTGGATACAGATGTGTGGAAGCCATGTGGGCAGGTGCAACTGAGGATTTCGTTTAAAGTACGTATTCTCACTTGCATCACATGAGTGCTTCCTGCAACCTCTATTCAGCCAAACACTTAGTACAAAAACTGACATTTACGATGGATAACCCCACAAACGTCAATGCTTAAGTACTGGTATGCTTAAATAAGCTGAGCTGTTCACGGGTTTTTGTTTGGTTGGTGAAGGTTAGCCTCCAGGGTCACCAGTTGCTCCATACAGTGATTTCGTATGGGTTTTTATGCCGCACGTTTTCTGAGCCAGCTAGTGCGACGTCATCAAATTATCCACTTCTGAAAACTCTACTCTGGAGGGGGTTGATATAATGGCTCAGAAATTGAATAACTCTATGTAATAAAACATCTATTGCACTAGAAAATAAGGTTTTCGGGGTTTTTTTATTATGCACGAAACAAACATTTACTTTAACGAACAATGATTTGCTGCACTTTAAAACCTCAATTACAATTGCATTTTGTTGTTTTTATGACCTTGGGAATTTATTTGAGAAAGAACTCGACAAAAATTAAAGGTACGCAGGATTCACGAGCAACATGAGCCATTTAAATATGAAGCATCCTTGAATAATACACGTATTTTATAACGCACCATTGTTTTCCAATAAACACAAATCATGATAAAACTTCATGAATTTTTATGTGACCTTAAAAACTGTTACCTTTGACCAAATGGAAGAAATAATTTTGTTTTAATATTCCAACTCTTAGTGCAACAGCAGACATGAAGCTAATTTACTGCGAGGATATGGCGCATCGTGAACACATACATGTGATAGGGTGGAATCGAAAGAATAACTTGATAAATTATACCTCCTTTTTTACACAGTAATTAAATTAGTTTACTCAATCATGTATACCCCACTTTTTATTTTGTGGTAATGTGCAGAAAATATGCAATCATATTTTCCATCTGCTGATATTGCTTTTATTATGGAAAACTATTTGTATTACATGGTCAGCGAAGCCAATCATATTCTCCTTGCAGTCACCCTCAGAGGACTACAATAAATACTGCTGAAAGGAAGTTTCAATTTCGAAAATTAGCAACAGTTTCACTTTTCTTGATTTAATATCTCCTGGATGCTTTCAGTAAGTTTCAAAAGTCTCATATTTCGATAAAATTAGTTGATGGAAGTTCTAGGACAAGAATTGAACCCTAGTACAAATTAATGTGTGTAAGCTCACAACTTCGTTGTTCATTTCTCGCCAAATAAATCATCCTGTCAAACGTTGCTTGGACTTTTGATCTCTTAGACAGGTTTAAACTATTAATTTAATTTGCAAAGCTGTTTGCGCATTTTCTGGTTGGACAATATGGCCTAGTTACTCCAGTACATACTGCAACCGTTGTCGGATAGGAAACTGTTAGGAAGAGACTGAATCATTCAGATATTAGTATCAAGTGTTGTCCTTTGAATAGTCTTGAATAACTCACAGGGCGATTAAAATATATGGAACACGTTTCCAGGTTTTGGAGAAAGGCTTGCCGCTGTCATGTTTACATAAAGTATCACAAACTGGCATGAACACAATACATTTATTGTTGGTAAAAATAAAACCATAAAAATATATCAATTCCACATATTTATTTATATGCAGAAGTACTGCTTATTTATTACTTACTTATAATGCTAGCAATTTTCGCATTTTCCCTGAAGTCTGATGTTTAAGAGAGAACAGAAACAATGTTTCTTAGTTTTAAATACAAGAATGGCTTCTTTTGAGACAATTTTTATGCGGCATCACACCGAGGTAACAAGTGGAATAACTACCGATTCATGCTGAAACCTGTTGTCTCTCTGCTTGCCTGACTTGATAACCCATTCAGGCTTTTCGGACTTTTGGAGTGTTTAGGAAAGAAAGAGTGGTTCCTATCATCATGCCTTCACTGTTTTATCTGAAGAGCAACTAACTCTTGTGTTCCAAACAGAAGATGCTGCTTAGGGGTTCAAGTATGAAGGAAGCAAAATACTTCTTTTTGTATTTTACACATGATTAAAAATACTCACATAAAACAGCAGATTGAAGGACTGGTTCTGCCAAATGAAATGGTAGGTCTCAAAATTCTTGTCATTGCCACCCAGTTATTGGATTTTTTGATGCAGAAGAGTCATGAGCGTAAACCAATGCCTCTGAAATCTGTTCAGATGTTTGTCTCCTTGTACGGCTCTAAAGACATCTCCGTAGTGTGGAATGGACACATAGATCGGTCCTGCCTCTTGAGGAGAAACACACCCTATCCTCTTTGATTTTGGTATGACGTTAGTCCGCGCTACGGTTCGATACACTCTAAGAACATTACTCCAATGTTAATTATGTCAACTTGATTCCTCTGATACAGAACTCCAATGTGCTTTATAATGTTTTCAAGTTCATCCGACAGCTGACACACCGAACATGATTACATTTCCGGTCAGGGTTTGTCAGGCAAATCTTTTTCCATAACCAGGATGGACACCGGAGGTCGTGTCAAAACTATGGTATCCAGGATATTAAAATCCACATGTTTAAATATTGAAGGCATCCATTAATGTCTGGTTTCAGATATTACTACAAAATAAAACTTCCCACCTTTTATGCATTTATTTACCATATGAATATTATGTGCCCATTTTATGAGTGACTGAGGTACAGATATCGTAACCATTGTTTCGCATGATGTGAATACATCATGCGTTGCTCACACAGCCAGACAAAACCATACATCTTGCACGCAATGTAGTAGGCATGGAGATTAAATCATATTTTAATATCTCAGGATGTTTCTGGAAGACTGCGATATATCCAGTAAAGATTACTTTCCAAAGGGATTAGCACGCAACATCTGCGGTGCAAAGAACACTAGACACAGATAGAAGTTACTTGTATCTCACTACCTGTAAGTGCTGTGAAGTGATCTTAACGATGTAGTTTATTAGGTGTACAGCCTTATATTTTCTATTTGCCTTTAACGAATACTACAAGAAGATGACTTCTCCAATACTCTAAACTTAAAACCTTAATGCTCACTGGTGTAACAAACCAACCAGTCATTTTCGAAGCATTAGCATCTAAGCAATTCCACAATCTCCAAAATAGAAAAATTCAAGTAAGAAGCAGTAACGAGAAAGTGCCACTATTGGACAGCACTTTTTACCTCCGCCATAGTCGTTCAGTAAAGTGGTGAGAAATTTCCAAGTTCAGCTGGTTTCTTGTTTTGTGCATATTGCTTAGATCTGTACTCAGCATTGCACCTCCGTCTGGAGGTGGTAAATTGAGATATTTAGGCTGCTCTTAACAACGAGGTCTTGAGAGCCGATGAGCGTGAAACAAGGGGGAAATGAAGCAGCACCGGGCGGGAGAAATGGGACATTCCGGAGAAAACCCGACCGGCAGCATCTTCCTGCACGATTGCCACGTGGCCAGTGGTAAAGAAGTTCTCTTTCATACCAAGTGAATTTAACTGAGGAATGTTGTGATTTTGTATTTGAATGCCAATATGTTAAAGTTGCAAGTGACTTCTAGACTTATCGCACTGGACTTGAATCCAGCCCTTTTTACATTTTTTATCACAACGGAGCTACTACCCATGGAAAAAACAAACACAGACTCTGCATGGAAAAATTATGCGTTTGGACATATTATATCTGCACATCGTCAGATAATGGCATAGCTTCGTTTTTCACAAGCTTTAAATTAACTATGCTGGAGGAGCTGACAAAATGAGTAATCACCAGTGACTAAAGAACTCACATTCTGTGGCCTTTCACGAGTCGACAAAAGAGGTATGTCTTCCGTACGAGTCGTGAGCACTGCAATCCTTAATGTTCAGTTAGTTGTACAAAGGCGATAGCACTACTGTCGTTACCGATCAATTCATTTATCAAATATTTGAATCAATCTGTGGGGATGATACATCAAACATGTAGCGAAAATTGACATTCATTAGTTATAACAGCTGTAATAAGCCTGCTCATCATACTGAACAAGAAAGACAACCGTAGGAGAAACGACAACCGGAAATACACAATCGATCATGTTCCTGTGTCATTTGTTCCAACATCTTGACACACACAAGTCAGCTGTTATCTAAGACAAAGATTGCTACAGTGAGTTGTGCATTATCAGCAGCGTAACCAGACATTTTGTCAATACAAATATCGTCGGAACTGTGCTCAATATAAACATAACGAGACTCTGAAAGGAAAATCTCGTAACTACTTGACATTTGTTTAAAATTTACAGGACAAATTTATGTAGGTCTCTTGGATTGCAAATTAAACTTACCTCTACAAGGTATACACCACAAAGCAGAGATATCAAACAAAAGCAAAACAAAAGTATAAAGCTTATAGTTCTTAATTTGCTACTTTGATGCTCCAATAAAACTGCAGGCCCCTTATTATTGTCCGACCTCTGGTTAATTCACATTACACGTAACTTCTCACTGAACAGCAAGCCAGCTCTCTTAGAGAGTACATATGCATATTACTTGCCTAATCAACTAAGATAAGTTAACCCTGGCAAAAACTGAATATTTAGATTATCACCCATCTTGAAACTGTTAAAAAAATAAGCCAGGAATTTTAACTTCGGCCACATGGATCACCAATTTCAGTTCATATAGCTGATGTACAAAACAAAATAATACGAACTACGATTATGAAAAAAAAAAAAACATACGAGCTAAAAGAAACTGATTTAAATTTTCCGTTAAATTGGTTAAACATTTTAGTTCATATAAAATTGGCATGTTTAATTGATTTTTTATTTTACCATCTATGAAATAGGCAATATTTCATAAATTCAGGCGTTTTTATTTAGCATAATATTTTATAAACACATTGTTATTTTATTGGTTGTTTCTTTTCATATACTGCACAACAGTATATGTATACCGTATCTTAAATATTTGCGAATTAAGGTTGTCTCTATGATATAAGATTGGAGTACAGCATGATATACGATTAAAATTTGCAATATAAATTTCGAACATAAATCAATTTTTGTTTGAATATTATTTTTGTTAGAAAACATCTTGCTGTTTGACTAAGTCACTTGGAAACAAGTTACTATATGGCTCAATAGTATTTATCGTTGTCCCAAATTAATACAGGGGAAAATAATAATGATTTTATTACACAAGCTGAGAAAAGTTTACAACATTTGGAAGATAGTTACCAAATGATAAAGAGAATCTTTTTGTTACTTGGGCTATGTTACATTACTGTTCAGACTGATATTTGTTCGACATGACAATTCAGTTAAGCATGTGGGATTTTTATATACATTATTGGAACAACAAGAACATATTAGTGTACTCTTTGTTCTCTAAGGGGAACAGCCAACACATTAAAAAGAGTACATCGGATTCCACCCGACATCACAGTACAAATAACCAATTTTAAAGTGTCACTTGGTTTTTTGCAACTTACGAAGAATTCTCTTACAAAATAAGTAAAGAAAATCGTTGCAATACCACACATATCAATCAATGAAATGATAGCAGCTAGCAGCTATAAGTTACGATAATAACTACAAAAAAAATTTTAATATGTGTGTCTAGGAAAACACATTCAACCATTTACAAGAGTAGAAAATGGCATAATAATTCCAGGAAAAACAGAAAATAAATTTTTACATCTCATAAAACTTAGAAGCATTACATTATTAAATAATAATTTAGCACCTTTTGTACATTGCGACGTAAATACCAAGTAAAGTGGGTCTGAACACGAAATAACCGGTGAAATATTTTTTGTGCAGCCTGCTGCCAATTAATTTTTGTGATTGCGCTCAATAGCACTATCGGATGTGCACCTGCAGATGCATGGAATGTCCTGCAGGTGGAGGTAGGATGTATGGGAACAGGTCCAAAGCACATGTAGGTCATAGCGAGACTTGATCTAATCGAGCCTCTCCTGAGGATAAAGTGTGCACTGCCAGGGGCCAGTGAGCTAACTATTCCACAGATATGCCTTGAACTGAAAGGTGGAGGCAGAGAAGTGGGGAGGTGCTCATCATTCCTGCGGTCTTTGAGGCACATGATGCTGAGGATGTGCTGCAAACTACCGAGGGAGAGACAACGAGAAGAAAACAGCTTGAGGATGACAGGAATGACCAGAAGGTGGAGGAGGGCAGAGGCTTGAATACATGCAGATTCCCTCAGGACATGGACTTGCTGTAGTTGAGGCTTATCTTGCTGAGGATGTGACACGCGGTGGAGAGGGACAGCGCGTAATAGAATGTGTGAAAGGGAGCTGATGCATGGAAGGAGAATGAAGGAGGGGTTCACAGCACAGGCAGGTTCTCGCAGGACTTGGACTTGCTATCTTAGAGGCACATCTTTCTGAGGATGCAGCGAGTGTTGGCGAGGGACAGCAAGCTGTGGACTGCGAAGAAAGGCGGAACATGGAATGAAGGGCGGAAAAGGATGGAGGGGTCTCACAGTACGTGCAGGTTCTCGCAGGACTTGGACTTGCTGTCGTTGAGGCACATCTTGCTGAGGATCTCTCGCGCGATGTTGAGGGAGAGCGAGGTGCGAGAACCGTGGAGGCGGGCAGTCTTGCCTCCGCTCTTGCTGCCGCGCCGCATCTGTCTCTTGCGTTCTCGGCTCTCCCGCAGTCGGATCTGCTTCAGCACGCCCACCAGCAGCTCGTCCACGTTGTGCTGGATGCCGCTCGACGTCTCGATGAACTTGCAGTCACGCGATGCCGCTAGCGACTTGCCCTCTGCCAACCAACAACACACACACTCCATGTCCCTTCTCCTTTGGCTCTATTTAACATTATTACTTCGTAACTGAGGCAAAAATTTATTTGAGGCAACGAAATGCATATTCACAAATGTCAAATAAATATGAAGAGCCAATTAAACCGAATATTTGGTTTTCAGGCAGATTTAGTAGAGTCCACAAACATACATATTTTCTCTATTGAAATATAAATTATGTTATACATGTCGCAAGTCAACTTTGTGTGAGCAACAACATAGGATGTGTCTATTTTGTGGAAAGTTAATGGGGTGATGACAGTACACTTCAAAAGAAAATGTTCGTATGAATATGCTCTAGGTTCGGTGGTTTCCGAGTTACGGTCACATGTCACTGTGTCCACTTCTAGTTATCGGTACACCCCTTTTTGTGTACAGAGTGTGGAAGATACGAATGAGGAATGTGTGTTGGTAGGCCCTCTTCACTGTTGATGTCAAACTCACGACGGGCACCAAGTACTCTGGATACTGTACTAGCTGAATACAATTCGGGGCGTCTTTTCACAAGGCAGTGTGACAAAAAAGGGCTTATTCCACTCACGGAATGATGCACATACATTGTGGTGACAGCTATAATTATGTATGCGGAACGCGTTCCGACTCGTCATCTGCCAAATAGGAAGTTGTTTCGAGAGTAGCGGAGTCGCTGAGGGAAGTTTGTTCATTCACTAAAAGGAGAAGGCACGCTAATCGAATCCGCGGAATGTGAACCGTCTATTGGAGGAACGTGTTCCGCTTCTCATTGATGAGCACCCTGGTTACAAAACAAGATGGATAGCGGCAGCAGAAGGCGTGAGACATCGAAGAGTTAGGGTAATGTTGCACATACAACTGCTTCGTCCATATCACATTCAGCGAATAAAATACCTGTATGAAGCTGACTTCTCACCACGGGTGGAGTTTTGTACATGGTTGCAACACACATGTGCTCCTGACCAGCACTGTATAGCACCTGTTTTTTTTACTGAAGAATCGGCCTCCAGAAGGGATGGTGTGTTCAATTTCCACAACACCCATAACTGGGCTGCCGAGAATCACAAACCACTACGCTGTTACGCCATCAGCAACAGTCAGTATAAATGTCTGGGTTGGAATTGTAGGAGATGCTTGACAAGCCAAACATACTGTAACTTTCTGCAACAGCACTTACATGTGGTCCTGAAGGATGTCCCACAAGATCCGGTACACCGCATATGGTTGATGCATGATGGGTGGACACCACGTTTTAGTAGAGTGGCCAGAGTCTACAATCTTTTTATGAATGGTTTCCTCACAGAAGGATGGATAGTGCAGGACCATTCTCCTGGCCGGCACGTTCAACATCGTTTACGCAACACCTTTAACGGACAGTGCAATGCTTCCCCAGTGTATGGCACAGTGTAGCCAGCAGATCCGTGGCACAAGTGAGGTGTTTGAACGTGCCAGACAGTCACTGTTGTGATGTGTGAAGGCGTGTATTCAGATGCAAGGTGGATATAACAAACACTTCTTGTAAGAGTGAATCACTGATGGTAAACAGGCAGGGATACATGGATACAGTGACACTAACAGAGGTGAATCAAGTACAGCTATGATTATTCCAGCTGAATTTTGGAAGGCCTTACCTCTGGAACCATCAAACCTAAGACATAAGTTCGTATGGACATTTTATTTTGATATGTACAGCGCACACTCAAGTTTTTTCCCACATAAATAAACACATCCTATAGATAAGGTTTTTTTTTCAGTTACTATGCGGGCTAAAAGAAAATATTCTCTCCGTGCGTACACCTGCAAATCACTGTTCGCTAAATAAGATTATTACATTTCACAGCAGTTCAAACACCAATTAGAGAAAATTGAGAAAATTGAATGATAAATTCTTATTAACACTTGTTACACCATTAATAAGCAACAGTCTAATAAATATTGTGAATTAGTGCGCAATTAGTCTTTATATCGTAGAATAACATTTTACAATGCGCCTCAAAAATGTTGGGATAGAATTCACCTGAGTATTGCATCTATATAAATATATATGTATGTATATATATATATATATATATATATATATATACATATATAATTCAGACGTTAAAGTAGTTGGGAAATAAAATTTTTGAAACATACTCAATTAACGTATGTAATAGATAATTAAAACTTCACTAAAATTACTAAGATATTTTATTAAATATGTAGGCATAGTTTGAGGTCGCCCAAAATATTAATGTTCAATGAGAATACTTTCATTTCCATAAAAAAATGTTTTCCATCCTTGTAGTTTACAAAATATTGACATATTTGTCTATAAATTATGCCAACTAATAAATTGTGAGTTTTATTATTTATTATTATTAACAGACTAGTAGCCAAATCGGGGCCAATGTATTTTAAATAGAAGCTGTGTGGCTGTGGCTGCTGCTGGCAGTCTTTGGCTCTACTCGGACGAGCTCGGCAGTCTTCGGCTCAACTCGTATTGTCGAACATACCCGAAGATACTCTGCAGTTACGGACCACTAACCCTACAAGCATATATGTCTGTTTCTGAGAGCTTGTTTACATGTTGGTTTAATAGAAATAGAGTATCTCAAATAGGAATTCTGTATTTATTATCCTATTTAAAATTTATTTTATAAAAAAAATTAATAATAAAAAAAAAAATCAAACCAAAATCTTACATAGAGTATTGCACAACAATGCAGAAGTCTCTCATTCATCACTACATCTACGGTCTTCTCTTTTAAAGTCCACTTCTAGCACATCAGAATATGTAAACCATTCATTTTCTCGACTCTTGGCATAAGTATGCTAATCGAACTTTTTCTAAATTATATTATACATGCATATACTAGCTGTGCCCGCGGCTCCGCTCGCATGGACAACGGAATTATTGTTTAGGGTTTTTTAATTAGGTTACCCCCTCCCTCCCAAGACGCTTCCACCCGCCGCCATCACTGCTCTCCACGTCCGCGTACGGTAAACCGAAACGCGAAAGTAAATTTTTTGAGATATGTTCTCGCGGAAAATAGTAGCCAATACCAACTTTCAGCCATCCAACTATTCCTGTACAAGAAAATACGTTGATCTGTTGCTAGGTTGCGACTTTGCATTGTTATTGCGTTTGTGTACTTTTTCATTTTCCAATAAGAATTTCCTCAAAGGAATGATAAATTTTCTAGGGGTAAAAAGTAGCCTATGTCACTTTCGGGCCTCCAACTATCTCTGTGCAAATATTGATGTCGATACGTTGCTCCGATATAATGTGGAAGGGCAAACAAACAAACATATTTTCGCATTTATATTATAGTTAAGCTATATATAGCAAGTACCGATATATTTTTAAATTACATATCAATCGATAAGATATTTTTCATATCAATACTTATCGATATATCGATAAGTATCAATATATGTATAATAATCTATATATCGATATATCGAGCGTTGACACAGCATTGTACCCCAAGCGCAAATTATGCAAAATTTTTTTTGAGGGAATAAGATATTTTTTTTGTATAATAAGTAGCCTATGTCACTTCCTAGTCCTCCAACTATCTCTGTGCAAAAAATCACGTCGATCCGTTGCTCCGTTGCGACGTGAAGGAAGGACAAATAAACATCCAAACACACTTTCACATTTGTATATATACACCGAAGAGCTAAAAAAACTGGTACACCTGCTTAATATCGTGTAGAGCCCCCGCGAGCACGTAGAAGTGCCACAAGATGACGTAACATGGACTCGACTAATGTCTGAAGGTATGCAGGAGACATTTCACAACATGAATCCTGCAGGGCAGTCCACAAATCCATAGGAGTGCGAGGCGATGGAGATCTCTTCTGAACAGCACCTTGCAAGGCATCCCAGATATGCTCAATAATGTTCATGTCTGGTAATTTAGGTGGCCAATAGAAGTGTCTAAAGTGAGAAGAGTGTTCCTGGAACCACTCGGTAGCAACTCTCGACGTGTGGGGTGTCGCATTGTCCTGCTGGAATTGTCCATGTCCGACGGAATGCACAATGGACATGAATGGGTGCACGTGATCGGACAGGATGTTTACGTATCTGTCACCTGTAAGAGTCGTATCTAGACGTATCAGGGGTCCCATTTCACGCTAACTGCACACGCCCCATACCATGATAGAGCCTCCACCAGTTTGAACAGTCCCCTGTTGACATGAAGGGACCATGGATTCATGAGGATGTCGCCATACCCGTACACGTCCATCCACCCGATACAATTGGAAACGAAACTCGCCAGACCAGGCAACGTGTTTCCAGTCATCAACAGTCCAATGGTGGTGTTGGCGGGCCAAGGCGAGGTGTAAAGCTTTGTGTCGTGCAGTCAACAACAGTACACCAGTGGGCCTTCGGCTCCGAAAGCCCATATCGATGATGGTCCGTTGAATAGTTCGCACGCTGGCACTTGTTGATGCCCCAGCATTGAAATCTGCGCCAATTTGAGAAAGGGTTGCATGTCTGTCACGTTTAATGAATCTCGTCAGTCGTAGTTTGTCCCGTTCGTCCACGATATTTTTCCGGCCGCAGCGATGTCGAAGATTTGATGTTTATCCGGATTCCCAATTTTCACAGTACACTCGTGAAATGGTCGTACGCAAAAATCCCAATTTTATCGCTACCTCGGAGATGCTATGTCCCATCTCTCGTGCGCCGACTATAACACCATGTTCAAACTCCCTTAAATCTTGATAACCTGTCATTGTAGCAGCAGTAACCTATCTAGCAACTTTGCCAGACGCTTGTTGTCTTATATAGGTACTGCCGACCGCATCGCGTTACTCTGATTGGTTCCATACCTCTGTTATTTGCATACGCACGCCTATACCAGTTTTTTTTGGCTCTTTAGTGTATATGACCAAATCAAGCCTATCGTACGAGCAGCGACTACATTGCACAACCCTGTCATATTAATGGCATGAATCAGCAATAACCAACACTTTTATAGGCATGGTTGGTTATGATTTAAACAGTTTAAAAGCCTTGTGATGTGGAATGTACGAGGGCCACTCGGGTGGGTGACAGTCTTATATTTTGTGCTCTTCTTGACCATTCATTTCACAATATTCCAACCTTTCGACCAATCTCGCAATGTTTCTATTAATCTCCGAAATTTCGCCCAATCTTTACGATCAAATTCGCAATCATTCCATCAATGATCCAATCATCTTTCAATTTATCTCGCAATCTTCCAATCTTTCCATCAATCTTGTGTTCAATTTTGAAATCTTCCCATCAATCTCTCGACCAGTCTCGCAATATTTCCATCATTATTTCAACTTTTGTACAATCTAGCAATCTCTCCATCAGGCTTTTGTCCAATCATTATATTAATTTTTCAATATTTCCTTCAATCTTCCAAACTTAAAATAAATCTTTTGATCAACCTCGCAAACTTACCACCAATCTTCCAATCTTTCAATCAATTTCGCAATCTTTCTATCAATATTTTAATCTTTACATCAATATTTTCATGAGTCGCAATCTTTCCATCAATCTTTCAACCATTCAATCAAGCTTTCTATAATTCTCGCAATCTTTACAACAATCTTTCAATATTTCGTTCAATAATTCGATCCATCTCACAATCTTCCCATTAATATTTCGATCAATATCGCGGTCTTTCCATCACTCTTCCATTCTGTCGTCCAATTTTTTGATTAATATCGCAATCTTTCCATCACTACTTCAATTTTTCGTCCAATATTTCGATTAATCTCACAATTTTTCCGTCAGTTTTCTAATCTTTCCATCAATATTTCAATCAGTTAGTAAATCTTACTCTCAATCTAACAATCTTTCCATATCTCTCAATCGTTCAATCAATTTTCTCATCTGTGCTGTTCATCTGTTCATTCATACACCATCTGTCTACACACATTTGCACTTGACTGCATTAGTGTTTTGTATACAGTCTACTTTCCATGCATATATTATACTTAGTCTTCATTAATTGTCTGTATGTAGATTTGTACTTAAGTAGTCGAGTGATTATTGAATCACTTTGAAATTGTGAGGGGAAAATAAAGTTTACTTTTATATGATTAGTTGTTTAAATGAAGTTATAATCGATATCGAGTCATGAGAATATAAAATATCCTCAGAATTAAGAAGAGAAAATGTGTTCATTGAACAACCTCAAACTTTAAGGATAACGCCTGGGAGAAGCGACCCGCAGTATAGTCGGCTGGAGTAGAGCGCACGATCTCTGTAATGCGACACAGGAATGTCACCGCACGAACAAAGAGCTCGGTTTGAATAGGGAACCAACCAACAACAGTTTCAAGGAAACACCGGTATGTCGTGAAACCATTTACCATTAGTCAATATTTCCATGTAGCTACCGGTAGCTGCTCACAAGACGTTCACTTACAAATTGTAAGTCACCCTGTTGTACATTTATTACATAAAATAAATTCCCAGACGAGATACGTTTCACTCAAACCTTCTTATGGTGGAGTATACTACATAGTTGTTTCACAGTTGATTAAAATTGTTTTGTAAGGACTTAATTTTCTCATTTAAATCTACTGCGTATCATTTTGTTCCAACGAAACTTAGCATTGTGTTTAAACTATACGGCATGACATTTTGAAATAAATGGTTCACGTGTTTTAATACGTTGTCAATTTTTGCTCCTATGCACATGAAATTTATAAAAAAATTTGATGTAAGTATAAAGTTTAATGACTTTGTTTTGAAATTAATGATTTACATATTATATCCAAGAGGAATTTTTTAGACCCTACACTTTGATAATGCTTAGAATAGCGGGAGCATGCCCACTTGCAGCCCGGACACTGGGGCCGCGGTGGTCTAATGGTCAGACTACTCGTATCTCATCAAGACGCACTGTGCTCGATTCCCGGTGAGGTCACCATGATTTTAACACGTGGGAAACGTGGCGGACGTTGCCACTGACTGGCGGGCTTTCCTGGGGCACTCCCCGTTCACCCTACACTTGCATTCTTCTGCTGCTCCTTCCTCACCTCATATCACCCTCATCAGCACTAAAGACGTCGGTGTTTAGGGTGCTAGTCACAAAAAAATTCATTATTTCATATTTGTTCCAAATACTATTCAACTTGTAGGCATTATTTAAAACCACTGTTCCTCACACAACACATTTTATAACGTATAATTTTTACATAACTGCATGTCAAAAACCACTTTAGTGGTTTTATGACGTTCAAATAATAAAAACTAACTCACCCACAGAAAAGAGATAATTTGTTACCAATACCTTTTTCACACAGGGAAAGGAAGTCGAGGTGTATAGGTGCGAGTGAACATGAATGCAAATTAATCATATAAGATCATAATAATTCCCATTTACTGGTAAATCAGATAAACACAACTACAAAATACGCAATGAAGGTGCTCGATTAATAGTCCCACATAGGGAAATGAGGTAGCATTTAACACGTAATTTAATACTGAAGTATTATAATGAATGTAAATTTTGAATTCAAATGTGATAATGGCTGTGCGCTCCTGGCTAAAACAAGACTTAAATAAAATGTAACCAGAGTGTTAGGGGACTTCAAATCACCACAAAATGTAACACCACAAACGGGAGCCTAGGAAGTAGAAACGCTGGAAAACAAAAACAACTAAAAAGTCACAAAAAAAACTTTAGCGTTCGTACACATGATGGCCAGAAATATCGTACGAGCGTTGCTCCGAGGTGGAACACAAGCCCAAGGAAAACAAACAACACAAGAAAAGGAAAAGTAGAACTAAAGCAAGGTAGACCCAAAATGAAAAAAACTGCAAGGACGTTACACCACGGTGTCACGCGCTGTAAAGCATTCCTCAGTAAATGGCTGGCTGAATTCTGCTAACACCAAAAGCAGGAAAAAAAAAAAAAAAAAAAAAAAAAAAAAAAAAAAAAAAAAAAAAAAAANACGTCCATAATAAAGTACTAAATTTTCTGCATACCTCGACTCATGTTGAGAAGCCTGCTAAAACGACGAGGAAAAACAGTAGATTAGATGGAGACGGGCTCGTGGAGGAGTGCGCCCCAGGAACGCCACGCGCGAGTGTATGCACGCTCCACCTGCCTTGCTAGCGCACTGCAGAGTGAAGAAGAACACTCAGTGGAAGGAGAGTGGGTGAGTCAAGTCACAGGAAGAGCCAGTGAGGCCACGCAGACTCAAAGTAACAGCCAAGTGTACTCAGTAACACGTCGAGTGGTCTTTCTTCGCCCCGTTCGCACAAGCTAGACGCGCTGGCACGCCGACTATAGTGCAGGACACCGGGTGTCCCACAATTCGGGCTCTATCTCAATTCTATCCAAGTACATACATATCCATAATTCTCCCCACATGTGACGTCACTAAGTATATACTAGCACCATACCAATTCCTACTATAATAAACACAGCGTTTGTACTTCCCAAGTACACCAAATTGCTTAATTGCTGGGTGAATTTGCGTACTTATGGCGGTCGCCATATTTGTTTTCAAACGTCACGTACATAACCTATGATGGGAACTTTTTGTGGTTCTACTTACTCACCGTCTTATTGCTCTACAAAGCCACCAATGTGCAACATTATTTCTGCGTTTATAATAACATAACTATTACACCTGGAAAATGCGTTATTATTCGTGTTATTTACGTCAGGTTGTGCGACGAGTCAACAACAGGCAGAAAAAACCCGTCCCAATTGTCAGGGTAAGTACACCAACGGCAAGTACGAATGTGTATATACTTAACAAGTATATAGGACCTGCCACAATTTAGAAACAGCCTAAGTTCGTTATGCTTCCTCACAATTAAAGTCCAAGTCTCCTTCATGGTTATATTGGAACAATACAATATTGGAACAAACGTAACGTGCGTAAGCCACGTTACAAATTGGCATTTCTCTAAGATACATTGAACTACTTTAAGAAATCTTAAAAATTACGCTATGAAAACTTTTCATAATTTATAAAAATTGCTTTAAATTAAAAAAAAATCAGATATTTATTGCAGCAATATATTTTAGCACAGTACATCTTTTTAAGACATGATATTTAGGCCACCCTTGTTAAATTGCCTGTAAAAGTTTTCATTTATTAAATGTGTACATCCAAACAATAAAATTGTGATTTGGTCATACCATGATGGATAAATAATGCGATGTAATTTTTTCTACCAGGAAATAAAACTTATTACAAATATCTAAAATTTGAAAGTTAATTTGTAAAAAGTGGAATTATTAATTTATTGGTGACGCGCAACGTGAAGCGCCGACAAAAAACCTCTTGAGTGTAACATCAGACACTGGTCACGCAGACCCCGCGCTGCAGGGGCGGGCGCCGGCCACTGTAGGCAACACTGCACGCAGGGTGCACAGCGCCCGCGCTGCAGGGGCAGGCGCCTGCCACTGTAGGCAACAATGTACGCAGGGTGCACAGCGCCCGCGCTGCAGGGGCAGGCGCCTGCCACTGTAGGCAACAATGTACGCAGGGTGCACAGCGCCCGCGCTGCAGGGGCGGACGCCTGCCACTGTAGGCAACACTGCACGCAAGGAGCACAGCGCCCGTGCCAAGAGGGACGACAGCTGGCGGAACTCTCGAGCCACGCACCGCTGGTGGGTATCACCCTAGCGCGGGCCAGGTCCGCCTTGTTGCCGACCACGATGACGGACTTATCCTGGGTGTAGTTCTCGCGCCACAGGTAGTTGAGGACGTCTTCCGCGGCCTTGAACGTGGCGCGGTCCACCACCGAGTACACCACGACGCAGGCATGCGGCTCGTACGTCGACAGCGAGTTCTCCACCTGCCGGCACACAACAGCACCTCCCATCAAACACACGTGCGACGGCTATAAGGTAAGTTTTGGCAGGTTGGGGAAATCCCACAGACACTAAGAGAGTCGTAAAACAATCAACGACCTTATTAATATGGTAGTTAACGAGCCTACAGTAGTGAAGTTTAGAGCCACAGGCAGAGAGAGGCAGAAATAAGAAATCACATTTTAACAATAACATATAATTTTATTTACAGAACATGTGGATGCATTTAACAAGGCAATATTAAAATTGAAAATCTAAATTTTTCCCGGGAGTGTTCTATACTCTCAGACCTCATAGCAGTTGCCCCTTCATCACAAATAATTTAATTCTGGGTACACCACTGTTTCCAACGGAGGTCCATACTCCTCCAGTCATCTCCTACGAGTGTGCCAACAATAACCATCCCTATCATAGTGGTTTGAACATACAAAGTGAAAGCTTGAGTTCTACGTACTACGGTTATGAACAAAGTGCTGAAGACAATGGAGGCTCCATTATTACAACGGTATCCGAACTGCCTAGGTACCAACGTTTTGCTCAGATGGAGCAAAACTAAAAATACAGAGGCGGAACAGCCATTTGAACAGCAAACTCCAGCATCACACGCCAGCAAAATTGCGTTAATTAGCCAGAAAACTCTTGGAACGCCGTTTGCCAATCAGCTCCTGGTAATACACTAGCCAGCCGACGACGCAGCCAATAGGGATATTTTCGCAATACTAGGTAGCCAGTCAGAGACAATGGCCGTTCCAAAGCCTCTCGCAGCCAATAAAGCAGTGGGCACGTTCACATTCAAGGAACCGCCTTGCCATTTGTCTCTATATACTTATCTGCTCTGTGGCTGAATGTTCAGAGGGAAACTTCACCACAGAGTAGATAACTACACAGAAACAAAACGGTGAGGCAGTTCCTTTGATATAGACGTACCCATACTCTGATTGGCTATGACATGCTGCGTAATATTTGCTATGGACTGGCCTGTTGGCTGGCAGGTACGTTACCAGGTGCTAATTAACGAACGGTGTTCCAACAATTCGCTCGCCAGTGACGCCTTTGTGCTGGCTTGTGCTGCTGGAATGTCCGGTGCAAGTGGCTGTTTGTTTAATATCTGTATTGGTAGGTATTATGTGGCGAAAGCCTAGTTTTTCCATCCTACAGTTATATACATTACACTTATGACTTCTGAGCCTACATGGTTATAACGGATTCAGAACCATTTAGTCCCAAATATTTTGAACTGATGTGAGAATACGAAGAAGCTATACGTGATATCTATTTTATATAATTTTTATCACTTTTATCTTACAAATAACTCAGTAAAATCCAATTATATTAAGTGATTTATCGCAAGTAAAATTAACTGCTTATTTTTGTACCTGAATGCGTGTTCTCGATATTGTTTGTTGTCGGTAAGCAACGATACGTACCCACTTGAATGAGCCATTAAAATGTTTGTCACCCAGATACCTGATGCCAGTGATTCGTCTGCAAAGAACCTGTCAGCGTGTCATTCGCTCGTAAAATACACCAAATGCAAAAGCATTTTTTAGTGTAGGTACGTTGATACAAATGATCGTCGTGATGTGACACTGTCTAAGGAAATAAGAGGAGAAAGTAAAGTTGAAGGATCCAGTGACCTGCACCTATATATATATGTATATAGTTTCTGGTTCCCTTTGTATCCGAACTATTCCTGTACTTTCGTTGGGGGTCGTGGTGTTGTAGTAGCCAGATTATTCGTCTCTCACCAACGCGACCAGGGTTCGATTCACGTTGGAGTCACTCGGATTGTTGCATGTGGGAAACGTGATGGACAATATCGTTGGTTGGCGGGTTTTCTCGGGGCACTCCCTTGCGCTGCTCATTCCTCACCTCGTTTCACCCTTATTGGCTCTCATGACCTCGATTTAAAGAGCCGCCTTAATCTCTCCACTCCACTTTAGTAGCACAAACACACAAGCGTTTGAAATATAACCTCTCATAAAATAAAACCCGTGGG
This sequence comes from Clitarchus hookeri, assembly GCA_002778355.1. Taxonomy (NCBI): domain Eukaryota; kingdom Metazoa; phylum Arthropoda; class Insecta; order Phasmatodea; family Phasmatidae; genus Clitarchus; species Clitarchus hookeri. The sequence goes on along the minus strand of NQII01000589.1, from coordinate 528,923 downwards.
TTGTCATGTGCTATAAAACCAAATCTTAAAATATAACATCGCAATAAGAGAAAACTCTTAAGGATTACTTTAAAATGAAACTTCTTGCAGAAAAAATACTAGCAACGAGGAAACCACGTAAACATTTTCTCCACTAAGTAAAAAAAAAAAAAAAGAAATAAAATATTGCATGATACAGGTAATACGCTTATTTTAAAAGATCCATGCCATAAATACAGTAAATTCCAATTGTTTGGTAAGCGGAATTGAATATACGCGTACTCTTTGTTCATTGTGCTCTTCTCACGTCACTAGGGCGTTGCTTTGAAAGTTTGAAAGTAAAGTACGGTGGCTCCTTCCTGTTTCTTCCATATATGCTTCGAGATACTCGCAGCCTGCACTAAACATGATTAACATTAATGTGTGATCTAAAATGTTTGTAGTTTTGCGGGAGGAGACATAAAGGTGTCATCCGTCGAGCTCATATTTTATTTCTTATGTTTTAAACAGGAAATATATTTAATGTGAAATATATTTTCAGCAATATTGGTTAAATCCTCTCGAATAACGAAAATTATTAAATTTATGACTGTGATATCTACCTTTGCTCTACTTCTTCGCCAAGATGAAATACTCATTATATTGAAATGTTTCAAGCGGAGAAAAAATTTGGAGTATCTTTACCGAAGTGCGGTTTAAATACTCTGACGATTATTTGTTTTACGTTATCCACTTGTGGAAAAAAATAATAGTCAAATTAATTTGTACATAAATATTGTTTATTTATAGTAGTCAAGAGCAAAGCACGATTACTTTCTTTCTCAGAAAGTTTTCGCGCGTACACAGGTATTCACGCACACACACACATATATACTACACCATTTACGTGGTGAAAAAATCAAGAAATATTCGATTTTCCGACTTTATTATTTTACTTGTATGTAAACTTGAAAGGAGCAGAGGAAAGGTCGCGGTACTTGGCGTCCCCCTATTCTTCATCCGCACGTCCTTAACCCTCGTTCGAACCCGCGCCCTCTTGTGTGTAAGCGTCTCCCCTCCGTGCTCTCCCCCTGCGGCAAACAAGACAGGCGCCTGGCCGGGGCATTAAGGGCCCCTGCGAGCGTGGCCGCCCGCAGAGCAGCAATTTAGCTAATGGTGCCGTCGCGCCTCGCGGGTTTCCTGCGCTGCAAGGGGCCGCGAGCCAAGCTGCACCGCGAGGGACGGCAACTAAGTTTACACGAACTCCCCTCCACTTCCCCTGACTCTCACGCACCCCACAGGCGGTAATTTAGCATAGCGTGTCCTTATACAACCACGAGATGCGTAGGAAGAACACAGTCCCTCCTCCACCAGTTCGCAGTTCTTAATCTAACTGCAGAGACACAACAAGTTCACGAGTCAAGAGCCACCAGATACTTCTTCGAAGAAACGACACTAAGCTAAATTTCGACACAGATCAGTTAAGAATACAGATGTGGAACTACAGCTTGTTCTGCTAACTCCAGCCGCACACGCCAGCAAAATGGCGTCACTGGCCAGAAACGTGCCTGGTAACGGACTTTCCAGCCGGAAACCAATCCAATAGGAAATGTATTGCATCGCTCCAACAGTTAACCAGATGCAAGTCCTGTTTCCAGAGCCTCGGGAAGCCAATCAGAGTATGGGCACGACCACATTTAATAAACCGCCAATCTATTTTGCCTCTTTGAGCTTATCCACTCTCTGTTTGCGACATCCTATAAGCATAACTAAAGCGTTTAGTTTGTAATTATGTTATTGCTGGTATAGTGAGTCAGCCCGCCATACGATTGTGACAAAGTGGAGCAACTATAGTGCTACATTGTGTTGGGCCAAAGAAACTATCTTCACAAATCGCTGAGAAAAATACTTACTTCGTAGTCTCTTCCAGAGTAGTCTAATATTAAATAGCATAATTGTCAATGTTTACAAAAATAATAATGTACTCTGTCTTTTAACCGCGAACACTGTGACTTACACATAGAGTTACAGATTGATACCTCCCCAGCGCTATGGCGTATAAGTAGGTAATGATTCTGCTCTCTGCGTAAGGCGCCAGCAATTTATGCTAGCACTCAGTGTCAAGGCGTAGGAATACGTTGACGCTACTATCCCTAGGTCCAATTTACCAAATAAATTCACCTTCTTTGCGAGTTAACATATGTCAGTTTTATTTTCGCTTAACAGGTTAACTTCTACATGAACACACGAGTCAACTCTCCCCCCCCCTCCACTAGCTACGTAGGCTATGTAGGGCTTGACGCGGCGATGTGTGCCGTGGGGAGCAAGGTTCGTCACACTTCCTGTATGTCTTTACTTAGCTGTCTCGAGGCGATGGTCAGTCTCCCATCCGGCGACCTCGGGACTACTCCGGCACTCGGTGGACCGGCTGCGACGCCTGGGCTGCGGCCGTTCCTCGCCGACTGGTGTTGACGTCTCGATGCCTTCTCTCGTACTTGTTCCTCCCGGCTCCATTCCGCACTCCTCGCGTGAAATCGGCCGACTGCCCCGTTCCTTCCTCTTCCTCGTGTTTTTGTAAGCTCGTTCGCCATATTAAACTCGCATCAACTCTGCACGTGGCCGGGCTGACCGCCGCGTCCTCTGGGTAGTAAAAACGTGTTCGGCGCTCCGGCTACCCGCACGTGGGCCCAGCATCGTCCCTCGATTCTGGCATTGAAGTTTACAGCTCAGTCCTACACATGCTGGAACACTTGGTGGTCCCTTGGTCGGCGCAGTGTTTCTTCTGCCTCTGGATATCGCGTCACTATTATTCTCTCATACTCGCCAAAAAGCTCTCATTATTTATTGCGGTAGCTGGCTCGGGAGAGACGCAGCTGCTGGTGTGAGCTTAGCGTCCCCTTGTAGATGCGAGACGCAGCTGCAGAATCCTGGCGTCATTCTTCTAGCATGCTCGCCAAACCCTTAATATTTATTGTGGTAGTCAGCCTGCGAGTTTCAACAGAGTGTGCCTTCTAACGAAAAAAATATATTTCGGGACGTGAGATGCGTCAATTCCCCACCGGCCGTTGCGTCAGTGGCATGCTCTGGTATTGCTTCGCCTTACGCGTCGTGCTTGCTTCTGTGTTGTCGGTTGGTAGTGGGACAGCTGGGGTGGTTTCCCCTCTCTCCCTCTCCTCTTCTGCCTCCAACATAGTTAGGAGCGGAGAGGGGCGGCCCCCCTCCACTACTCTGTCGCGCAGAACTCCGCACTCCTCATGCTATTGACCTTGAATTCCCATCCGACTCCGTAGTGCTACTGGGGAAAGTTATGGCTTACTGCATCACAAACCAGTTTGTGAGGTTTAACATCCTCTTATAATTTGTCAATAACATCGCAGGCCTACAAACCCTGGGGGAAATAATCTCTACCTGCTCCTGATTCTCAGGGGTAGGGGGTTGTCTCAGCACTTCACACATTGCCATGAATTACACCTTACACACTAACCTTTAATTCAACCGAATTATTTACAATTTTCTTACACATTAACACTTCCTCAAAACAAATTAGTCACAATAAAAATTGTTTTCTAAACTTAAAATAAGTTTTAATAATTAGTTTTAGCATTTTTTTCCCCACATTTCTTTTGAAACGCCAAAACACAAACCTGTACATAAAAAGCGTTTCATACTGTCGTTAACAATACAATACAATGTTTTATTTAAATTACTTACATGTACCTACATGTATAAGTACGACATTATACTATTTTTACAGTCAATATTAATTAAAATCACTATATGAAGTGCTGTGTTGGCAGTAGTTTTCTTGTAAAATGTTTACCAAATTGATTTTTGGTACGCTCTTTGTAAAATAATTAACACTGAAGCGTTAGTTTAATTTGCAGATATTAAACATAACAGAAGTATGGAAGTGTTAATTCGGTTTTTACACCTGTTTACATTAAAACAATACGAGTTCTCCAATAGCATGCGAAATAACATTAGGTCGGGCCACCGAGACTATTTAAGACGCGACGGTCTAGGAGCCGACAATTTTTGACTGTCGAGAGTTTGAAGGGTTGTGCGACCTTAAGCGACAGGTGAGCGAAGACGGCTAGCCAGAGCAGAGTGACGAGTGGCGGCGAGAGCGACCAGAGTGAGTGAATTCTGGGAAGAAGCACATCTTCTCATATGAAAGCACCTTTCAAGATCGTAGCTTCCATAGTATTGCCCATAATTTTTTTAATTGCAAGACGTGTGCCGTTGCAAAGTTTTGGTGGATTGATGTAACGAAGTAAAATGACTGGCACTCCTATTTTCAATTTTAATACATGTGGAGGCAATCCTGGAACAACAAGCGAATTTAAAAAATCTGGCTGATAATTTACCGCTTCATTATTGTGTAATGTTACATCCACAGATTTGTATGTGACATGTTCGCTTGTCGATAAGTATCGACATATATATTAGTATCGATATATCGAGCATTGGCGTACTTATAAGTATCGATATATCTTTATATCGTTATATCGATAAGTATTGATATATTGATATACCGTTTTTGTATAAATATATAGATCTGTTGCAATGTTGCGACTTTACATTGTTGGCATTGCATTATTAACGTTGCAATGTTTTCTAAGGCGCTTCCTGACGTGAAAGCATGGTATGTATATATATATATATATATATATATATAATATTTGTTTTGTCTTTATAACTAACTTCAGTTTAAATAACAATTTCCTTCCCTGGTAACTAATATAAAATATAAAACCATAGAAAAGTAGATCTTAGGCAGGGCTTTCAAAATGCTCTTTTTACTGTGAACATTCCATACAATTTAGTACACAGGATAAAGAGTTCACCTTTAAAGCACAAGACACTGGAAAAATTACAGCACCTGGGGTCTGTAAAGAATTGCTGAGCTGTCAAATCAGCCCGCAAAATATTTGAGTAAATAATTATCAGCAGCACCAGTAGGTTACAGCTAGAGCAGATTTCGCTTTAGACATCTTTGATAACATTGATGCTTGGTGAAAAGTATATGATTAAATAATGGATTTCTGAATAACAAATCCAGATATTTCTTATGGGCAAGGTAAAAAAAAAAAAAAAAAAAAAAAAAAAAGGGAAAGTGGTTTTTTACACAAACGGAAAAAAATAACAAGGATGATGTGCATTTAGGATGCAAAAAACTAATCTACGATCAGACTGTTCCGCGAAAAAGAACTAGCTCTGATCTTGAGGCCAGTGGCACCGACTGCAATTATATATTGGGCGGTCAAGAATGAAAAAGTATTTGTTATGAAAGATTACAGATCTCCCAAATAAAGAGGGATTTTCAAGGTGCTAAACATTGAATGTATGATAGTGCTGGTAAAAATGATGGTATTTTTAAGGTGAAATTTGTTTGAGTGACAGTTATCTAACCCAGAGCCTTGCCCACTCAAAATCATTATTATATGAATACCAGGATAAATATTATGCAGGCTGTTAGGAAATAAAACACACAAACTGCGGGAGTACATTCCTTATGAAAAATAAAGTCGGCAATATACAGGCCACCATATACCCAAACGGAATATTAAAGGATATATGAGACTGTGAAAATTGGGTTTTGAAAACGTATTTTTCGCCGAATGCCTTGTACAACGTCTACAAAGTCCGCAGCAAAAAAGGTGACATATGCTTCCCATGTAGCAAAGATACATGCACAATGCTGGCGTTCCTCGATCTGTGCGCACTGTTCACATTGACGAAGTGATACGCCTGCACGTAAACGACATGCCCTCCCATAGTACACGCTCCATAGCACGCCAAACGGGAGTGTCCCATTCAACCGTGAGGAAAGTAATGTGAGTAAATTTCCGCCATCCCTGCCAGTAGGGGTAGCACGTATGTTTAGGGACGCTAGGGAGTAATGAGTGGCCTAAGTGCCATCTGAATAACCTGTAAACGGGCGTCGGAGAGAGATGCCAGGTGGTGGCATCCTTTAACCTGGGAAACTGAAAATCCCCCCTCCGGCCATCTGGGAGGTGTGAGGTGTGTTGTGGTTGGCTGACGGGTTCTCTCACCCCTTCTGAGATGTGCTGTGATTGGCCGTTGCTTGTGGGGGGTACCCTTTCGGTGGGAAAAGCGTCCAAGCGAAATTTGCGGGACTTGGAAATTTTTCGAGGAAGTCTGGAGGGCGTGAAAGTAATAGACCATTCCTGTGCTACGGTGCCTCACATGGGTGTATGTCAAACACATATTTTAGAATGCAGTATGATGTTACTTGGAAAAGTAAATACCTACCAACAATGAATTAACCATGCCATGCTCGCATAAACGAAAAACTATATTTTTAAATCACCACCGGTAAAAGCAAAGTTCTACTTTAAATATATCCATCACTTTTTGTTTCTTGTAATGTGTATATGGCAGCTATGCTTTTCTTGCGCAACTGTTTATCAATCTATGTGCACTGCCCTGTTGAAGTCTACTACGCTTTTAAAATTTTTCCATCACTTTTTGTTTTCTGTTTATACTTAATGTGTATATGGCAGCTACGCTTTTCTGGCGCAACTGTTTAAACAAACTAAGTGTACCGCCCTGTTAAAGTGCACGTCTATTTATTTTCACCATCTCAATTACCTCTGCTCACTACCATTCTTTTACTTTAATACCGATATGTGTATATGACAGCCACACTTTTCTAGCATAACCGTTTAACAATATACGTTTGCCCACCCTGTTGCAACAAACGTTTATCCCCAATTATACACTTTGAAGTAAGGGTAAATGATAACAATTTGAAATAGGTTTAATTTAATATTTTTTATAACTCCCTCACACATTATGTACACAAAAATCCCGTTAATATTTCCTTCTCACACAGTTTGTTTTCCTTTTCTTTTTGCTGCAGTAATTCCTTTTTACACAAAAAAAAAATCTTCCTTGCAATTCACACGAAAAACTTCTTTTAACAGCTGAACACGTGGTGCGTCGCACTGACACTGCGGTGTACGTGGCAAGCAGCAGAATACACTCGCGCGTTGGACTGGATGACAGGCGACGAGGTGACTCTACCCACGCAGACAGACATGTGGCGAGCCAGTCGACTGGACTCGCACCGTGACGGACTCGTTCACGGAGTTTCGTTTGGAGCTGGTAGATGGCGTTTATCTGGCGCTGTGGACTCGACCCCGCGTCATGCGCATACAGATGGTGTGGAGTAGCAGAGAGGCGTTTAGCTGATGTTGTGGATGGCAGACGTACTTGATGGATGGTAGGAGATGACATTGCTCAGCATGTTAACTTACGATGGGGTTTTGTTACGCCAGCAAGGTAAGTCGACACATCATCGGACTCGATGTAGCGCTCGTCGTCGTCGCTTGAAAAGGCGACCTCGGTAACGCGTAAGGTAAAGATATCGCGAGAACGCGAACCGAAATGGTATTGGGTCCCCACAAACCGTGAATTTTGCACAGGGCAATCCGAATAATCCTCGTACAGGAGGGACTGCAACACGTTAGCTTTCACGTTCTTAGCTTTGTGCACGCACTGGTAATTCATGACAGTGCGTGTGTGTAAAGTTTATTACGTGAACCCGCAAAATGTGTGATCATGCGGCCAGCACATTCATCCTTCGCAACTCCTGTAACGCCTTTTATCAGTAAGGGGACCTTTTGCTTATTATTTGGTGCATAATTGGGAGTGTAAAACCGTGCGACCAAATCAGGGGAAAAAGCCTCCTAGTCATCGTGACAGTTAACTTGATATATCAGGGAATCGGTATCGCAGTAGAGCCGGTGCAATGCTGGCAGAGGCAAGTTTTTCTGCATGTAATTATAATGAAAGTCGTATAAAAAACAATTTTGACAATTTGAAAACAGCAACACTGGTATACAATAGGCTTGTTAAACGAAACAGATACCGTGTTCATTTCAATCAAGACTAAATTCTCATCGAGTATCTGCCTTGTCTTGAATGTCGGATGCCCAATCAATTATGCCGCTCCATATATCGTATCGTATGTACCTCGATACATCTTGCAACGTCTTTCCATGTGCGGAATTATTCGCCAATTTAAAAAAACGATTTCTCGAATGCGTTGGCTGGCTGAGCACATTTTTTAAATATTGAAAGTAATATACAGAGCAATCGACGCATTTCGCTTAAAACGCTGAACGTGGCGAGCATCGTCGAGTTGGGCTCCATAGATCAAATAGTTCTTCAGTGTTTCCCCGTGTACAACATAATTTTTCGCGGCGCGAGTGTCTAAAGTAATTTCTCAGTCTTGTCATTCGGCGGCATCGCACTGGCTGGAGCAAGAGGCAGGTCAGCTAGGACATCGTGACGTTCAACCGGAAAAGACGGATTAACTTCCGCGAAAAAACTGGTATCCCCGGAACTGTCTATGTTGGCGAAATCCCACGTTGAAAATTCGCCTGCTTGAACCCACTCGAAACTACCCATATGCAAGTTGCACTTCATTGTGTAGCTGTACAATCCATTTGCGTTGAAGTAACAAATATGTTCCTCCACCACACTGCACTGTAAAAATATTTGTAATTTTTACTAAGAAATTGTTTGTAATTTTAAATATGCTTCTAACAGTAAAACGATTTCTGTAGTAAATCTACAAGGGTCGTGTTTGTAATAGACCTCAAGAAATATCTGTACTATACCGATACGTATCCACGAGCTTCAGCAAAATGGCGGACACTCAACAACGTAAAACCGTATACAGTATAGCTGTTTGTACAAAAACGATGTGTGATGTAAAGTGTAGTTGCGTGCAAAAAATAATGTATTGCAAATTTGAATAGCGCGAAACCCTTCAAACATCTCATATAATCATAATGAAACGACAATTTCAATAAAACGTGACCATGTTACTCATTAACTGTTCATAATTCCTAGCTAAACAGAACTCTTAAATCGGCTCTCAAGAACTCGTTGATAAGAGCCGTCCAAATGTCCCAAATAAACAACAGAACTCTTAAAATTCTTCTTAATAAAACAACTTTTCTAGTGTTGTAGGTATTTATATTTATATTTACTATACAAATTATTAATAATCATGTAATTTAACTTGGTCTTGTGGTTAAAGATGCGGGCTCGTAATGAATTGCGCGTGGCTTCTAGTACTTGGACTGCCGAAGCGTAATTTTTTTTTTTCGTAAATGGTATATCGAAATATTTTTTCTAGTTATTCTTTGTTATTTATTCTTCACATTTGTTTTCTACACTGAAGAGCCAAAAAACTGGTATAGGCGTGCGTATGCAAATAACAGAGGTATGGAACCAATCAGAGTAACGCGATGCGGTCGGCAGCTAGGTCGGTTACTGCTGCTACATGGCAGGTTATCAAGATTTAAGTGAGTTTGAACGTGGTGTTATAGTCGGCGCACGAGAGATGGGACATAGCATCTCCGAGGTAGCGATAACATTTGGAAGCTCGCGTACGACCATTTCACGAGTGTACCGTGAATATCGGGAATCCGGTAAAACATCACATCTTCGACATCGCTG
>NQII01000589.1:507641-519329 GCA_002778355.1 Clitarchus hookeri | reverse complement strand
GGGGGGGCTACACGATATATGGCAGGTGTTCCAGATTTTTTTTGGCTCTTCAGTGTAGAAGATAATTTTATGTTCATTTTTCAATAATGTAAGTTGTAATACATGGCTCTCATTTGCAATATTACAACACATGTTTTGCAGATTTTACAAGAGAACTGTTTATAGTTTTACAAAGGATTTTCTTGGAAAGAGGGTTTTTAAGGATTTATTTTGTAAAGGTAGAACAATTTTTTAGAGTGTGGGGTCGTACTTGTTACCCATGCAAATATTATAAGCTTGCGCGTGCCTTCTGGAAACCTGGGCAATACCACCCCTGACCACGCGCTCTACACGGAGATACTTATCCACGGTTGGTAACAGCTCGAGTTGCACACCAGTTTTTGATAAAAGAGCGTCCCAAGAGAGGGAAGGAACTGTGACGTACATTGCGGGGTTCAGACCGCAGTCTGCGAAATATACAGTCCTGGAGTTCTCAAAAATGTCTACCCACTCACACATGTCCACACGTAAATACTGCATCGCGTACTCCATCAAATTTTGGCATTTGAACGCATTCCACGCGGATTGAGCATGAGCGTATTCCTCATCACTTATGCCCTCGCCTTTAATTACATTATGAAATGCTTCCTTTGGTGGGGGTGAGGTACAGTTCACGCTATCAATAGGCTTTACAAAATCATAAAGAAATACTCCCTTTCATTGTGCCAATTCAAATTGGGTGTTGTCTGGAAACTCTGACCGGATGATAGACATATGTGCAGAAGACAAATTATCTCCAATATTTCCAGTGACGCGTTCATGAAATTGAACGAGTCAATGAAACGTAATAGTACAACTCTCGTACCTACCTGCGATTTTTTTTTCCATGGGGAATGTGTTTTGTGATGCATTTATAATTTTTCCAGGTGGTTCCAATCATTTTTTCGCGCCTGGATCTTCGATTACCACGTTTCCATCGGACTGTCATGTGTCAGGGAGCTAAAGGTTTCATTAACAAGTGGGCATCATAATTCTGCAGATTAAGAAATACAGCAGCATGTTGATTTTTTTTTTTTTAGTTTGAACAGTAAATCACATTGATTATGTGCGCGGCCTCTGATTGCGCCCGTCAAATGTCCGTGGTCGATCGATCACAAAGATTTTTCCGAATGGCTTATTGAAAATATGACAACTTGTCTGAGCCACAAGTCTAGCCCTGTCAGCTATTGTCAACGACTTCATTGGAACCGTTGTGCTTTGTCTAATGTCGTCTTCTGTCTTGAGACATTCCGAAATTGCATATTGGACTGTGTCGTCAACTCCACACACATCACATAACGGATATCGTACGAGCTGCTGACTGTGTAAAATCGATTTCAAGTTACCATGGCCTGTATAAAGTTGCGTACTGTAATGGTTGATGTTGGTCCATTTACTGTCCATTCTTGCCTTGATGTTAGGCAGCATCTCGTAAGTTATAATTCCATATGCGGAAGAATCCCATCTCTCTTGCCAATCCTGGAGAACGTTATACATAATTTCTTCCTTGGCTTCCTTTGACAGTCCTGCTACCCGCACTCTCTCCGTCGCTAGACCCCTGTATTTCACCAACAAATTTATGGGTAACACACCTACAAGCACTGGGAGTGATTCGCACTATTTTATATTGCAACATTCAGAAGTGCTGCTCTTTGAGCACTGATGAGCTTCCTCTTGTGCCATGCAAGTTCTGCTCTGTGATACATCACTGCTCCATATGTTATTATGGCCTCAAATACTGCTTTGCATATTGTTATAAAAGTACTGTAGTTGAGGTCCCAACTCGTGTTCCCAATTGTTTTTAGTTTCTGGAACACAACCACACTGTCCGTGAAACATATTCCATATGCTTGTGGAAACTCATTTTGTAATCCATGATGACTCCCGGATACTTGAACTAATGTACATTCTCTAATGGGTGCCTGCCAAAGCTCACTGTCAGTGACATCTGAAGATTCCCTTTAAGCAGCATAATCTTGGTCTTCTCCGTGGAGAACTGCAGCTTCTCTCTAGTAGACTACTACCAGATCTTGCCCATTACTTCCACTACTTTATCTACTGCGATTCTTCTTGCATCGCCAGAGATCAGCACCAAACCATCATTTGTGTATCCAAAGACCGTGCACCCAGGTGGCAAACTCAACTCCAAAAAAACCGATTAAAGAGTATATTCCACAGGACTGGCCCTAGGACCGATCCCTGAGGACATCTCTTTGTCAACCGTTTCTTTACCTGTACTGTCTTGGCTGATTATACTCCATATCTCATTGAAGAATTGAAGAAATCCGGAATCATCCTGTAGATGTTTGCTGAACATCTATTATTTTTGAGCTGATGCATCACTTCTGGCCACCAGGCATTGTCGAATGCTCCTGATATATCCAGGAACACTCCCATAACATACTTTGCTATACTTTCTCTGATAGCCTTCATAACATCGTACCGAGCAAAGTCTGTTCCCATACCTTTCCTGAAGCCATACTATTTCTCGTTCATGGTGCCTTCAGGTGCAAGTCCCATAATTAATATTCTATTTACTAGCTTATCGAAGACTTTGCCCAGCACCGGAAGCAGCATCAGCGGCCGATATGATTTTGGACATTCAGGATCCTTGTTATCACCTTTATATAGTATCCTTAAACATCCCTGTTTTCAAAGGGCAGGAAACACACGGGTCCGAAGGCAGTCATTATATATTTCTTGCAGAATGTCCTTAATCCTGGAGTAGCAAATAATAGTAATTTCTGTTGTAAGTCCATCTTTTCCAAGTGCTTTCCCATTCTTCACCTGATAGACCACTGCTGGCAGCTCTTCCAAACCAATACTGGAGTGTTCTGAGTATCCGGAACTGTTACCATAGACCGCCACTTCTTGGCATGCTCTTCCCCCTCTTCATCCTGGGAGTCATCAGGCAGAAGTGTGTGGAGCAGCACCTACATAGATCTATGGAGATTTGTAATTATCTCCACACTTTCTTTTATATATGGTGGAGGAGTAACCCTTTTCATTTTATTTATAGCCAACTTGTACACTAGGCCAAATGGATCTTCGTTTCCGACCTTAGTAACAAATTGTTCCCATGACTTGGCTTTATTCCTCGGAACCCTATTAAAGTATTCTTGCTTCATTTTCTTATTGTTCCGAGATAATTGCTGCCGTTCTTTTCACAGTCTATGTAGTTTTCTTCTTTCCCTTCGTAAGTCTTTTCTTTCCAGCTCCAACTCCCTGTCCCACCATACGAAGTTTTGTAGAGGTTCTGTTCACAAGTGTCCTGGATAACCTTTGAAATTGCTGCTACTCTTATTCCAACATCTTCTTGTTGCAGCTCAGGACATTATTGTAGCATACTAAGCAGGGCTCGATCGAAAGTCAGCAGTCAGTTCTTTTGTGAATATATCTTACTTCAGTATCCACATTCCGAGGTCTCTCTTTCCTTCCACCATATATTTAATACACGATCAAGCTATGATCACTGGAACTTTCATCATACCTTCCCGTGTTCTACATAGTCCCTATCCTTAGTGTTCATTACTGTTATGTGTAAATATGACTCCGTGCCATATGCCTGGGAGACAAATGTGGGTGATTCCACTTCTATGTTGGCGACCTCCATATCATTCATCAGAATTAAATGACTGACAAGCTTGCTGGCATCATCAGCCATCGGGGAGTGCCAAAGTTTCGACTTGGCATTAACGTCTGCACCCATCATTAATGGCTTTACTCGCAATATCTCAGCCATAATCTCCCATCTGTCTAAATGCAATTGCATATCATCCCCAAACTGAAAGTAAGAGGAGACCAACCAACGATATGTTGTGCCTTTTATTACCTGCACACATTCATGATGCGTGTTGGAATCACTGGACATCGTGGCTACATCCACACTCATGTTGGCCATCGATAATCCAGCCTGGAGATGAATCTCACTGGTATACACAGTGCCTCGCAGTCCCAAAACACTGTCAAATGACACATAAGGCTCTTGGAACATGACTACGTCCAATTTAAACCTCACAACAATTCATGTTGAGTTGCCCACATCTAACGATGTGATAACACTCCAAAGTCTATCCTGGCGAGTACCACGGACAGGGCTTTCTGATAAGCCGGGCATTCCTTAGAATCCTCTCTATGTTCGTGTGCTGTCCTTTCCTTTGACAATTGACACAGATATCCTTAAAGTCCTTGTCAGACTTATTTGGACAATTGTCAAATTCGTGTCCTGTCTTGCCACATCTTGAGCATGTGGAAGCTGCTTCTCTGCACTTTTTGGCTATATGCTCCCTCTTTCGACATTTATAGCAGCGATATATAGATATATAGTCTCGCACCCAGCAGCTCTCATATCCCACATATGTTCAAACTGCACTTATAGGGAAAGCCTCATTCTACGCCTGTGAAGAAAATCGTTGGATTGATGCCTGCTAGAGCTAATTTAAATTGTAATATCAGATAAAATTGTCAGTTACCCATCCTTGAACGAGGGTGCTATGAAACGCGGATTAAATATTGTATTTGCGTGAGCGGCTTAATATTCTGGAGCTTGTAAAATGGTGAGTCGTGGTCGCAGCTTTTCGTTGTAGGTCAGTTTAGTTTTTTAAAAATAATTGTGTGGCATAGTATTGTGTTTGTCTTGGGCTCTGCAGTGAGTTAGAATTTTTCTAAATTCTGGTTTTGGATGCCTGCCTAAATTGTAGTTTCGGCTTAACTAATTTCTTTCTTCTCTGTATAGTTACAGTTGCTTTAACATTTTGTGTATAGGTTTTTGTCTACTGCACAATGATTTACTTAACATTTTAATTTTCGCTACTGCATTTATATAGTTATCAAACTAACTATTTTAATTTTAGAAACATTTTTATATTACTCTGCTCGTTTCTTCAATTGAATATTTTTTGTACATTTTGGAGTAACGTGATACTTTTGAATAAGCAACTGCGCAGCAATTTATTCTGTTTGTATGAGTGTTTGAAGTATTTCCAGTCAACAGAGTTACTTTCTGATAATTTTTAAACCTTTTAAACTACTTGCCTTGTTTACCTGTTAAATATTAATTTTACTTTGAGCTACGCAATATTATGAAAGAGCAACTTTATCTATTTGTATGAGTATTTTGATCTTTTTTTTTTTCTCCGCAAGCCTTTGGTATTTAGAATGTTACATGTCATATTTTTTGTAAAGTTTCAATGCAAATGTTAAATCCTAAGGTACTGCTAACTTGTAGACTATTCTGAAATTACAGAGCTGACAGTGAGATCGTCTTTGTATTATTTGTGCTACAGCACAATCTTCATTTCGTGGTGCATCGTATACCACAAATTTGGGTCCCCTACTCTTGGGGACCTCAAATTTCACACCCAACTTTTTTATTTTTGCCTAGTTGTTTATTTTCCCTAGGGTTTGTTCACTGCCTGCTTCAATTATTACTCCACCAATTCTTATGCCTCGCATATTACTTATTTGGAGGCCATCGTCCTTGAGATCGAATCCCTTCTTTATGTTGTCTCTGGTTTCGATGCTGGTTATACGTTATTCTTCCGGGTACACAAATACCACTTTCTTAGCAGGCTTTGACTTGATCCTTTCGGCACCGACAGCCTGTGCATAACTCTGTATGCCAGGCAAGTCCTTTTCTGCTTGCCTCAAGACCTCCCTTGAGGTTCCAAGATTTTTCTGCTCAGCCTGCTGTAGTTTTCCAATTAATCTACCATATTCAATTAGCACCTTGTCCATAAATCCTATAGCTGATTCAGTCGAGGGACCACCAATTTGCTTGAATGCTATTAATTTTCGATTTTTTTGTTGAGCAGCCAATTCATTATGGCCGATACTACTGTTTTGCTTCCTAACTTTCCTTTCTACTCGCCAGATGAAGTCACCTTCAGCCAATGGATCACATCCAATTCCTTTTTCCGTTTCATGTTGCTCAAATCGCAACTTTTTCTTGTCCCTGTTGACTTCTATCTTCTTTGAGGTTCCAGGAACATGGTCCACTTCTGTTCGTGATATTTTCTCTGCACCTGTTGTTTCAGCCACTACATCTGAAACAAGCTCCTCAGGAGAAATAATTGATGTTGCCTTTACTGTCTTGCCTTTCCTCGCAACAATAGTAAACTCCCGTATCTTAGGTTTGGCAGACTTTAGAACAGTATCGGAGTCCTCATCACGCGAGCCTTCAGATCCTTATTTTCTTGTTCGTACAGAGAGCACCTCCATATATTGTCTCATCCTTGCCTGCTGATCCTTATGGTTCTACGCTCTCTCCTCCATCCTCTTGATCATCATAAATATCCATAATCCAGGAATTTACAGCATTTTTTTATTCCACATAAACTTTTGACATACAATACACACTTTACTACTCTGTTTATAAACTCAAAAGCTTACAAACTGCTTACGATATTATTAAATATTTCAATAAATAAACAATTACGAGTATCTAGAGTAAGCACATATACCGATAGTAAGTACATGTACCGAGACTTAGTACATATACAAAGATAGTAATTACACACTAAATACAAATGTTCACCCACCGGCTGCTGAAACGCAACTGGCGAGGTTGGTGAGGCGCTCCTCTGTTCGAGTTTCGTCAAAGGTAAGTAATGCGTAATTGCATAACGAGTGATTGTGTAATGAGTAACTGCGTAACAAACAATTATGAGTACCGAGGGTAAGTACATGGGCCGAGAATAATTACGTACTGAGAGTAATTACATGGTAATTACACACTAAGTACACGTCCTACCCCAACCACTGCTCATACGAAACCTAGTTGTGAATCTCTAATATGTTTGTGAAATACGTCCGCCACCTAGGACTGTGTAAAATAGGTAATGTAGCCGATCGCATGCCTGCAGGGAGTCCGACCTCCTCCGGCTCCAAGGGCGAACTGAATGTAACTCTCTCCCTCACCGCACGGAGCGCTGGGCACATCCATTAACCAATACACTGTAGAGATGAAAAAGTCGCGGGGGATAACCGCCATGTTGGTTCGTGTTATTACATAAGACGGAAATATATTTTTAAAAATTATTAGTGCATTTTAACGTTCAACCAAACCGCATCAGCCCATCTGACGCCACCTTATTTGGCAACAGTCAGTGACAATAGAAGCTATGTTGAAACCAGTGGCGGCTGGTAACTTTTGAAACTGGGAAGGCAATGGTGATCCTAACTTAGATCAACACAAAAAGCATTTTTCAATTAGGCACTGTGATAATTAAATTGCGTACGACAGGCTTCTGTAAGTGTGGCTTATGCAGTTAAATACAAAAATTAAGTGTGGTTGTTGGAATAAAAATGGCATTGCTCGATTTATAATGGTCACCACACTATGGTTACTGGTTCAGATCTAATAACTAGATCAGGTATTGGTTTGTTTTACGTTTGTGTAGGCTATATGCCTTCCAACCAGTACCTACATGGTGTGATACATTACATGAGAGATAAGAAAATAATACTAATTATACTACTCTAATGATGATAACTTAAATATACTAAAACAAATATTTTTACAACCCAATACTAATATACATACAGTACATAGAAAATGCATGTCAAATTTAAGGATGATAATGGCAAACTTAAATTGACAAGTTTGTAAACAAAATCCATTCTTCGTTCCCTTTGCTCAGAAAAATGGTCTATGACTAGCTCGTTAAAGTTTGGCAGTTTGTTTAGTGGGAACGATGTAAGAGACAAACCTTTCATGTATGTTTCGATTTAGTTAGTACCTTATTGCAAATACTAACTGTAATAAAAACTTGCGCAATCTGTTATCTCATCTGTCGAAATTGATACAAACGCAGATTCAGGAATTTCGTTGCGAATTGATTGAAGTCACATGGCATAGATAGAGTCTAGCAATTCTCTTTGGACTGTTTTATAAATTTCTAAAAAACACCGTATTATCATTCCTTTCTATATGTTGCTTCAGCGTGCTACCAAGCTCAGCCATTAAATTTACTAAGCCACGAAAAATGCCTGGATTTTCAGAAGTTTCTGACTCGTCATGTGCCCTCAGTGCCAATTCAAATATACCACAAAATTATATGCAGTCAGTTAGCTTACTGAGTAGCAGTTTTTTTACTTGTCTGTTGTTCTGTTTAATTTTCAACCTGTACGCGCTATATAATTAGTAATGAATATTCACCTTACCAATCACTTAAAAATTCTATGGCATTGTATATATCCCGTGAAATTGATTTATGTCTTTTAACCTTATGTCTAAAATGTTTCAAATCTTTCAGCCCATTGACAGACCACGCAAGATAATTAGGTTCCACTAGCAACTAAATGAAACAAAACAACGCATATATGATTTCGCACCCGCATAGCCAGTCCGCGAAATCGTATGTACTTAGGTTAAATGTAACTGTGGCCTAGCTGGTCCCAAATTCTTAAGCTTTAGTTTTTTCTCGCAATTCAAACTGATTGTCGTAATAAGGCTTAAAATGCTACTCACCGAATTATCCATTATTTACAAGTTTATACAACACGTCACTAACCACACTTCAACCTTGCTTCTGACCGATGCTCATGGCTCATCTTGTTCGGAGAGCTCCTCGATTCACAACATTAACAACAAACTTATTCAGAATATTACACGCTGTGTTTCAAACTCACGAGAGTTCGGACTTACCTAACTATAAATAAAAACTATTGTAAATAAATATAAGCATTGTTAAGAATTATGTTTAAAAACTGCAAAAGAGCGGAGTGCGAGAGTGTACCCATAACACACGTAGTATACAACTGTAGAACAGATTATGTTAAACAGTGGAATTCGAAGTTCCCTCCCGCCTGTAGCACCCCCTTGTCGTGTTACGGCCGTCTCTCTGTACTCACTCCATCCACTTCGAGGCGGAGAATTTGTAGCACCACCACTCGACATTTCCAAAAACATTTCTCTCATACCGAGAGTTTTGTCAATCTCAAAAACATTACCTGGGAAATAACCTCCGCATCCGTACGCAGTATTATTTGCTGAGGAGCAGATGAGTAGACGTGTGTGTTCTGAGATTTTATTATGAGGACTGCGCATGACAGAGCTCTCTCAGCAGCCACCACTGGTTGAAACTATGTAAGCGTCGGCGAGTCACCGGACGAACCACTTCCGGATCCCGCTCTGCGTGCAGCACTACCTGAGGCCCTGACTCCGCCATCAGCTGGGACGAGGTGTCGACCCACAAAGGAAAGCAACCCTTCCAAGGTTCATTCATCTTAAAAGAAAGCTCCGTTTTCAAGGAACAGGAACAAAAAAGGTATTGTGTCCTACAAACACTTCTCTCCAACAAAAGGCGAATCAAAGACACTGCCTTGAAAACTGCGATTCTAAATTTCCCCGCATTTACTATGCAATGCTAGCATACGGCAAAAGTAAGACGTTACTTAAATTAGACATTGTAAACGATCTGGATTTTCTCCCCGAAAGACTTTATCATTTACTTCGCATCCCATGAAATAAAATATGAGTACAATTATCTGCCACAACAGCTGCGGGATGATACCGACATTATTTCATTCCTTTGGTGTGATAACTATCCCATAGGAATACCTGCAATGATCAAATATATATTCGTGCACCTACCACACACAAGAAGGGAATGTTTTGTACGTAAAACGGGAAAAATAATCCACCTCACACATGTTCACGAAGTACCCGACAATTTGTATGTCACCTCAGAAACACCAACAGAATTGCGGTACGTATTATTGAAAAACAAAAAAAGGTATGCAAGTGTTTAAAAAAAATAATGGTTTTGTTGTGTTTAAGGGTTTCAAAACTCTCACGACGTATCACAAACATTTATTGTCAAAGAAGTGTCTATATCATTCTCAGACGATGATAAGTCCACAAAACTGTTTCAATTTAAAGCTCCATATTCGTGGACTAATCTGTCACCAGATTTACAAAGCTTGTGCCTCTTACAGACAAACGAAGTATGCGATATAATATGGGATTCTGGCAACATACCTTATGAAGACAGATATCAATATATAAACGAAGTACTTAATACGTAAGAAAATTGTAAAATATATATGTAACAGAGCTACTCAAATAATTAATATCATATAATACTACGCATGAATTTGTAAAAAAGGATTTTGGTAAATTACATACCTATTCAAAACTAACGTTTTGTTCATAATGAAAAAGCGAAGCTATGAGTGAATTCGTGTACTATAACACTTCATATGTCTAAAGTAAACTTAATACAATGATGCGTACTCAATACGTTTATCCATTACATTTTATATAATTACATTACATTTGTTTTTGTATGTCTGAGGTAATCGTGGTGTAAATATTTGGAAAATACATATATGTTCAATCATGTTGTTGTTGTAAAAACTCTTGGGTTAATTCCTATTTAGAGAATAGATCTTATATGCATTAAGGATACAACCGAAGAAAACTGCCCATCACAAATATCCTTTAGTAAGAACAAAAGTGTATGTCAAACACTATCATATCGTGTGTAGGTGATTAAGAGCAAATGTATGTATAAATATGAGATTACGTGTACATAATGTAACATATTGTATTAATAAAAAATCAATGCACAAGTAATGATGGTATTCTTAAATAAAGACTCACCCAGTATATTTCCTAGATTTCGTTTTATTAAATACTTGAAAATATACACGTCCACAGAGAATCTCTAACACACGAAAAATACTTCGCATGTATAAAAATTATTCAAATGTCTCTTCCATAACACCCCATTTTACACTCGATGCAAATAAACCCGAAGCACTGTCTTGTAGAAAGATTATTTACACGAGATAATTCCGCAGAAGTATAATGAAATGATTATGAAAAAAACCGAACATGTAAGTATGCTAATATTAAGTGTTTTAAATAACTAATTAAGGAAATGTCATAATAAATTTGGAATGACATTAAAAACCGCTGCATTTAAAAAAGCTTTAAATTAAAAAAAATATTACAAAGTTTATCTAGCGCATCTAAAAAAACTGCTCCCCCCGCCATTGTGCGAATAAATGCACACATCATCGTACGTTCTCGTCGACATTGCAAAGAGAGACAAACCCTCCGTTTGATGATCAGAGGCGGAGGCGGTAGGGGTATGCTGGAGATATAGGGCTACAGTCATAAGGCAAAGGTAATGGAATGAGCGAGGGGGGGGAGTGAACCCACAAATGGAGACCCCATGAAATCAGGGCTAACAGCCCTAACTTCAGGCGGATTCCACTCTCCCTGAGATGGTGACGAGTTTCGTCCGTTCCCTTGACCAGGGGGAGGGAATGACGACGATATCGACTCGTCGTCTTCATACGACACACCTACACGCTCATTTGTCGGTGATGATGAAGACGACGTCTGCGTTGGCTAACTCCTTTGAAACACGAGAAGGCACCTAATTCCCGCATCAGAGGGAATAACATTCGACGCTGTCTCCATCTCGCTGAGCGTTGACATCGGTTTCTTCCTAGAGCCCGCGCAGTTGGACCAGAGGCGGGAACCTGGTGAGAAGCGACCTCTGGAGAGCAGACAGCTGGGTAGCAGACGGATGGCTCGACATCCGAAGAAACCGGGACTGGAGCCAGCGTCGACAAATCTATAGGCCGCTACAATGTAAACAAACAAGCACGCAACACTACTCCACGACACGACTCCACGACACGACTACACGACAC
>NQII01000589.1:483496-507426 GCA_002778355.1 Clitarchus hookeri | reverse complement strand
CCCCCTCCGCCAACGGCGACGCCGCAACATTCAACGCATCAAAATCTAAATCGTCTCACCCAATGTTCAAAAACAGAGCTGGTTAATCCTCAAACGCCTCTATTAAATCACTTGTAGACATAGATCAAACTTGAACAATCACCATAGACGAATACAAAAGACACAGGTGGAAATAGTGGTTTATCCCTTTTTTATAACTTCTGATACTATACCTGTGCTGAGAGGCGTTCCTGTTTCAACACATGCGGCAACATATTTTTTTTAGATAGAACCGCTACCCCTTGGAACAGCATAAAACAAAAATATCAGAGGCGATCCCATCACAACCAAGTTATACGACCCGGCTCCACCCTCTCGGGAAGTAGGTGAGCTCGAGCAGGGATACACCGGGGAGGTATTTTTCACAGATTAAAAACGCACAATACTTCGAATACTTACCCACGAATCATCAGTTTTTTTAAACCCTTTCCATATAACCATTTTTTCCCATTTATAATTTTTTCAATTAACTACTCATGGGGCGAACTAACTTTCTGCAATTCATAAGCATAAAAATCACCTCTGACTGATTCACCAAAGTACCATTCGAGGTAATATACTCTAGGACACGAGTGTTTCACAGAAATAACCTTAAATATTTCATAAGATCAATTAATCTCATATTTGTTTCTCAAATACACATTTTAGTTACGACAAACGAACATAATCGCCAACTTTAAAATTCCGTTTTTGCTAATCAGAAAACTTGAAATTTTTATATGCATATTTTAATAAACTGTTGTCTTTCACGTTAATAGATGCTGTTTTTATCGTTCTGTGATACCTTTTATTATAGAAAATCATTATGTCACGCAGAATATTCACCAAGTGCGAGTTACATTCAATCTGAGATGTTTATACAGCAACTGCTTTAAAGTTCTGTTAAAATGCTCCACTACCAAAGTTTTCTTTTCAGAACACGTCACGTAATAATTAATTCCATACCACAACATTATATTCTTGAAACGAACATTAAAAAATTCCGTTCCTTTATCGGTATGCAAATTATTTAGAACCCTCTCCCCTAATACCTACTCCATCGCGGTGCTGACACGTAGTCTAGCTTTATTCTTTACTGGTAATCCCCAAACGAATTTGGAATACATGTCTATTACGGTAAAAATATACTTAAAACAACTATTATGTTTCGAGATTAATGACATGTCACACATATTAGCTTGAAAAAAATCGTTCATTCCCAATGTAATAACCTTTCTTATGGGAAAACTAACTCTGGTCACCGCATGCAACTCCGTAGCTAGCTTGCTAACTTTCATCTTTACTTTAATTAATACATCCGCCTTCAGTTAACTCTTCACAAATCGATACTATTTCGTTTATATGTGAATTATTACCAGAGTGTTTAGAAGCAATAAGCTTTCTCAATCTAGCCCCTGATTCGTTTGGATTGTCCCAATATGCATGTGAAAGTCTATCACCTAACTCTTCGTTATGTAAACCACTTCCAGCGATATCCCTTAATAAACTCAATATTTGGTGATCCACGTGTTTAATACTCCCTAAAGAGCGAAAATGAGCGTTTGCGAGTACAAGTCATCGATATTTTCCCAAATCATCATCTAAATACCCATTCGGTATCTTTTTAAATAATAATTCAAACAGACAGTGTTTCGCGTCCGTCACATAATCATCTATTGGTATTTTATCTCCTGGTAAAATGTTAATTACTGAATCCCCAAAAAACAAACATTTCCATGACGATACACGCCGTGCATCGTATCACGAGTAGGTGAAGTACTGTGCAAAGCTAGATATTTACGAGTCAATTTAGAAAGTTTACCAGTTAGTTGCTTCTTCTTCGCAGGTTTCTCCACCTTATTTTCCGTTGGAATTTCACTCGGTCTACTAATCACTGCATGTATTGTATCCAACCTGGAAGTAACTGGTTTTAATATGTCTTTATTTAAAACCAAACAGTTCCATTCGAGCGCTTTTTGCTAGCAAATACTTCCCCTTTCACCACCGTTATAATATTATGTAATACCGAATTAGACACTGACATTGTGTATTGACAGTCAACATAACCATTATCAATGTGTTGGTTTCCTAACTTGAACTTCGACTACTATGTGCCTTGTCTAACCTATCAATTTTATTTAAGACACCATCTATTTTACTTGCAATCCATGTTCTCAAGTCATTCATAACAACGGTTAATCGAGTTTTCATATCCTTACATTGCGTTTGTAACTCTGTTTTAGTAACTAAAGACGCCGTTTTGCCACTAATTTCACCACTTATAAAACGTATTAAGTCTTCCAGTGTCTCTATAAGTTGTGATTAAATAATCGTTTTAACCATTACATTAAAGTCACTCGTTAATCGTTGTAAACGTGTGTGTATTCTGGTCTCGATATCCTGCATAGTATTTACCATATTTACTATAATCTGCGAAATTAAAGTCGTATTCTTATAAACATTATCAATCCCTTCCGAAAACTTCGCTATTTTGTCCTGTATATCTGCCGCTTGTGTTTTCAATACGCCTTACACCATGGTGTTTAAACTTTCAACAAATCATTTACTTACCGCATCGCTATCTTTCACTGGGTCACCAACATTACGTAATATATAACCGTTCAATTCACCATTTACATAGCGAATTCTGGTTAAACATGTACCGCAATGAGAGTGTCTTATCTCAATATGTCGGAATTTTGAAATACTCACTCTTCACCAGGAATGATGAAGCAGTCAAAACCACAACGGTAACGTCCTTTATATATCGGAAGCGCAGGTATAACGACAATGAAACCATATTTGTCTCTCCAACAACATAAACATATTTCTTTAAATTTGGTAAATGGCATATCACCTATAAAGCATTCGTTTTAAATATGGCGCAGATTTAAATATCCAACTTGAAAACTATTCACATGCTTGCATTATCGCGTAAATTTTGTTTGGGAGTTCTAGCATGACTTTGTGATAGATAAAAGCAGTCTACGTCAGAACGTCTACTAAAACTGAAATGCTTCTGTGTTTCACATCGTGCAACTGAAAAAGTGAATTCGGTAAAATATGTTCGTAGGTTCACCGTTTAGAAACGAACCTCTGACAATATTTACGTTCGCGCGACACACGTTAACTGACAAAATATTGACTGGTTTTGACGATTCGTGTAGTTGATTGGCTGGTTACATATTTCCGTGCGTGCCCTAACAAAGATGCGATTGAATCATTTTGCTTGGAATCAATGTCTACATTTCTAAGAATTATACTTGTTAAAGTATTTGGAATACCGCGCAATAGGAACTTAACATTTTCAGGAACCGATCCCTTTATGAATATTTCTAAATCTTTAAGTTCGTATGATCCAACAGGTATAGCAATCCGATGCATTTAATAACCGATATTCAGTGTGAATGTTTGCTTTTGTGTATCTATATTTAGTATACTGTTGTCTGTTACGAATTATATTAGACTCATATGCCATTCACCAAATAACTTCAAGGCTGGAAAATAAACAGAATGCAGTAGGGATGAGTTTCCGCTTAAGATAAGTGTGATTGAATTTTTTCCCCTATACTACTGACGGTTTTAAGGAGTGGTTATTTATACTCAGGAACTATAAACATAAATGTCCACAGTTATGTGTCTCTGGTAATTGTTCGTTTTCGTAGTTGTAGATTATTTGTGTATTCTGTAAATAGTAACGTATTTCAAATGGAGGATGTAAGTCTCTGTAACTGTCATAGTAGAGGGAATGACGTCCGTTTTTTTATTGCAACCCAGTGGGTCCATCATTTTGTTTATAATCTAAATTAATAATCATACACCCCGAAAGTATGGTTTTGGTCGTAAATGATATGTCATGTACAAACCTCAGAAGTATGGTATTTATGTTTTTTGGCATACACACGAATGTCTTCGTCTGTGAGTGCTCATGCTGGAAGACTCTTCAGAATCGTCTCCATTTTTTCCCCTCGTCCTCGGCCTTTAATTTTCAAAGATCCTTGGCCCAATTTATGAGGACGAAGAAACTTTCATTTTCCACACGTGTTGTTCTTTCTTTGTTTAAGTGCCCGACTGATTGCCGAGGCCCCACCTAGAAGCGCGCTGAGTGCACTTAAAGCAGGAATAATTAGGGATGGGAGGAATCGACCTTTTTTCTTCCCTCTTACTTGTTTACCATGACCCGCTTTCTTTGTAGTACGATACCCCATTCCTCTTTTAACTTTACTTTTTATAACTTTTTCAACTACCCAAGCCCCAATTTTTTCTCCAGTTGTGGTATTAGGGTTGTTTATAATATTTCCTGCTTTCTCAGCTAAAAGTGTATCTGCAATATGATGTTTTTGTATCGTTTGTTTGCATGTAAGTTATATTGCGTTGCTTGCACGCTTCGTCTTGTGCGTTTTTTCCTTGGTCGTTATGAGCCAAATGTTTTGCAATAACATGTACCGGGCCAACAGTAATAATATTTAGTTTAATGAAGTTCAAACGGAGATTATTAATAAGTGTGATTTTGACTCTGGTACCTTTTTTGATACATCTACCGCAAGGCGTTACTTAAGACTGTGAACTTATAAAGTTAGTTCATTACTGTTTGTTAGTATGAAGGTTATATGGCAAAGTGAACATATTCCAGAAACTGTAACTATGAACGAACACATAACTGAAGAAACATAGAAACATGGTATGTGTTTACTGTCAAATATCCAGTGTATAATAACTGGACCTTCCTGTTACGGTAAAACGCGTGAGATAATTATGATTTTAGAGCATCCAAATATACTGAAGTTTGAAAATGTATATTTGTTTTCGAAAATGTTGCTACAGGAACAATATAAGCGATTAGCAAGTATTCTATCTTCAATCAAAGGAATTAAATATTTCCCATTCACTTACAAAAATTAAGTAATTCCACCAAGTGAAACATTACCGAATACGGTGTTTATTTTCAACGATCTATGGAGCGAACCACTAGTGAACGCATGACATTTCTTAAATTTATTGAACAAGGAAAAACCTAGATCTTGTATTCAGTTCCTGGAGTCTGGAGACGCTCCCGTCAGTAACACTACCGGAGAAAGTTGTATGGGATGGAAAATCAAGTTTCTCAACTGTATAACCGAGATACATCTTTATATGTTTCCAAACCAACCGCCAAAATAANTCAACTGTATAACCGAGATACATCTTTATATGTTTCCAAACCAACCGCCAAAATAATTTAAAAGCGGATAGGTCATTATTCGATAGTTGCAATGTTAAAAACATTTAGCTTTTTCTTAAGAGTCAAGCTTACCTGTACACGGACCTAACATGCATTTCGCGAATGGCTAGTATCTTATTTGCTGCAACCTGTACAGATAACTCCTNTATACTGAAGTTTGAAAATGTATATTTGTTTTCGAAAATGTTGCTACAGGAACAATATAAGCGATTAGCAAGTATTCTATCTTCAATCAAAGGAATTAAATATTTCCCATTCACTTACAAAAATTAAGTAATTCCACCAAGTGAAACATTACCGAATACGGTGTTTATTTTCAACGATCTATGGAGCGAACCACTAGTGAACGCATGACATTTCTTAAATTTATTGAACAAGGAAAAACCTAGATCTTGTATTCAGTTCCTGGAGTCTGGAGACGCTCCCGTCAGTAACACTACCGGAGAAAGTTGTATGGGATGGAAAATCAAGTTTCTCAACTGTATAACCGAGATACATCTTTATATGTTTCCAAACCAACCGCCAAAATAATTTAAAAGCGGATAGGTCATTATTCGATAGTTGCAATGTTAAAAACATTTAGCTTTTTCTTAAGAGTCAAGCTTAACTGTACACGGACCTAACATGCATTTCGCGAATGGCTAGTATCTTATTTGCTGCAACCTGTACAGATAACTCCAAGAGACGTATTATTAGAAAGACAGTCCACCGATATTAGATCCTGAAACATTTCAAAGTAAAGCTCCTTTGTTCGTGTTTGATGTAAGCATATAAAACGACTCTATAAATAACAGTGATATCGATGCGCGTATTGAAATAACTGTGAACGTGAACATTCCCCAAAATACCCTACCTAACGCGGTTATTATTCACGATATACTAGTATCTTATAATGTTCGCGATAAGTTAGTCAAGGTATTAAGGTAATTGTGTTTCAGTGTACGACGTACTGTCATCGAGTAAAGATGTTCTGTAATATTCAGGGTTTCCATTCACCAAAAATGTTTATTATTAAGGAAATGTCTATCACAGACATTCATTAACATATCAGAGTGTTCAAATTCAAACAACCTTTTGAGTGGAAATGTTCATGTCGGAAGTACAAGCGCACCAACACTTGGGTTTCAAAAACTATTCATGGTAGAGTTGATATGTGGAGTACGGCGACTTACTCTTTATTTGCGACTAATATTTCAAAGACGAGGAGATATTCGTATGTGGATTAGATAGAAAACGTCTTCTAGCAAGCGCATGGAGTGGAAAAATAATAGATTTACAGACAGAGTTTTAGGACTAGTCACTCAAAAAGTTACGTGAGATGTACAAATTTAAATCACCTTTCATTTCCGCAGGTGAAAATTCTAAATTAGTACTTAAATGCTCGTTACTGACGGAGTGGGTTGAGGAAGGGTATCACCCGATCGAGGTATAAATAAATCGTGAATCGCAGTATTATAACAGTACAGAGTAGGATGCAATGGAGAAATTTAATCCTGAATTGGAATATGCGAATGTTCTCCCGGGATACAAAAAAGTCTGCTTCCGAGGTAATGACAATACTCCGCTACAAATTCAAATGCGTGGCAGAGGCGAAAATTGGAGTTTTTCGGTAATTAGTCCGGAATACACATACGAGGAAGTAATTGAATGTAATGGGCGCGAGTGTGCATTTTTTATTTTATGGCCAGACACAATATTGCCGTACTGTTGAAATTAATTATAGAACGATAATCTAGATGAACAGATTTCAAAACGTGCGTCATATAGGCAAATCAAATGTATGTTACAAAGGGACTGTTGCGCCATACCTGTAGTCTGGATGGAAAATTGTTATAACAGAGAACATATTATTAAAATTCCCAGCGAAAACCGGAGGATATTTTCGCCCTGCGGTATGTGGATATGTATAGTTGGTAAAAGCAAGTAGAAAGATTTGAGTTAAAAAAAAATTCAATATGGCTACAAGCCTATATTGGCAAGGGGTGTCGTTACCAGAGCTTCAGACATTCGTTTATAAGCATTGCGTGCATGTTCAACCCAGAGACGTACTACGAAGTGCTGCAAGTAGGGTAGAGACGAATATATTTCAAACCATAAGAGGGTGTGTTTCAAACATTAGTGTGCGATGGTAGTGAACATTGGTGTAATACCTACGATTCATATCAATGCGTTAGGTTTGTTGAAGGAATATCATGCAAAAAAAAGTGATTGTGCTGTTCGGTACCTGAGACCTGACAAAGATTTACAGTATTCACTACATTATTTAATTATAGCAAGCTTTACCGAAAACATTGCGGAAGTACGTGGCAACGAAAAAATCACCTACGCACTTACCCGCCCCGAATATGGAATCACCATCCCCCGGAAGGAAGTGTGTGACAGGGATATTCACACATTTATTTTCCGACAAAGAAATATCTCATTTCCTTCTGTGTGTAATACTTGGGCATGTGAAGTTACCAACTCTCGTCTCGATTAATTTCGNGAAGAAATATCTCATTTCCTTCTGTGTGTAATACTTGGGCATGTGAAGTTACCAACTCTCGTCTCGATTAATTTCGCTTCCATCCCCTTCATGCAGTAAGTGTAAGAATGAAGTTTCATCCAAATGGCTAGTACTCTCTCATCGAACACGGTTGTGAGATATCAATTACCTCTTTCAAAGAAATTCGTGAGGACGATCTTCATTTCTAATGTACATACGGTACTGGTTTCATAAGCCTTGTATAACTGTTTCTAGTGTAACCAATTGTGATAGTTCAAAATGTTATGTTAATTTCCGTATATGTCTTTCGGAATGTGAAATGTAAAAGTGAACACAACACATAGTACTGAAAGAGAAAGTTTGGAATATTATGTTTACTGATATCAGCCATTGCAAAACTTTGAACATTTAACGGAGATGTGGATGTTTTAGAGGCAGTAAATAAGTTTGGATATATATTAGTAACATATTGTTTATTATAAAAGTGTTTTGTGCATAGTTTTGATTTAAATCCTAGTTCAATCCACACATTTTTCTTTCTACAAGGTTTTAATGACTAGGCTAGAGTAATGTGGTGATGACATCAATTGCTCATGTTTATGTATGGAAAAATCTGAATGGAATATCAACATTACCAAACTCTTTAGAAGTTTGTTGCATTTTAAAATGTTTAGTTGTTTAAGAAAAAACCAGCACGTACTTTTGTATCAGCCGTTAGTTGGCGTTCACACCATCGACATCTCTTCGTTAAATAGTTAGGGAAAATGATGCATTTTCATCCCAGCAACCCATATGTTACCATTACTCCGGGTAAATCGACCGTTGTGTATGCGTATTGTAGCAATGGTTTGCTTTGGCAGTTTTTTGAAAGTTGCGACTCCATTTTTCACTCCCGAATTACGCATTTTCCATTATCGAATGAAAAGTCGCATGAGTAAATTCAATGTTTTGACATAAACAAAACAAATGCCCTGTACATTACACAAAGGTGACAGAAGTCATGGGATAGCAATATGCAACTATACACATGNTAAACAAAACAAATGCCCTGTACATTACACAAAGGTGACAGAAGTCATGGGATAGCAATATGCAACTATACACATGGCAGTAGTATCGCGTACAAAATGTATAAATGGGAACTGCATTGGTTAGGCTTTCATTTGTAGTCAAGTGATTCATGTGAAAAGGATTCTGACGTGATTGTGGCCGCATGGCGGGAATTAACAGACTTTGAACGTGGAATGGTAGTTGGAGCTAGACGCATGGGACATTCCATTTCGGAAATGGTTAGGGAATTCAACATTCTGAGATCCATAGGGTCAAGAGTGTGCCGAGAATACCTAATTTTAGGCATAGCGTCCCACCATCNTAAACAAAACAAATGCCCTGTACATTACACAAAGGTGACAGAAGTCATGGGATAGCAATATGCAACTATACACATGACAGTAGAATCGCGTACAAAATGTATAAATGGGAACTGCATTGGTTAGGCTTTCATTTGTAGTCAAGTAATTCATGTGAAAAGGATTCTGACGTGATTGTGGCCGCATGGCGGCTTAATTGTCTGAAACTTGCACCTTACCATCTTGGAGCTAGACGCATGGGACATTCCATTTCGGAAATGGTTAGGAAATTCAACATTCTGAGATCCATAGGGTCAAGAGTGTGCCGAGAATACCTAATTTTAGGCATAGCGTCCCACCATCNGAATTCAACATTCTGAGATCCATAGGGTCAAGAGTGTGCCGAGAATACCTAATTTTAGGCATAGCGTCCCACCATCGTCAACGCAGTGGCCGACAGCCTGCACTTAATGACCGAGACCAACGACGTGTACGCAGAATGGTCAGTGTTAACAGACAAGCAACACTGCGTGAAATAACCGCAGGAATCAATGTGGGACGTACGACGGACGTGTCCGTTAGGACGATGCGGCGAACTTTGGCTGTACTGGGCTATGCCAGCAGAAGACCGACTCGAGTGCCTTTACTAACAGCACGACATCGCCTGCAGTGCCTCTCCTGGGCTCGTGACCATATCAGTTGGACACTAGACGACTGAAAAACCGTGGCTTGGTCAGATGAGTCCCGATTTCAGTTGGTAAGAGCTGATGGCAAGGTTCGAGTTNACCATATCAGTTGGACACTAGACGACTGAAAAACCGTGGCTTGGTCAGATGAGTCCCGATTTCAGTTGGTAAGAGCTGATGGCAAGGTTCGAGTTTGGTGCAGACCCCACGAATCCGTGGACCCAAGTTGTCAACAAGGAACTGTGCAAGCTGGTGGTGGCTCCATAATGGTGTGGGCTGTTTTTACATGAAGTGGACTGGGTCCTCTGGTCCAACTGAACCGATCATTGGCCGGAAAGGGTTATGTTCAGGTACTTGGAGACCACTTGCAGCCATTCATGGACTTCATGTACCCAAACAACGAGGGATTTTTTATGGATGACAATGTGCCATGTCACCGGTTCACAACTGTTCGCGATTGGTTTGAAGAACATTCTGGATAATTCCAGCGAATGATTTGGCCACCAAGATCGCCCGACATGAATCCCATGGAACATTTATGGGTCATAATCGGGAAGTCAGTTCGTGCACAAACTCCTGCACCGGCAACACTTTCGCAATTGTGGACGTCTATTCTCCGTCGTACCGACAATATTTCCGCCGGGGACTTCCAACGACTTGTTGAGTCCATGCCACGTCGAGTTGCTGCGCTTCGCCAGGCAAAAGGAGGTTCGACACGATATAAGGAGGTATCCCATGACTTTTGTCGCCTCAGTGTACATGACACCGAATACCTCGCTACCTGCAAGTGTCGACGAAGTCTATTCTCACTTCTTGGAAACATACCCAGACCTGGTTCAAAATATAGTNCCTCGCTACCTGCAAGTGTCGACGAAGTCTATTCTCACTTCTTGGAAACATACCCAGACCTGGTTCAAAATATAGTCTTCAGAATGCAGGAAAGACGTTTGTACGCAAACGTATTTTGAAAAACCTAAACTTATCCGAAGTAAACGCAAACATTGCGAGACTTCAATGTCTCAGGAACAATTTATTCAAGGGAAAGTAAACTAGTGTATTAAGACAATAATTATTGGCACACCAATAATTTTGTTGATGGCATTTATATTCTTTAGGAGACATCTGAAATTGCTCCCAGTTAAACTCTTTGTTCATATGCCGGTTGACTGCGGCTACGGCAACTGATTTGGGAAATTTTCCTTGCCCAAATAGTACCTTCAAATCTTTGCGCCTTTCCTTTAAAGGCTTTGGCTTCACATTAAATGCTTAAGCTTCAATTTTGGATGTTTAAATCCTTTTAAAATGGCTTAATTTAGACACCACTCTTACATCTCTGCAAGTCCTATACAATCAACGTCCCTCATATCTGCAACAGTTCAAAACACAGTTGAAAACACTACCAGGAAGTACTGCACAATTTCACACACATATAAATACGCAAGTACATTCTGTCCCTTTACTTCCTCGGGTAAGGACTCAACCTCATAGACCAGGGGCACAAGGTCCAAGGCCAGCACTCTTATTCTATGCTCCCGCTTAGCCGTCCGTGAGGAACCTCCATGCACTTACTCTCGATACTCGTAATTGTTTATTACGCATTTACTCGTTACGCAATTACTCATTACGCAATTGTTCATTATGCATTTACTCATTGCGCATGACTTACATTTGACGAAACTTGCACCGAGGAGCACCTCACCTCCCCTCACCTATCCTTTTCAGTTGTGTTTCGGCAACTGACGGGTGAACATGCGTATTTGTGTGTGATTTCTCTCTTGGTACGTGTACTTAGTCTCGGACCTTGTACTTATTCTCGGTACATGTACTTATCTCGGTACTCGTAATAGTTTATTCAGGAATTATTTATTATGCAATTACATATATATTACACCTAATTACTCTCTACGGGCCTTGAACCAAGAACTGACCTACTCCTTAACCTAACACCCCTCTTACGCCACCCTTACACCGCCCCGAGTCACTCGCCATCTAGACTTCCTCGAAAAATTTCAAATTTCCGAAAATGTCGCTTGGGGGCTTTGTCCATCGATAGGGTACCCCCACAAGAAACGACGAAATCACAGCACACCTCAGAAGGGGTAGGTGAACCCGTCAGTCAACCACAACACACCTCCCTGAGGGAGCGATAAGGGGGGATGATCTGTTTCCCAGGGTAAAGGATGCCTCCACTTTGTATTCCTCTCTCCGTTCGCTTACAAGTTATTGAAATGGCACTTTGGCCACTAATGACTCCATAGAATCCTGAAAAATACAGGCTACTCTACTCCTTCCGCTGGCAGTAAGCACAAGGAATCCAAAGAAAATACCCAATCAAAAACCCAAATTTCACAGTCTCATATCTATTTTTATATTATCTTTAGTCATATGGTGTCCTATTCATATTAGACTTTATTTTTCACAAGGAGTCCCCTCCCACAGCTTGGGCATTTAATTTCCGAACACTCTGTATGAACGCCATATACTACGATTCAATAATTACACTGAAGAGCCAAAACTGTAATTGGCGTGCACATGCAAATAACAGAGGTATGGAACCAATCAGAGTAACGCGATGTGGTCGACAGCTAGATCGGTTACTNCAATCCTTTTCAGTTGTGTTTCGGCAACTGACGGGTGAACATGCGTATTTGTGTGTGATTTCTCTCTCGGTACATGTACTTAGTCTCGGACCTTGTACTTATTCTCGGTACATGTACTTATCTCGGTACTCGTAATAGTTTATTCAGCAATTACTTATTATTTAATTTCCGAACACTCTGTATGAACGCCATATACTACGATTCAATAATTACACTGAAGAGCCAAAACTGTAATAGGCGTGCACATGCAAATAACAGAGGTATGGAACCAATCAGAGTAACGCGATGTGGTCGACAGCTAGATCGGTTACTGCTGCTACAATGGCAGGCTATCAGGATTTAAGTGAGTTTGATCATGGTGCTATAGTCAGCGCACGAGAGATGGGACATAGCATCTCCGAGGTAGCGATACAATTTGGATGTTCACGTACAACCATTTCACGAGTGTACCNACAATTTGGATGTTCACGTACAACCATTTCACGAGTGTACCGTGAATATCGGGAATCCGGAAAAACAAAGATAGTGAAAGAACGGGACAAACGACGGCTGACGAGAATCATTAAACGTGACAGACGTGCAACCCTTTCTCAANTATACCAGTTTTTTTGAATCTTCAGTGTATTTTCATGTATGATAGTACCACATTTTTTAATAAATTTTTTTAAATTTAGAAATGACATAAGCCTACATGATGTGAATGAGGGAAACAGAGCAAATACTGTTGTGGCCATTAATCCTTCTGTATCAAAATATTTTACATCTCGACTTGCCAAAATTAGCACAATGATAGAACATATGCCTACTTCAAATATGACACAAATACCTTTACTAAAGTAATGCCCAATTTCGTTGCTAAACCACCAAATGTAGCGCATAAACAATTTTCATCTGGAAATGCTGTTCGCTGGAGGAATGTCCACTTTCTTGTCTCATTTCTCGCTATGAAGTCATCTGCTACCTCATGAAAATCTAATGCCACAGCAACCTACTTGTGGGCATGTAAAATGGTCACAGAATTTAACCTCAGCTGTCCCATCATTGAACGAAAGTACGTCTTAAGTATATTTAAGACCAAAAAAATACCTCTCTGGTGTTGCTGTAGAGACGGGAATTATAACAATAAAAAAACCTTGAGNGTATATTTAAGACCAAAAAAATACCTCTCTGGTGTTGCTGTAGAGACGGGAATTATAACAATAAAAAAACCTTGAGTTTTTAGAGTAGAACATTAAGGTCACTTCGCTTGAAGTGGTAAATAACATATTCTACGTTATCAACAACTTTCCCTCATTCCGCATAAAATCATGAAACATCCCCCTGTGAAGCAAAAAAGACGATTAGGGAAGATGTAATATTTTTAGAAATGCACAAAGTTTCTTTTGCACCACTCACAAGCAGAAACTCCTCCACTTCCAGCAGAAAATTGTTAAATTCTGTTCCAAAACAGGAAATGAAACGATATACAATCCCATCTATGATTTCGAAGAATAGACACCTGTACAATTTTTCCATAGAATCAAAGTGCTCTATTGAGTTATCTTGAGAATATCGTCGTATCGTTGGGGAACCTTCCTCCTTGGTAAAGTATGTATTTCTGCTGTGTTTTCCTCTTGTTTAGACCTGACTTCTAGGTAAGTTCCTCCTTGGTAAAGTACGTGGATGTATTTCTTCTGTTTTTTCTCTTGTTTCACACCTGATTTCTAGGTAACTTCCTTCTTGTTAAAGTACGTGAATGTATTTCTGCCATGTGTTTATCTTGTTTGACACCTGATTTCTAGGTAACTTCCTNCTTCTAGGTAAGTTCCTCCTTGGTAAAGTACGTGGATGTATTTCTTCTGTTTTTTCTCTTGTTTCACACCTGATTTATAGGTAACTTCCTCTGGGAAATTGGATGCTTGTTTTCAAGATTCATAATTAATCTGTAAGCCTCTCTATGTGAAGNAGGTAACTTCCTCTGGGAAATTGGATGCTTGTTTTCAAGATTCATAATTAATCTGTAAGCCTCTCTATGTGAAGAAATTTTTTTTGTAGATTACAATTTGCTGTGTCCACTTGACCAACTCATTTGACAAGAACAGTTTGTCTTAAAAATGAGACAGATTTACATCCGATTTCGGTTGAATTATAACTTAAAATGGCTGTAAAAATCACCATCAAATTTGAAAAGACAGATGAATGTGTCATAACTTACTGTCCATCCTTTTGAACGTAATGGTAATACTTAAGTTACACTACATACATCTGGAAGTTGCCTGGATCAAATACATAACAACTTGTAAATATAAAGACAATGTTACCTTAAACTGTTCAAATTGGAATGTATTATTATATAAGGAAACAGCAGTGTTCTGCAATATTTGTCGAAAAATTGTTACATAATAATAATGTTANTCAAATTGGAATGTATTATTATATAAGGAAACAGCAGTGTTCTGCAATATTTGTCGAAAAATTGTTACATAATAATAATGTTAGATACACGAGAATGTAGGATTGGCAAAATGGCCCTAAGCCCTTCCTGGGTAAACTTTGGGTGGGCAGAAGTAGCATCCCCTCCCTCCCCAAAGTCAGCACCAATGCTTGAGGCACATCCTGTGGCTAGATCCAAACCATCACACAGTCGCCATCCTCACTCACCATACCAGCGTGAAGACATTGTCACAGAATGGGCAGGTTTTAAGGCCCGAAGGCCAGCACACCCTCCATCCTCCCGCACTGCATCTATACTCTGATGAGTTAGACAGTGCACGGCACTTTCTCCTCTTGGTCTCTTCGGGCCATTCACTTTTCTTACTTGCCGTAACTCGGTATTCTACCGGTTTTCTCTTTAAAACCTGTCCTCCTCGCCAATCAAGAGTACTCCAGCTTACACTCAATTGAAGCCTTTACCCGAGTACCCTTTTATGGGTCATCATAATTTTGCCGATTCCATTTGTCAAAGTCTTCTAGTCTTCTACCAATTTTGGTGGCGAAATCACTCCACATCCTGTATAGTTGTTTGTTATCCATTATATTTCTTGCTTCCAAGTGAATGCCCATCTCTTCCATTTTCTCACTGAAAGCTTCTCGCAGGTCTTCTGTTTTTAAACAGTCCATTAGTACATGCTGTGAGGTGTCGTCGACACCACAGACCTCGCATAGCGGAGATCTCACAAGCCGCAGGCTGTGTAACTTGGCCTTGAAGTTGCCGTGCCCAGTAATTAGCTGCATACTATAAAAATTAGTACTTAGCCATTTGCAATTAAGCCTCGTTGTGATATCTGGAAGGAGCTCATACGTCTGCCTACCTTTAGTGGAGTTTGTCCATCTTGATTGCCATTCCACTATGATTTCATCGTACACCTCCTCCTTTTCTTCCTTAGACAGCCTGCCAGCCCGCGATCTCTCCGCCACAAGGCCCCTGTATCTGATCAGGAGATCAGCAGGCAGAACTCCAGCAACAACTGGGAGAGACTCATTGGGTACAGTTTTATATGCCCTTGTTACAGTCAGCAGAGCAGCCCTCTGTGCACTAATTAGTTTCCTTTTGTGCCACGAAAGGTCAGCACGGTGGTGCCACATTACAGCTCCATAAGATATTATTGCTTCGAACACCGCCTTGTATATGGTACGCAAGGTACCATAGTTTAGGCCCCAACTGGTGTTTCCAATCCTTCTCAACTTTTGAAACACCACCACCGCCTTCCGCGACACATACTCAATATGTTTCAGAAAACTCATCTTATCATCCATGATGACTCCCAGATATTTAAATTCTTGTACATACTTGATCGGTCGTCCCCCGAAGCGCACAGTCGGGGATCTTTGCAATTTCCCTTTAACCAACATTATTTTGGTTTTGTCCACAGAGAATTGCAGTTTCACATCTTTAGACCATTCCCAGGCTTTATCCATAATCATGGACGATTTCGTCTCAAGTTCCTTTCTAGAATTGGCTGATACAAGTACCAAGCCATCGTCCGCATAGCCAAAGACTGTACACCCCGTGGGGAGTTCCAATTCCAAGAAACCGTCGAAAAGGATATTCCATAGGATCGGTCCTAGGACCGAGCCCTGGGGACATCCCTTAGTCAGTCTCTTCTTTACTTGTAAGTTCTTGTTGGAGTAGATGCTCCATCTGTTTGCAAAGAAGTCCTGGATGACCTTGTAAATGTTCGCAGGACATTTCTTCATTTTCAGTCTGTGCATTACCTCCGGCCACCAGGCATTGTCAAACGCCCCAGAGATGTCGAGGAAAATAGCCATTACATATTTTTGTGGGGATTCGCTTATATTCTTCATGACTTCCGCAAGCGCGAAGTCAGTCCCCTTTCCTCTTCTGAACCCGTACTGTAGTTCATTTAGCATTCCTTCTGCTGCTAATGCCATTGTGAGTCTTCGATTAATCAGTTTTCCGTAGACTTTGTCCAGCGCCGGAAGCAACATCAGTGGCCTGTATGACTTGGGGTCATCCAGGTCCTTCTTGTTCTCTTTGCATAAGATTTTCAACAAACCCATTTTCCATGGGGAGGGGAACACTCCAGTTTGGAGACAGTCAATTACAATATCTAAGAGAATATCCTTTATCCGGGAGAAACACCTTTTTAGTATCTCCGTGGTTATTCTGTCGATTCCAGGTGCCTTACCGTTCTTCATTTTATACATAATGGCAGTAAGTTCTTCCATACTGAAATCAGGTGCATCCTGTTCTTCTGGCACTATAGTCATAGACCGTCTCCTGATGGAGTGCCCCTCCTCTTCATTTTCCAGGGAGTCATCAGGTAGGAGCGCGTGGAGCAGAGCTTCCATAGATTTCTTCTGATCCAGGATCAGATTACCATTAATCTTCATACACGGTGGTGGCACCGTTCTCTTCAACTTGTTCGCAGAAAGTCTATAGACCAAGTCGAACGGGTCCTCGTTTCCCATTATCGTGACAAAGTCTTCCCATGATCGTGTCTTCTTTTTACTGACCCTACTAAAGTAAGCCTGCTTCTTAGTTTTATATATGCTCGAGAATTGTTTCCTTTCTTCTCCCCTTAGTCTATGAAGATGTCTTCTGTCCCGCCTGAGAGCTTTTCGATCTCGTTCCAGTTCTACATCCCACCAGGACAGGTTTGGGAGGCCCTTAGTTGTTTTCCGCAAATTCTCTTCGCATGTTTCCTGGATAATCCGAGTCAATTGCTCGACTCGGTCATCCAGAGTTCCCATGACATTGTATGAGCTAAGCTTACCCAGCAGGGCCCGGTCAAAGGCTGGCCAGTCCGCCATATTGTGTATATAACGGACCTCTTTATCCACTTGTTCGGACTCACGATAACCACCTCCGTGAATTTCAAACGTGATCAACCTATGATCACTCGAGCTTTCATCTGTCACATTCCAGTGCCTTATATTATTATATACCTTTCTGTTGGTGACAGTTATATCCAGAAACGATTCTGTTTCGTGGGCCTGCGAAACGAAGGTTGGGAGTTTACCTCCCAGAATCGCTACATCCAGATCATTCGTTAGAATGAATTGGCTTACTATCTCCCCCGCCTCATCAGTGACGGGGGAGTGCCACAGTTCTGATTTTCCATTAACATCCGCTCCCATAATGAGCGGTTTCTCCCTTAATGTGTTCACAATGATTTCCCATCTATCGATGTGTGTCTGTGTGTCGTCCCCGAACTGAAAGTACGAGGAAACCAGCCAACACTCAGTAGTACCCTTGATGACCTGTACACATGTGTGGTGCGTATCAGATACGCTCGTCATCATGGTTATATTCATTTCCTTGTTGGCTCCCAGCACTCCAGCCCGGGGGGACACATCACAGGCGTACACCTCGCCACGCAGGCCCACAATTTTTTCAAAAGGCANGCACTGCAACTGTACTCTGATGAGTAAAGCAGTGCACAGCACTTTCTCCTCTTGGTCTCTTCGGGCCATTCACTTTCCTTTTCTTGCCGTAACACGGTATACTACCGGTTTTCTCATTTAAAACCTGTCCTCCTCGCCAATTTAGAATACTGCGACTTTTACTCTTTAAAGTCTTTACCTGAGTACCCCATCATGGGTCATCAGAAATTTGCCGATTCCATCTATCGAAATCTTCCAGTCGCCTGCCAATTTTAGTGGCGAAAACGTTCTAGATCTTGTGCAGTTGTTCGTTTTCCATTACAGTTNATCTTCCAGTCGCCTGCCAATTTTAGTGGCGAAAACGTTCTAGATCTTGTGCAGTTGTTCGTTTTCCATTACAGTTACAACTTCCAAGTGAATGCCCAACTCTTCCACTTGGTTCTTGAATCCTTCAACCAGGTCTTCTGTCTTCAGACAGTCCGTGATGACATGCTGTACGGTGTCATCGACACCGCAGACTTCACAAAGCGGGGAAACGACAAGCCGCAGGCCATGAAGCTTGGCCTTAAAGTTCCCATGGCCGGTTAGCAATTGCATGCTGTAACGGTTGGTCTGAATCCATTTAGAACTTAATCTTGTCCGTATATTGGGCAANGGCCGGTTAGCAATTGCATGCTGTAACGGTTGGTCTGAATCCATTTAGAACTTAATCTTGTCCGTATATTGGGCAAGAGCTCGAAGGTTTGCCTGCCTCTTTCAGACTTGCACCATCTATCTTGCCATTCATCAAAGATGTCATCAAGTATGGATTCTTTTTCTTCTTTCATCAGCCTGCCAGCTCGCGTTCCCTCCGCCACCAAGCCCCTGTACCTGACCAGCAGGTCCGCAGGTAGCACTCCGGCAACCACCGGGAGAGATTCATTGGGGACAGTCTTGTACGCACTTGTCGCGGTCAGCAGCGCAGCCCTTTGTGCACTAATCAACTTCCTTCTGTGCCACGAAAGATCGGCACGGTGGTACCACATCACTGCCCCATACGATATTATGGCCTCGAAGACCGCCTTGTAAATTGTCTCCAAGGTTTTAAAGTTAAGGCCCCAACTGGTGTTGCCAAGTCTTCTAAGTTTCTGGAATACCACCACCGACTTCCGCGACACATATTCGATGTGCATTAAGAAGCTCATCTTATCGTCCATTATCACACCCAGATACCTGAACTCCTGCACATATTGTATCGAGTGTCCCCCAAAGCGCACAGTCGGGCTTCTCTGAAGCTTTCCGTTGACCGACATTATCTTTGTTTTCTCCATGGAGAAACTCAGCTTAGTGGTTCATGACCATTCCCACGTCTTCTCCATTATCGTGTTGGCCTTGAGTTCTAGTTCTTTCCTAGAGTTACCACTCACTAGNCTTCAGCTTCTGGGTAAACCAGAACAATCTTTTTTGCCGGTTTGGGCTGATATTCCACACCAGCTGCCTGTGCGTATCTTTTAATTACTGGCACTTCCGGTTTATAAGGCTTTAAGGTATCAGGACTTGGACCACTAAGTTGAACTTGCCGGAGTCTTCCCAGTAGCCGACTACTCTGAATCAGTACTCCGTCAATATTGCCTTGTATCTGGCTTAGCTTAGGGACCAACCAATTCGCCTGGGTCGAGGTTATTTTAGAGCTTTTACTTGTAATCCATTTTTGCATGGACTCCACTAACTCTTTGGTTTTCTCGTGCATCTTCATTCCCTTTCATTATCTAGTGAGTCTTTCCCAGTTTCAGTTTCAACCACATTCTGGAACCTCAGTTTCCTCTTGGCCTTATTTGCACTTGATGCAAGATCGTCCGCAACTGGTTTCAAGGAGGACCTGGGGGCCGTTTCAGCTTCCTGTGTCCCTGGGAAGACCAGACGTGATGTCTTCAAGGGCTTGCCTTTCTTACCCACTAGGGTAAATTCTTGTATTCTCCGAGTTGCTGCTCTTAAGTCCGCCTCCTCTTCAGATGAAGAGGAACCTTCTTCCGAGACAACAATTCCAGCCTCTTCAACGTCCACAGCAGGGGCAGCAACCTCCTCCTCTTCCTCCGATCCCTGTATCTAGCCATCATAGACCTCCTGGACCCAGGAGTCCACGA
Organism: Clitarchus hookeri; assembly: GCA_002778355.1. Taxonomy (NCBI): domain Eukaryota; kingdom Metazoa; phylum Arthropoda; class Insecta; order Phasmatodea; family Phasmatidae; genus Clitarchus; species Clitarchus hookeri. The sequence continues at coordinate 487,118 of NQII01000589.1, read as the reverse complement.
TGGAGGCCTTCACTCCCTGGATATTTTTACAAATCTTTCTGTGCACTCGCTTTTTGTCAGTAGACATCGGGAATCTTCTCCAGTTGAAGTTAGGGTCCCTTAACCTTTCAAGAGCTGCCAGTGTCACTTCACATGGAACAAATTCCCTTTTCAAAAATCCCATTAGGCCTTTCCTCTTTTCTTTTAGTGTTGGAGATCCCTCCATTGCTGTCAGTCCCAGTGCCTCCATTACTCCCAGTTTTGGTATTCCAGCAGGGCTGCTAGAAGACGCCATGGTGCTTCTGCGGCATCAGGACCCGCACGATGGATCTTCCTCCTTCTCTCTTCAACTTTCTGCAAGTCTCTAATTAAAGAGTACAATACAAAAAACACAACACTTTACACTATAACAAGTTTCAATGTGTGCTTACTTCCGCAAGTCTCCACACTACACACAGTACATAGGCATGATAAATACACAAGTCCCAAGTCCACTATCACTAGTAAAGCCTCAGGGGCAGGTTTTAAGGCCCGAAGGCCAACACACCCTCCATCCTCCCGCACTGCAACTGTACTCTGATGAGTAAAGCAGTGCACAGCACTTTCTCTTCTTGGTCTCTTCGGGCCATTCACTTTCCTTTTCTTGCCGTAACACGGTATACTACCGGTTTTCTCATTTAAAACCTGTCCTCCTCGCCAATTTAGAATACTGCGACTTTTACTCTTTAAAGTCTTTACCTGAGTACCCCATCATGGGTCATCAGAAATTTGCCGATTCCATCTATCGAAATCTTCCAGTCGCCTGCCAATTTTAGTGGCGAAAACGTTCTAGATCTTGTGCAGTTGTTCGTTTTCCATTACAGTTCCAACTTCCAAGTGAATGCCAAACTCTTCCACTTGGTTCTTGAATCCTTCAACCAGGTCTTCTGTCTTCAGACAGTCCGTGATGACATGCTGTACGGTGTCATCGACACCGCAGACTTCACAAAGCGGGGAAACGACAAGCCGCAGGCTATGAAGCTTGGCCTTAAAGTTCCCATCGCCGGTTAGCAATTGCATGCTGTAACGGTTGGTCTGAATCCATTTAGAACTTAATCTTGTCCGTATATTGGGCAAGAGCTCGAAGGTTTGCCTGCCTCTTTCAGACTTGCACCATCTATCTTGCCATTCATCAAATATGTCATCAAGTATGGATTCTTTTTCTTCTTTCATCAGCCTGCCAGCTCGCGTTCCCTCCGCCACCAAGCCCCTGTACCTGACCAGCAGGTCCGCAGGTAGCACTCCGGCAACCACCGGGAGAGATTCATTGGGGACAGTCTTGCACGCGCTTGTCGCGGTCAGCAGCGCAGCCCTTTGTGCACTAATCAACTTCCTTCTGTGCCACGAAAGATCGGCACGGTGGTACCACATCACTGCCCCATACGATATTATGGCCTCGAAGACCGCCTTGTAAATTGTCTCCAAGGTTTTAAAGTTAAGGCCCCAACTGGTGTTGCCAAGTCTTCTAAGTTTCTGGAATACCACCACCGACTTCCGCGACACATATTCGATGTGCTTTAAGAAGCTCATCTTATCGTCCATTATCACACCCAGATACCTGAACTCCTGCACATATTGTATCGAGTGTCCCCCAAAGCGCACAGTCGGGCTTCTCTGAAGCTTTCCCTTGACCAACATTATCTTCGTTTTCTCCGTGGAGAAACTCAGCTTAGTGGTTCTTGACCATTCCCACGTCTTCTCCATTATCGTGTTGGCCTTGAGTTCTAGTTCTTTCCTAGAGTTACCACTCACTAGGATCAGTCCATCGTCAGCGTAGCCGAAGACAGTGCACTCCAGGGGAAGTCCCATTTCGAGAAACCCATCAAAAAGGATGTTCCATAAGATCGGTCCGAGAACCGACCCCTGGGGCACCCCTTCGTAAGCCTTTTCTTGACTTGTAGGTTTTTTGCTGGAGTATAAACTCCATCTGTTCTTAAAGAAATCCAGAATGACCCTGTAGATGTTCGCGGGTCATCTCTNCAACCCCTGGGGCACCCCTTCGTAAGCCTTTTCTTGACTTGTAGGTTTTTGCTGGAGTATAAACTCCATCTGTTCTTAAAGAAATCCAGAATGACCCTGTAGATGTTCGCGGGTCATCTCTTTGTTTTAAGCCTGTACATCACCTCCGGCCAACAGGCATTATCAAATGCGCCAGAAATATCTAGGAAGATGGCCATAATATATTTGCTGGTGGACCCTCTTATTTTGCNTTACCCTGTAGATGTTCGCGGGTCATCTCTTTGTTTTAAGCCTGAACATCACCTCCGGCCACCAGGCATTATCAAATGCGCCAGAAATATCTAGGAAGATGGCCATAATATATTTGCTGGTGGACCCTCTTATTTTGCTCATGACATCGTGCAGAGCAAAATCAGTCCCCATACCTCTTCGAAATCCATATTGGCGCTCGTTGAGCGTTCCCTCCGCTTCCAAAGCCATGGCAAGCCTCCTGTTTATTAGCTTTTCATATATTTTACCTATAGCCGGAAGCAACGTCAATGGCCTATAAGATTTAGGGTCATCCAGATCCTTTTTGTTTTCTTTGTGCAGTATTCTCAGGCATCCAAGTTTCCAGGGGGAGGGGAACACTCCAGTTGGGAGACAGTCATTTACTATATCCAATAGTATTTCCTTTATTTGTGCATAGCACCTTTTTAGTATTTCTGAGGTTACCCCATCAATACCAGGAGCTTTGCCGTCCTTCATTTTATAAACTATGGCAGTGAGCTCATCCATTTCGAATTCAGGTGCGTCCTGTACTTCTGGCACTATATTGATTGACCGTCTCTTAGCTGTGTGGTCCTCCCCCTCTTCCCGCAGAGAGTCATCAGGTAGAAGTGCGTGAAGCAGAGCCTCCATTGACCTTTCCTTATCCAAGATAAATTTTCCATCTATCTTCATACACAGAGGCGGCGCCGTTCTCCTGAGCTTGTTTGCAGCTAGCTTATACACCAGCCCGAAAGGGTCTTCATTGCCCATTTNGCGGCGCCGTTCTCCTGAGCTTGTTTGCAGCTAGCTTATACACCAGCCCGAAAGGGTCTTCATTGCCCATTTTGGTAACGAAATTTTCCCAGGACTTAGCCTTCTTCTTCCTGACCCCACTAAAGTAAGCCTGCTTCTTGTCCTTGTAGGACCTTGTGAATATTTTTCTCTCTTCTCCACGCAACTTGTGAAGAAATCTCCTATCTCTTCTGAGATCCTTCCTCTTCTGCTCCAACTCTTGGTCCCACCACGGGAGGTTTGGAAGTCCACTGGTGGTCTTTCGCAAGTTTTCTTCACATGTTTCCTGGATGATTCGGGTCAATTGCTCGACACGGTCATCCAGGGATCCCATGATATCATATGAACGCAGCTTACTCAGTAGGGCCCTGTCGAAAGCCGGCCAGTCAGCCATATTGTGTATGTATCTGACCTCTCTTTCGAATTGCTCAGGTTCACGAACGCCGCCGCCATGTATCTCAAATGTGATCAGCCTGTGATCGCTTGAGCTGTCATTGGACACAGTCCAATTCTTTATCCAATTGCTCACCCTTCTGTTCATCACAGTTATATCCAGATATGATTCAGTATCATGGGCCTGCGAGACAAATGTCGGGAGCTCACC
>NQII01000589.1:236135-483069 GCA_002778355.1 Clitarchus hookeri | reverse complement strand
CTCAGGGGCAGCCTGAGGCCGTAGGCCTCAGACCGGCTTGAAACCCTTTTCTCCCTCTTCGCCGTCCAGAGGGGGTCCCACTAGGGGAATTGTGGCCACGCACAGACAAGTCCGGTGGACTGATAACCCTCTGGCCCGTTGATCCACCCGGCCGACGCAGAGGCGGGGAGACAGTGTGCCACGGTGTTGACCTCTTCGACTTCCCAGCAAGCTGATCAGAGTCCGAGGGCAACCAGAGCAGTTCTATTTCACTTCTCTCACAGCGGAACCAACTCACTGTAGGTTTAATCTCAGAGCGACACTTTCCGGTCCGGTACCCTGAGAAAACCTCACAGAATGGGCAATTAAAAAGAAGCAAAATGGTGCGGCAGCTCCTTTAATGTGGTCTTACCCATTCGCTGATTCACTGTACGAGGTTCTGAAAACGGGCCTTGTGTCATATTATCTGCTGCTTCCTACGGAAGACAACCTATTGTCTCTGCTGCCGGCTGGCAAGTAGGTNAGCGACACTTTCCGGTCCGGTACCCTGAGAAAACCTCACAGAATGGGCAATTAAAAAGAAGCAAAATGGTGCGGCAGCTCCTTTAATGTGGTCTTACCCATTCGCTGATTCACTGTACGAGGTTCTGAAAACGGGCCTTGTGTCATATTATCTGCTGCTTCCTACGGAAGACAACCTATTGTCTCTGCTGCCGGCTGGCAAGTAGGTTACCAAGCGCTGGTTGGTGTAGTGTATTTGCGGTTTGTTGACATACACTTAATTAAAACTTTGAAAAATCACCCCAAGATTGTTGGGTTTGATTGTTTTCCAAATATTTCAAATACCACAGGCATTTCATTCTTCTATTAAGATTAAAGTATCAAATTTCTGGATTATCTGACCTTTTATTTAAATTTTATCCATAAATTGTATTATTTCATTTATAATTCATATTAATAAAACCAGTTAGAAAGTATATGTATTGGCAAGAAATAAGAAATAGTAAGAAATTGATCTTATGCAAAATGTCATTAAATGAAATGCGCACGAATTCGGTGCGTTTTCCTTTTGGTGAAATTTTCTAGACTTAGTTAAGCTTTGTTTGCACCAGGTGGAGAAATATCCTGGAAGTAGAACTTTAGCAGGGCTGCAAAAAAATTGGAAGTAACCATGACTGGACTTTAAATAGCGATCCGACATGTTGCTGGCTAGTGAAGCTATTTTGCTGGTGTATTTGGAGCACGCGGGAATAAGTGGTTGTTTCATCTCTGTATTCTTTAGTAGTCTTTGACCCTATCCTGCTTCCCCCGGCCGCATAGACGCGGTCGCAGAGGGGTCACGGGCCCCCCTTCCCATTACGCCTTTCAAGCGTGGGGGTTGTGGGCGTCTCTGGGGGGCAATTGGCCCCCACTTGGAAGGTCGTGCGGGCCTGACGCGCTGAAAGGCGACGAGGGTATCGTCTAAAGTCGTCGATTTCCTTTCGTGCCCGTCACCTAGTTCGCAGCTTTGGGCAGCGTACTCATAGGGATAGGAGTTGAAACAAAATAACCGATTTAAAAGAATGATACGATTAATAAGACCGATTAATCTGTCCGGAATTACACACCTAATTGATTAATCTAATTTAAGTTATTTTTTTCAGAATTCTTAAGGGAAACTAAAAGCAAGGTTAGCACATTTTTGGTTTGTGCTTTAAAAATCCAAAATAGTGAATAATTAATACTTTTTGTTATGTTTAAGTTCCCGTAGAGAGGAAATGAGTAAATGTACTGGTTCACAACTGAGGAAAATTATGTCATAGCAAGCTTACTGATCATAGATTTTCTGCTCGTTATTGAAATTATTAATTTATCATATATGCGTTGGAATAACATGCAATTTTGAATATACATATACATATATTTGTAGATTTCAGAGTTTCAAATAAAGTTTTTGAAGGATGGATATCATTGAAAAATAATCGAATGAAATTAATTGGTTAACCGATTAAATTAAAGAATAACAATTGATTCCAAAAATCGATTAATCGTAATGAGATAACTGATTGCCATACTAATCGAATGGTATTCGAACGTGCCTACCTCACCACAACGACTAATTATCTCTTCATCCCTTCACCATCTAACCATTATAAGTATATAGTTCATTTGATAACATTTCTATCACGTTCTTCGCAACCAGAGAAAGTGTTTGAAGGAAATATATGTCTATGCATGGCCAAGTGTAGAGCAAAATTTACTATATATTTTCTTTGCTATGAAAAACTTCATATTTCACGAAATATAAAAATTTTCTAACAGAAATTTACGGTTAAAAGTAAGTGACTTCACGCACGCAATGACGTGTTTTTACCCAGACGAAACTATTCAGCAAGCTCAACAAATATGTCATAAAATACATTTACTGATAATAAAGAAACATAACTTCTCACGCGGTCTCTCATACCAGCACTTCTATAGCGGATGTATACTGGAAGAATATGCAAGTTTATTTAGCCAAATATATTTAGAAACATTTATATACGGAGGACTCACACAGCTGGAGTAAATTTCATATGACAACTTCATGTAACTCGTCCTGTACAGCTTACAGCACGTAATAAACTAGAAAAGAATGAAGGATCGGGTTTCTTCGAGCGTAGTGAAGAGTGAAATTGACTGCTAGCTATGGCAGACGCCATATGGTGAACATAAGCGACTTGAGCATACACAGAACATTGCTTGGCTTTGGCAGCCTTTTATAAAGTTAAAACTATTCATACTTTATTAAGTATGCTAAACAAGGTATGTATAAAAAAATCGCACTCTTCAAGAAATAAACTGCGACCGAAACACAGCATTATGGCAATAAATGATAGAGATTGACGAATATAAATGTTTCACAGTTTATCAATACTTCATCAGATTTTCAAGCAGGCCTAGATAGTCTTATTCTGGAAAACAGTTGCTACAGGTGGCCGCTCTTCGAATGTGCGATGCGCGGAAGATTTATTGACGCGCGCGCTGTATCAGTTGTAACCTGTGATGCAGCGGCTTTTCACAAATCGATGTTTAAAAACCGTGCATGTTATGCCTATGAGGGTGCGTGCCGCTCCCGACCTTGAGCATCGGGTGTCTTTGAGACTTCTGAAGAATGGTCTGGAATACTGACCTCGTGTTTCTCAACAAGACTTGGAGTGTGGCGAACCTTCCAAGTCAAGGCCAGCGGCTATAAAAGGCTCGTTGGGCCTCCGTGCCGGCAGTTGTTGAATGTATGAGTTTTAGCGATAGACGACTAGCGAGAAGAGAAGCGCGCGGCGAGAGAAGTGACGAGTTGAAAGAAAATCTGCTACCACGAACATCAGGGCAGTGACGAGTACGACTGAAGGCTGAACTAATGGACAAGATGCACGAGTGAAAGACATTAAAAATTATGTCAACAATTCAACTGAATGTTTTTTAATGATGAGTAGGAGTTAATTGACAATAACCAAACAGAGAAATAATGGAAATTAATTAGAATTGAAATACACATAAAATATTTGGCTCACCATGTAATAAAAATAATAATAGCAAAGACAGATTATTTAATGCTGTAAATAACAGATATGCAAATAAATTAAAAATAAAATACGGTCTCTTATTTTTACAAAGACCTCCATACCTTATGAACTCAAATACGTCCCCAAGGCGTCCATGTAACATGGTGATCAGCTAAGTATTTCTGGTGAATTATGAGTGGAAAAGTCAAATTAATAGATGGCGTACGAAATGCAGGAACATCTGCAGCTTTCTGCTTTTTCCGTTGCGCAGTGATTTTTCTTATTCCCGGTTTTATTGGCATTGGTGTTGACCTATAATTTATCACAGTGTTGAAGGAATGAACGCCTACATACATTGTACAAGAGACCTACATATGATTTCTACTGTAATCAAGAAGAAATGCCGCCATAATGTCTACTAGCATCACTAATATATACTACACTCGAACTTCGAATTAGAGGAAAACCACTCATTTGCAGTGAAATTCAACTACTGTAATCAGTGAAAATGGCTCCCCTTAGAATAGGTGGAAAACCATTGGTGGTTTCAGTGGAACAATTTCACTGACCGAATAAGTGAACGCCAACTGTGTGCAGCAAATTAAATATTATTTTTATTGAATCTAGACAAATCATTACGGAAAATAAACACATTTCTGGAAGTCACAGTTGATATGGTCCAATTTAAAGTAATGTAAGAAAAAAAATCCTGGTGTTTGGAATTTTAAACCACAACATGCCGCTGCTAGTCCGCCGCCTTACCCATAGATCTACCAATCCAACACCGATGACAAAGGGGAAAATGGGTTGTATTTTTTTACCAAACATATATGTTGCTTTACATTGCATGCCCTTTATTTTCGTATAAAGTTTATTTGGTCACATAATGATTGTTTAAAAATAAATATGTGTATGTATGCACTTACTTCCCCACATTTATTACATTTTAAACATTCGAACGGAGCGCTGTGATGATTACGTGAAAACGAAATGAAATACTTAAAAACGGAATGAAAAACTGAATGTTCATGTTGCATCGTAAACTGGTATTATAAATGACTGAACTCACGCTGAAAAAATATTTTCAACGGTTTTACTAAATTATGCGTTGTTATTTCACTTGATACACGTTGTTGAACTAAATCATCAGACAGAAAAAAATCACTGAAAAACAGCGAATAAAATTATAGAAGATGTCACTAAATCAACACGCGCAAGAAAACTGTAATTTTTTCCAATAATTCATCACTTTAATTGACTGAATTGACTGTTGATAAAAGAAGGTTTCAACAAANAAAACTGTAATTTTTTCCAATAATTCATCACTTTAATTGACTGAATTGACTGTTGATAAAAGAAGGTTTCAACAAACTTCACATCACTCCGTGTACTCGAGTCTTTGTCATTTAGTTATTTATTGCTGCCTTAAAGAGAGATCAAGTTGAATGCAGACTGTAATAGTCATTAATCGTTTCAATTGGTTTGGCGGATTTTCATTGATTCGAGTTCTCCAGCAGTACGTGCCAGATAGTCTATAGGCCAGGGAAATAGTCAGCAGATCGATTGCGAAAGTGGTATTAAAGAACAAGTTTTGAAAGCTAGCCAGTCATAAAATGAATTTCCTAAATATAATAGTCCATAAGTATAAATTACAAACAGCAAATTATTATTTTTGTACCTACTAAAATTATGGGATAATAATAACGCGAGTTATATTTCCAAGACTACAAACATGTCGTAACTAAAAGGACGGTCCAAATTTTGGAAAAAAATTGTTTGGGCGTAAGGGATTATAGGATTCAACTCGAACATATTACTACAAATTATTAATCCATTTGTTACAGCCTCTTTGATATGTTATACCCGAGACGTATGTCTGCGTTATGTAATGCACTGTGTGGCCGCACGAGATTCGTTATGTTCAGATTGTGAACCACAGTTACCTCATGCACAGAATCATATTAATATGAACGTAGAAGCCGTGACAGTCATGTGGGTCTGGTGTTATGATGACTTCCACGGAACGCCTGATTATACTCACACCGAAATTCCTTCTTTATTGGAACTTTCACATAATCTCTTAAAATAACAGTGTGATTCCAGTTTACATTTTTACCTCTACTTCATATTGAACAAATTTGAAGGTATGCATACAGAATGAGGTAAGTGTCAGANTCCAGTTTACATTTTTACCTCTACTTCATATTGAACAAATTTGAAGGTATGCATACAGAATGAGGTAAGTGTCAGATGAAAGTATAGGCTATGAGGAGAGCGCTTCTGTGGAAAGTTAAAACATTTTCCTACTAGTCAAAACGACTGCAAAAAGAAGCGGTAGTCACACGATGCACGTATTATTATTTANCGTTAAAACATTTTCCTACTAGTCAAAACGACTGCAAAAAGAAGCGGTAGTCACACGATGCACGTATTATTATTTATAATTAACAGTTATGTCCCTTAAACTTGATTTTGGACTAATTAAGTAATATAGGATTAATTTTCTATGTTCACTTAGAGGAATTACGTGATTAACAAGCACACAAATCGTGATTTTCAAATTTGAACAAAACTTTTAAAATAAGTTCATGAAATATAACTCAATCGTAATATACTTATTTTAAGATTATAACCTGTACGATCAGTAGGAATAAAGTGTTAATTACTTTCTAAAGCTAGCTGTTAATAAAAGTACGATGTGAAATGTGTAATGTGAAATNAGTAGGAATAAAGTGTTAATTACTTTCTAAAGCTAGCTGTTAATAAAAGTACGATGTGAAATGTGTAATGTGAAATGTGTAATGTGAAATAAAAGTACTAGTGGTCTTACATGAATAATCGTTAGTAATTAATATAATTACTNAATGTGAAATGTGTAATGTGAAATAAAAGTACTAGTGGTCTTACATGAATAATCGTTAGTAATTAATATAATTACTTAGTGTCTTCAAAAATAATTTAATAAATCTGAAATGGAATCTTGGTTACTAAGTCCTCCTTTGATCTCTGCTAATGGGTGTGAATGTAGAGGCCGAGAAGGTGTCATAAAAAACCTCTTTTAAAAATGAACTCCCGCTGGAAAAATATGCTTTCTACGCCTGTGCATTGATTCTCCTCTAGCCATCCCTCCTCATTCCTGCCTCGTCATACACTCACGTCAGTGGAAGCATTTCATAATTGCTACCTCATCTGACCCCCCTTCATTGTCACAGAACAGGTAGGTGCGCAGAAGGCTAATGGCATCGCGGTCCCTTTGCTGAAGGAATGCCGATTTGCTGATCGACTGCGCGATGGTCTGAAAGATAATCTTACATTTAACTGTGGTGTGATTAGGAGAGTCCTTTGTTGGCTCGACTGGTGCCCGGCAGGAGCGTCTCCAGGAACTCACTGAAGAAAGACACCGTGACGTAATGCTGCCAAGTGAAGTCATCTCCCTGGATCGCGAGGATTACGTTCGGTACACACTTTAAGCTAAATGTATAGTTGGTGTTCTGTGTTTTGCTGAGCACAGAGTTGAACAGATTGTTTCAAGTACCGTGAACTTTAATTACGAAAGTTACTGCGGTGAAATGAAATAAGGAATTGCTAGCTGACAGTTTCATTTATGGGTTGGCTAACAATAATGGTGCTTGTCATAATTTGTACTATGAGCTGTATAGACACGACAGTGTCCAATGAAGAAAACATTTCAAGTTAATTCGTAACATTAACAAGCTACTACGACTAAATCTAGGGGATTATTTAGGTATTTAACATAACACATTGAATGCGTCCTGCACTTTGCTTCACTATGAACTTGTTGATATAATCAGATATTTTACTGACCTTCAAAAACTTGCGAATTTCTCGCGCCTTCTTGAGATGTCTTCAGTCATTAGTAAACTGAAGGAACGGGGATATGTCGCATTATATGATGAACTGCTTTCTTCTGAAATTGTTATTATAAAACAATAGTTTTTTTTTTAATTTTTGTGTGTTGTATCGTTTTATTCCTTACAACTTTAAAGTGTTGCTATGAGCACTCGACTANTTTTTTTTTTTAATTTTTGTGTGTTGTATCGTTTTATTCCTTACAACTTTAAAGTGTTGCTATGAGCACTCGACTATTAACGGAAAGGTCTACATATAGAAAGATAATAATGACTTTAGTATTGAAATGCACGGGTATTTGACTGCATACAAAACATTAATTCTGTCGACATGTACAAATTTGGTGTGGACTGGTGTGTAGATGGTAGTGGATTGGTGTATATAGGTGTGTGAATTAGTGTGTGTATTGTGGAGCTAATTGCGGTTCTGATTAATGGAAAGTTTGCGAGATTGATCGAAATATTAATGTAAAACAAGTCATTAACTCTATTTTTTTAATTTTTAAAATATTATTTTTAATTTTTTGGTTTTTTTTAATTTCTGGAATTTCTTTTTGGGTGCAAGGTTATCCAAGGACACGCGGACTATGTCAAAGTCAAAGATGTAAGGTCAAGGTGAAGGTCATCCAGGTCTAAAATGTTGGTCGGAGTCATCAGTGCCACTTAGGCATTGAAAATTAAAACTCATGACAAACGAAAAAANCCAGGTCTAAAATGTTGGTCGGAGTCATCAGTGCCACTTAGGCATTGAAAATTAAAACTCATGACAAACGAAAAAAACTGATATGGCGAGAAGAGTTCATTCGACAGAATGATCAACGATGAGAGGGGTGGGGAGGGGAATGTTAATACAATTGGATTGATTGGTCTACTGGAAGTGGTGCTGTGGGAGACCTCAGGAAATGTAAGTTTTTTAAAACAACTTTAAAAAAATTAAAAACAAGTTTTAATAATATTTTTATAATTTTCATAAATTTTTAATTTTATTTTGGATTTTTGAGAAATGTTGGTATTTAAGGTCAAAGGTCACCGTATTAATGTCAAAGGTCAAAGGTAAATGTCACTTGGATCAAATATGGTGGTTGTAGCAGTAATGTAAAATGCTTGCTGACTTATGAATTCATTACATTTTTTTACAATTTTTTCTCGATGTTATGTTTATAAGCTTAGCCAAGATCTCTGGGGTCAAGATCAAAGGTCAAGGTCATCGGGGTCAATGACAAAGGTCAAGGTCACTGGGGTTACTGTCAACTGGGTCCAACATAGCTGTTGGGTGACGTCATAACATGGCGGCTGTTCGGTTACAGTCCCTCGTCCTCTCTAAGCCCAAACAGTAAAAATTTTAGTTGTATAATTTTTATATTAATTTTTAAATAATTTTTTATAAATATTTGGGGGATTTAAATTTTTTTTGAGAATGTTTGGATTTAAGGTCAAAGGTTACTGGTATCTAGGTCAAAGGTCAAGGTCATCCGAATACAATATGGCGTACAAGATGGCTGACAGAACCAAGGCGGCTGATGGTTNCTAGGTCAAAGGTCAAGGTCATCCGAATACAATATGGCGTACAAGATGGCTGACAGAACCAAGGCGGCTGATGGTTGAGTCTGACTCCGGGCCAGGACCCTTTGTATCGGTTTGGCATACCCTTTGCCTATAAAACCAATATGGCCGCCAGTACTCTGTCATCGGAAACGATCACTCCAGATCTGTCCGATGGATCGAATATTGCCTTTCGGGGGAACGTTTTAGTTGTTGGGGGATTGGTGATTTTTTGAGGAAAAAACGGAAATTTTTAGGNAATATTGCCTTTCGGGGGAACGTTTTAGTTGTTGGGGGATTGGTGATTTTTTGAGGAAAAAACGGAAATTTTTAGGTAAATTTTTTTTTGATGGAAAAAGGGAGATGTCGAGGGGAAAAGGGAAAATTGGGGAACATTAAATCGATTTTAAGGGGGAATTAGGAAATCTTAGGGGAAAATGGCGTCTGGTTTCTGGAATGATAGAGCATCAACAGCTCCAATNAATATTGCCTTTCGGGGGAACGTTTTAGTTGTTGGGGGATTGGTGATTTTTTGAGGAAAAAACGGAAATTTTTAGGAAAATTTTTTTTGATGGAAAAAGGGAGATGTCGAGGGGAAGAGGGAAAATTGAGGAACATTAAATCGATGTTAAGGGGGAATTAGGAAATCTTAGGGGAAAATGGCGTCTGGTTTCTGGAATGATAGAGCATCAACAGCTCCAATCNTTAAGGGGGAATTAGGAAATCTTAGGGGAAAATGGCGTCTGGTTTCTGGAATGATAGAGCATCAACAGCTCCAATCTCCGACGCCGAACGCCGATGTCCCAAAACCGGCATAATCCTTCTACTGCCATTGTCAGCGTACCAAATTTTGTTTGAATAGTTTCTAATGGGTTGACAATTATGGCATACTAACATAAAATATAATTTAAAACTGCTATTTGAAAATGTGTCTAATTTTCTCTAATTGTCTACTCTATCATGTTAGGTGACCTACCAAGGAAAGTATTTAGAATATGTCTAAGTTGCCGGGAATCGGTTGAGCATCCAGAGATATGATATAGTTTATTGTTTCAGGTAACACTATCTTACAAAACAGTCTACATAAATATATATTTTAGCATAAGTAGTTGTAGCTGTTTGTATTGCCACCGTACCAATTTAGGTTTAAACAGTTGGTTTGGCAAATGTGGCACACTTGTCATAAATATTTATAAAGAAGCCATTTCGAAGGTGCCTGATACAATTAAATCACGTAATTTTAAGTGACTTATCGCATCACTACTTATATGGCAAATTTTACAATAACTGCTCTAGTAATTCTATAAATGTTATGTAAGAGCATTATTTTTCAAGTTTCGGCGTCCCAAAATGGTAAACCATGGAGGATTAAAGTTAACAAATTCCATCCTGACATTGTAAATATTGAACGTACAATATTTGGTAGAAATCGGCTGAACAGTTGGTGAGAAATATCATAGCACCAATAATGAATAGCTACCATTATGCAAAACAAATTAACCGGTACGGAATCAACTATGAAAGTAAGCTATCTTTACTGCATTTTATAAGTTTCTTGAGTCAGGTATAATTCAGTGAATAGTTTCAAAAGTTTCAGGTTAGTACGTGCGCGTACACACACACCACTCACAAACNAGTCAGGTATAATTCAGTGAATAGTTTCAAAAGTTTCAGGTTAGTACGTGCGCGTACACACACACCACTCACAAACACACGCACATACATACTCTCAGTCAAGATAAGTACACGTAGGCTGGAATGTTATCACATGAGCGTATCTTTCGCCAAGCTCCGTAGCGTAGTTGGCTGCACACCGACTTATGGAACGAGGAATTTTGTGTGAAACTTGGATAAGGCACCGGTGTCTTTGTGGTTTTGCCTTGAATTGTAAATGAATTGCTACGCATGTTCTGCACTTCTTGAAATGGATGTTACATTATTTGATGCTGATATCACATTTTGGCATTACGTTTCTAAAGACCATTTGTACCAGAGTAGTAATAATAATAATAATAATAATAATAATGAAAAAAGCCTATATTTTCTTGGGAAGTAAAGCTGAAAATGGAGGGGAACAAATGCAGCTTCTGCAAATCCGATAGTTTTGCAACAAATTATCGGGCACAGGAACTTTTGTGTAGTATACAAAAATCGTGATTTGTCTGGAGACTCTATTCGAAGGTTGCATTAATGTAAATTTTGTAATGCTTATCAGGTGATTATCTTTTTATTTCTGTGATACACGACTATTTATTTTCCCATTTATAATTTTGCCATATTCCATCTACATGGTTTTGTTAGATTAATAGTATTTTAACATGTTTTGTAATATCTTAAGTTTCTTTCGAATCTTCTTTTTTGAAAATAAATTAAACCAATTTATTAGGAATCATCATTAGTTTTAGGTTTTTTCAGTTTCCAATTTTTTTTGTAAAGTTTTTTAGATTTCAAACGATTTTGAAAATATTTCCAAATATATCCCGTGATAATTTTTTTTTTTGCGATTTGCAGAATTTTCTGCGATTTACAGGGATTTTCTGAGATTTTCAGTTATTTTGCTGAGATTATCAGGGATTATTTTGCAGTTTACAGGGGGTACTGTTACGATTTACAGGGATTTTATTGTGATTTACAAGAATTTTCTTGTAATTTTCAGGAATTTTCTGTGATTTTCAGGGATTCTAAGTGATTATCCAAGATTTTCTCTGACTTGGAGGGATCACTAGTGATTTTTGAGTGATTTTTCCTCCTTGTGTACACCGATGTTCTTAGGTTGTTGCCCCCTCCATTCCCGATAGCTGAAATCGGTCAAACCCATTACTGTAAATGGTTTTTAGACCGGACGAACCATATGTCGTCTGTACAAAATGTTTAGAGGCGTCTGGAAGCATATCACCATAGGAAACCAATATCTGTGCACGTACAGTACATACAAAGCTTTTACATATTACTTGTATAGATCAATTATTATGCGTTAGCAATGACGTTAACTATGATAATTGCACACAGCTCTATATTTAAAAATTACTTGCTTTAGTGAGTGTAAATATGACAGGATCAGCCAGGTGGTACCGAAATTCTATCTCATTAATCTGCTGTAACATATAGTAAATTAGATTTTTGCGTGACGCTTTCTCATACNGTGGTACCGAAATTCTATCTCATTAATCTGCTGTAACATATAGTAAATTAGATTTTTGCGTGACGCTTTCTCATACAAGATGAGCATTGAGACAAACGTAGGTTCGAACTTATATCTTCGAAGTTATGTTTTTAAAAATGAGGGAGATGAATGTTAAATTATGTCCCAACGGAGAGTTTGCTAAGGCTTGTATTTATTTAATATAAATCGATAATTCCTTCGTCGCGAGTATACTGTTTGTTGAGTTCGTGGCTGAAATTATTTCACGACGTTTTGAATAAAAATTCATTCTGACGAATTGATTAACAAACGACGTTAGTCCAGTCTACTAAAAAAGAAAAAAATGCCTGTTTAAAAGTAGCTACTAATATACCGAAATTAGTTTGTGAAACGCAACGTGAGTAAAACTTTCTNTAATTAACAAACGACGTTAGTCCAGTCTACTAAAAAAGAAAAAAAATGCCTGTTTAAAAGTAGCTACTAATATACCGAAATTAGTTTGTGAAACGCAACGTGAGTAAAACTTTCTAATTACTTTCAACATTTCAACGTACGAAACTCTTACATACGTGCGTCAACGTGCGTAAATTTTTTCTACCATCTCACCTAACATTCAGCTGGTAAGTTTTGTACGCTGCCGTATTTGCTCACGAACACAAAGCGAGCAGGTCCTTGTAATTAAAACCCCTCTCCCCACGTAGCTACAAATATCTGCAAAGGGGATGTGTCTTGTTCCGTCTCATCCTTCCTTTTTGCGCCGGCACTCCGCGCCCAATTCATTACGACCTTCACCTTTCTCGTTGGTGGAAATTACGTCTCTTGGTACAATTGTCCCGACTACAATGGCTCCAGATGATAACGGAACAATAGAGTGGCGGTGGAGGGTAATTCTGGCACACGCCTTCTCGGTATTTCGTCGCCTGCGCCCATGTCTCGTTCGCACAACGGTGTTGGAGAGTACGCCTTCATTTTGGTAAAATATGAGCAAGTGATAAGTTTGGATGTGTCACGAAGACGGTGAATACTACCCGACTAGGGAGAGTGGCAATTTTTTTTTACGAAAATATTTAATTGCCGGGAATGTAAATACTACTGATTATATCTCAACATGATTCACTACAAATACGAAAGAAATAGGTAACTACTGAAATTATGGTATCTAGAGTTAAGTTTCACAAAATGGTTCACTCACTAAAGTCTTTATACGTTATATTACTCAGATTGAACTCGGGTTGTACTTCAGTAGTACGAGTACATTCGGTAAAGGAGAATGGCTTCCCCCATTTACAACTCAACACTTTACCCTGTGGAAACACGTGCGGCGAGGTGCGATCGGGAGATTTCTGTACAGGGAAAATGGGGTAGAATGCGCATGCGAGTTGTGCAGTAAATACTCTCCATGCTCTAACGTTGGATTACTTTTCGACAAAAAGCACTATCAAAAACCACGTCGACATAATTTGAGATTCGGACACTTCTTACTTGATTAAGAGCTTTCAGATGTCTATAAACTTCGTCTAACTTCTCCCAGTAGCAAAATTAGATTGGGTTAACGTTGGCCCAATGTTTGGCTCTACCGTTGGGCGAGCGTTGACAGACATATTACGTTGGCCTACCGTTGGGACAGCGTTGACATATTACATTGGCCCAACGTTTGGCTCTACCGTTGGGCCAGCGTCGACATATTACATTGGCCCAGCGTTTGGCTCTACCGTTGGGCCAGCGTTGGCATATTACGTTGGCCCAACGTTTGGCTCTACCGTTGGGCCAGCGTCGACATATTACGTTTGCCCAACGTTTGGCTATGCCATTGGGCGAGCGTTGACATATTACGTTGGTCCAACGCCAAAATGTCATGCAGGCCTACGTTGAGCAATATGACCACCAGATTCCCGATATTCACGGTACACTCGTGAAATGGTTGTACGCGAACATCCGAATGTTTTTGCTACCTCGGAGATGCTATGTCCCATCTCTCGCGAGCCGACTATAACACCACGTTCAAACTCACTTAAATCTTGATAACCTGCCATTGTAGCAGCAGTAACCGATCTAGCTGCCGACCGCATCGCGTTACTCTGATTGGTTCCATACCTCTGTTATTTGCATACGCACGCCTATACCAGTATTTTTTTTGGCTCTTCAGTGTAATTCCAACCAGTAAACAACATTCTGCCAGCATTGGTTATAAGTGTTTTAAATAAATTCTGCCCACTAAAAAAATATTTAAAAAATTGTTTTAATGATATTAGGTAATTACCACTTTTAACTTTTTGTTATGATCTTAAAATTTCCTTGGTGGATGCTAGACTCTAAATCGCGCCCTTTAAGTGAATAGCGCAATGTGTTACTCACAAAACTACTGGGACTTCTTACAATGTGCAAAGCAATAAACACAATATTACAGTTCAATATACCGTGTTTGATTTTCTAATGTTTTAAAATCATATTTTACTACCTTGAAACTGAATTTAAAGCCAACCCGTTACAACAGCATATTTCTAATCTAATAGCCAATAAACAACCAACTAAAGACAACTTATTTCGAAAGAATGTCTGTGCTAAGAAACACTTAAACCAATGGGAAAATAAAACGAATTATACATGTTTTTATTTAGAAAAATTAATAATATCATATGTTGGAATAATATCTGCAGTGCAATGTTTTCCCAAAGAAACAAAAAAGTACCCAATCACAAACTGTTATGTTTACAACATTTTCTCAACATACGAAGAACAAAACCCAGTTTAAAGAAAAATTATGTTTGGCAAGTCTTCATATGGCGTGAAAATTGGTATTTTTAACACGTTTTTTTACCATTTAACACTATTATCTTGTATTATGTGAATTTATGTTGGTTGTAAAATTTAGGCCTATCGAAGGTTTACAGTACATACCAAAAGACGCCAGTATTTTTTCCAAGTGATCAACACACCAACAACGAAGTCAATTTTAAAAAGACAGGGTGTGTGTTAAAAACATTGCCTTTTAACAATAATATAAAGTGTTATTTCATCAGAAATATGGCAATTACCTTCGTTAGCATAATGTTAGTAAAACAATGTTGGCCCAACAAAAGTTTGCAGTGCCAAATGCCAACATTATGATTTCGAACAAGTTACCAACACATGGCCAACGAAATAAATTTTAAATAACACATGCCTTGTGTGTTGAAAACAAATCACTTAATAAAAATGCAAAATATTTTTGTTTTATTTCATTGTACATATGGCAATTGCTTCTGTAAGTATAATGCTGGTTACACAATGTTGGCCCAACTTAACAATTAGTGTCAATTACCAACCGCTGTGTTCCCGANTGTAAGTATAATGCTGGTTACACAATGTTGGCCCAACTTAACAATTAGTGTCAATTACCAACCGCTGTGTTCCCGAAACTTGTAACCAAACGAATACATCTTAAAGAGCAATATCTCGGGTTATGAAGAACCTTCACATTTTATATAAAATACAAGTAAGTGGCATTGCTTTCATTCAGAAAGATTGTTCCATACTTTAACATAGAATGTTGGTTGCCCAAAAAAAAAAATACAAACCTATTACAAACAGTATGTTTACTAACTTGTTAACAACCATCAACTAACCAAATAAAATATAAAATATTACATTTGCTATAGGTTATTGTATTTTCTCATTTAGTGATATCATTGTCTGGAGGGTGATAAGTGGTAGCAAATTTTTGTTAGCATTTTACGTTGAGTCAACGTTGTATTAGGTGTGCTCCAACCGAACGTATAGCCAACCTTATCAACCAAGTGCCAACGTCGGGCCAACGCAGGTTGCTGCTGGGGTGGTTTGAATGTAACTATACTATTTGCAATTTATTCAAAGCATTTTATTATTATAAAAGAGCGTGTCTGTTAACAGCTGAGGAGTAAACTCCCACACGTGTATCAGTATTGACCATGTGGCTTTGCCAGTTGTTCTGGCGATGGGCGAGTCATCGTTCAGCACATGCGCAGAAGACGAAAACCTGTTTACCTCATCTTCAATATATGAAAATTCCCAGACTGTACTTATCTTCACTTGTTCTGTCACAGAAGAGTGAAGAGATTTGGGCGGCACTTAACAGCGAGGTCTTGAGAGCTGATGAGGACGATTGAGGTGAATATGTAGCGGCGCCGGAATGAAAAGGCGGGGGAAACGGGAGATCCCCGAGAAAACCCGCCAACCAGCGGCATCGTCTGGCACGATCCCCACATGCGAAATATGTCACAGAAGGAAGGTGAGGAAACCAAGGTCATTTCTTGAACGCCTGTTTCATAAGCGTGCAAAGCGGTGCCGCGATGCGAAAAGGTGTTGTTTCTTGTGGATGACCCTTCAGTTTTTCGTTTCATTAGCGATAGCATTGACTGCCGGTAAAACTAATGGGCAGGTTGCAGCAAGTATCTAATGAAACTCGATACGTCTGCTTAAGAAACACCTGGAATAACACATGATGCTTTCGGTAAAATTTGTTTAAGCTGATTCTGCGATCGAGTATTCACCTATGGTCAAAATGCTGGTCGGAATGAGGGAACGGCCTGTGCGAAGAGTCCTTTTCGCGCGATGAAGCAATACAACATTGGTCCCATGCAGTTTATGCAAGGCGATACATTGAAAGAACATACCAAGATCTGCAAATATTCGGCTACTGGGAGTCGGCAAGTGTTGCCCGCTATTCCTCTTGCTGCATTGATGGGTATCAATTCGACAGGCGATTATGATGAGGCAGTTAACGCTAAAGGCGGAATGAGTCCAGTAAAGACGGTTTGTGTGGTATGTACACTTGCAAGACAATCGCGTGAAGTCGACGAACTTCAAAATAAATGGTCGTCTGCTCTAAATATTGATGAGCATACAAAGAAAATCTAATCTGATACAGAATACAGAACAGGATGTGAAGATGACCACGAAGAGAGCATTGATAAAAATGAACATGAAGACATTGATGGTGCTGAAGACGATGATGGCGACTTTATCGATGCACTGGTGCACCACTCCAACACATTTACTGCAACAAGCGACATGAAGAAGGCAGAAGACGCCGAGAATACTGGATACTTATTTCCCGAAGTCCCGAATGATCATGTTGATCAACTCATATATTTGATTGACCTTTAAAAACACTGGGATCTCTCACGCACTGATGAAATATTTTCAGTCACAAGTAAACGGAAAGAACGGGGATGTATCGCATGATGTGATGAAATGCTTTCTTCTGAAATTGTAAAAACCAAAATAATAAATACATTTTTATTATAAAATTATTGTTTTTTTGGTGTGTCGTATCCTTTTATCCCTCAAAATTTTAAAGTGCTGCTATGAGCATTCGACTATTAATGAAAAGATCTGCATATAAAAATTATAGTATAGAATTTATAACAAAAAATGCTTGAATAGTTGACAACATACAAAACATTAATTCTGTTGACATGTAAAATTTTTGGAGGCAGTTGCTGAATCGTTTTTCTAATATGTATGGATTGAAACAGATGACAAATTCTAGGATTTAATATGGATTAATGATTGGTGTAAATATTGCGAAAGATTGATGGAAAGATTGTGAAATGGAAATTTCGATGTAAATATTGTGAGAGATTGATGGAAAGATTGAAATATTGATTGAGATATTGAATGATTGTGGTGCTGGGTGTGGCTCATGTGGTGTTGATTGTGGTG
Organism: Clitarchus hookeri; assembly: GCA_002778355.1. Classification (NCBI taxonomy): domain Eukaryota; kingdom Metazoa; phylum Arthropoda; class Insecta; order Phasmatodea; family Phasmatidae; genus Clitarchus; species Clitarchus hookeri. Next base: position 465,334 of record NQII01000589.1, on the reverse strand, counting down.
CTGATTGTGGCCCATGTGGTGTGGATTGTGGTGCTGATTGTAGTGTTTGGCGGTAATTGTGGTGCTGTTTGTGGTTGTGATTGAGGTGCTCATTGATGGAAAGTTTGTGATATTGATNAGTGTTTGGCGGTAATTGTGGTGCTGTTTGTGGTTGTGATTGAGGTGCTCATTGATGGAAAGTTTGTGATATTGATCGAAAAATATTGAAAAAACAAGTCTTTAATTAATTTTTTAAATATTTTCCGGAATTTGTGGGTTTTAAAATTTATGAGCATGGAGTCAAAGTCATAGGTGTGAGGTCAAGGTGAANAGTGTTTGGCGGTAATTGTGGTGCTGTTTGTGGTTGTGATTGAGGTGCTCATTGATGGAAAGTTTGTGATATTGATAGAAAAATATTGAAAAAACAAGTCTTTAATTAATTTTTTTAATATTTTCCGGAATTTGTGGGTTTTAAAATTTATGAGCATGGAGTCAAAGTCATAGGTGTGAGGTCAAGGTGAANTAATATTTTCCGGAATTTGTGGGTTTTAAAATTTATGAGCATGGAGTCAAAGTCATAGGTGTGAGGTCAAGGTGAAGATCATCCAGATATAATATGTTGGTCAGAGTCTTCATTTCTACCTAGGTGTTGAAAATGTACACACATTACAAAAGAAAATCAATATGGTGGGTGGAGTGCATTCGACAGAATGAGCATAGGTGCGGGGGTAGGGGAAGGGAATGCTAATACAATGTTATTGATTGTAGGGGTGGTTAGTCGTCTGCTGGACGCGGTGCTTTGGAAAACATCTGGAAATGTAAGTTTTTAAAAATAATTAAATATATATTTATCATATAATAACATTTTAATACATTTTTTCATATATTTTAAGAAATTATTGAGATTTGTGACGAATTCTTGGGTTTAAGGACAAAGGTCACCGGGTTATGGTCAAAGGTCTAGGTCATCTGGATTCAATATGGCAGTAGTAGTCATAAATGTAATATGCTCGCTGACTTTTATGAATTTATTCCATTTTTACCATTTTTCTCGAGTTTTTGTTTTCAAGGTCATCCAAGGTCACGGTTATAGGGTCAAGGTCATTGGTGAAGGCGAAGGTTACCTGGGTCCATCATGGTAGTTAAGTGATGTCATATCATGGTGCTGGTCAGTTCCAGTCCCTCGTCCACTCTAATCCTAAACATTCGAAACTTCAATTTTTATATAATTTTAAAACTAATTTATAATATTTTTTTATATTTGAAAAATATTTTGTAGTAGGTATTATATTTTTCAGAGATTTGTTTTAATAATTTAACGAATTTTTGGGTTTAAGGTCATCCAAGGTCGTGGTAATGGGGTTAAGGTCAAACATCAAGGTCACTGACATCCAACATGGCGGTCGGGTGTTGTTATAACATCCCTCTGAGCACAAACATTTAATATTTAAATTTTATACAATTTAAAAATAATTAAAAAANGGGTGTTGTTATAACATCCCTCTGAGCACAAACATTTAATATTTAAATTTTATACAATTTAAAAATAATTAAAAAAATTTTTTTTTAAATAGTTTTAATAAATTTTCTCATAATATTTTAATCAATTTTTCTATCATTCATTAATTTGTTTAGATTTTTTGTAACTTTTTCGGGTTTTCAAAGTTAAAGGTTACCGGGGTCAAGTCAATGTCAAGGTCACAGACATTCAATATAGCGGACAGGATTGCTGCCGTAGGACCGGAATGANCACCGGGGTCAAGTCAATGTCAAGGTCACAGACATTCAATATAGCGGACAGGATTGCTGCCGTAGGACCGGAATGACAGCTTGAAGTGCTCCGACGCTCTGATCCCCCATCCCCTTGCCAGAATGTCGGCCAAACGATTCTACTAGGGTACATTTTTTATTTTAATGAAAATCAATTTCTTGATAGCCAGCCTTTGTGGCTATATTACCTCCCTACTAAAATGTAATACTTAGACCCTACGAAGTAAATTATTTCTTTTATTGCTTATATTGCCTATCGTTACCCCATGAACGTCAATGGAATATCCGCTCTCAGTAACGGTCGATGAAATAAGACAATAACTTTGATGAACCTCCTCGTAAATACAAACAGAAATGACCACAATGATTGTTGTGAGGCTTAGATACGTTATTTGAAGTAAACTAGATGTTATACATTTCTTCTTGATTGTTTTATATATTTTTGACCGATCCTACTTTTGTCTTATTCTGTTAAAGAAAGAAAATATGTCGACTCGCATATGAGCACAGATTAAATCACATTGGTCTTGAGTCTCGACGTAAAAATATCTAGCATGAAAATCTTCGCCACAAACAAAATTTAATTCTATAATTGTTTGTATATGTACAAGGAATTATTTCGAAACAGTTGGGAAAATTTTTATTGTAGCACTAAATTTGAATTATTGTAAATTTATAAAACGTTATTTTTGAAAATATTGACAGTTTTTTTTATGTATCCCAGTGTTTATAATAATATTAAGGTCCACAATATTTGCTTGATATAATTAAACATTAGTTTCACAGATTCAACACTAAAGTTTTGTAAAACTTTCTCTAAAATATTTGTAGTGTTTCAAAAATATAGTTGGCAATTTGTTTCATTGTACAAATACAAACAATATTTACATTTTAAATTTAAGTAGAGGAAAGAGTCTTGCATACTAAACTAACATAGACTTTAGTTTAGAAGGTGGCAAACACGCCCATGACCTATGCGAACCCAGAAAATTGTGGTACAAATGCCAAACCTCCGTAACCTTATTCATGGAGATCCCCCGCCGTTATTGGTTTAAGTTTCAGAAACACACGAATGCTATTAAATCAGAATACTGTCCACACGACGCGACGTCACTACCTCCACAGAATTTCACATATTTGTTATCTGTTGGCGTGTAAGCTACGGATCGGACGGTGCACGTTATTCCAGCTGCCAGCTTACGAATATGTTGACGAGGTCAGAACCACTGTACCCGCATGTACTTACCTACCTTCTCGCAGTCATGCACAATTTATGAAATTGGGAAATACAGGATCGAGGTTCTCTAATTTTTACTCGGCGCTCAAATGAGCTGAAAAACGTTCCCATCTCCAATAACAAAACTTCTATACCGGATATTAAATAGTTCTTACTCTAGCACAAAGCCAAATAAGAACATCAAATATACATGTTTCCATGTGTTACTTGAGTTTGCTACAATTTTTATCGCTCGTGAATTAACTAAAACTTAAAAAAATTCGTGTTGCATTCTACAATAAGTAAAGTTTAATACTGCTGTAAAAATTATAACTTTTACCTACTCTTCAATGACTGCCACTTCTGTTAAAAGTCGTATCCCTTCTTTGACTGAAACCACTTAGAATACAAATCGAGGCAAGAGAAAAATGACCGCGAGGTCAATTTTAGAAGAAATAGTTCAGACATAGTTGATGCCGGATCAGTCAAAATGCACTTGTAGTCTCCAGCAACCCTAAATAGAGAAATCGTCTTGATACAGCGTTGCCATGTTTAATATCCTGGTACAGCGTTGCCAGCTAAATCATACTGGTACAGCGTTGCCAGCTCCACTGCTTAGCACTTAGCGCAAATGTGTATTACATTGGAAGTAGTTTTGATGAACTATGTCGTAAAAGGCAGGACACAGCGTATGAAGGCCAGTTCACGATCANTATTACATTGGAAGTAGTTTTGATGAACTATGTCGTAAAAGGCAGGACACAGCGTATGAAGGCCAGTTCACGATCATTTAAGTGCACGTAAGAGACGTCTGCATAGGACGTTAAAAAAATTTCAACCAATCAAACACCACTGGAAATTAACTTGATTGTATAAAAGTAGTTATTTATTAGGAAATAAAATTTTACTGAATTTTTTTATTATTTTCGTCTTTATTCTGTTAGTCTACTTACTGCACAGGATCAGTCAATTATAAATCAAAAACCCTAATAATACGAGTAAAATACAAAAAATAAATACAATTAATAATTACTACTAATTCAGGCATATGTTTATTCAAATAAGTAAAGGAAAATTAAAATTTATGTTTTATTTTAGGCATAAAGTATTCTATTAAATGCAAAAAATTACTTCATGTTGTTTATTCTCACTCAATCACATTGACTTGAAAACTTACGTACACAGCAAGAAATAAAAAAAAATTTGTCATTTCCTAAACGTCTATAATTCGAGGATGTACCTACAAAACACGTACACGATGATCATGAACNAAAAAAAATTTGTCATTTCCTAAACGTCTATAATTCGAGGATGTACCTACAAAACACGTACACGATGATCATGAACCGTTTCGTAAAATCTCCTTCTTTCATTCCAATACATACACGTTCATTACGTACACGTGTTTGATCGTGAACCGACATACGTAAGGGAAGTCCGTATCGTGTAAGAGTTATCACTCGTTGTTGAGACTATCGTTCCATAGTTTCGTAAACATCTGCTGTCAATAACATGAAGCAGAAGATAAACAGAGTTATATTTATCGCGACACGTATATGACAGAGTGTTATATTGATTCTTGTACAGTTCAAAACAAAATGAAGCTCTCTTTAAAGCCTAAAATTGATCCAAAACTGAAAGTATTAAGCAAAGTTAACTTGTTAATACAAATATGAGCATGACAGTTTAAGATAATATCCATTGTGATGACACGTGCAGACGAATGAGTATCACAGTTATGTCTAATCGCCAAATTGCTACTAAAGTCCAAACATATACGCAACATGTAGATGATAAAATACTGTCGCTATTTCTAAAGATAAAATTACTTCCAGTTACTTTCAATATTCATGCAAAGCAGAGCTGAAGATAGGGTTTTTGACCAATAGTTTGTAGTCAATGGCGCGTATTCTACTGAAAAAATATCATTTTGACTTCGTACCGTGATTAGCATCAGTGTACGTCACCAAAATCAACTTTTTGCTTTATTACTGTATTTATATACAAGAAATGACAACATGGCATGGTAATAACTTTGTTACAATAACTATTGCATCATTGGTTAACTTCGGACAACAGTATCAGTGGCAAATTAAAATTATTTTATATATGATACTACATGACTGCAATAAAAAAAATCAATAACTGGTCATGCTGTCATTGCCTTTTTAATTTATTAGGTGTGTTTTACACAACAAATAACTGCACACGAAATAAGTAAGTTTTTGGCGGTATTTATTTGTGTGCCAATAATATTTATATTTATCACTTGTGATATCACTGCACAGGAAGACTGTCAATGCCGTGACCTCGGCAAGACTACCACAACTGTTTTCTAGGATGAAGAAGATCTATAGTTTACTTTTACTGCAACCTAAACCTAGGCAACGCCGTGTAGTTCTGCTAGATTTGTTTAACAGCATGGAGTCTATTGTAGAACTAAATGTAAGAAACATTACAATGCACTGCTTTCACACGTGATTTTGACGTTTCCGTAAGAAAACGCGAAGTCACTTATATAACTAATAAGCCTACTTTTCTCAACATTGGTGCAATTAATTGATTTTTAAATAAGTTCTTAAAAGCTGAGATGGTGGGTAGAACTTGGCTCCTTTTAAAAATTAATAACATTAGAAATTAAACCAGAAAGTTAGGCAACAGTAGTGAGACAATTACAAATACATACGTGCCTTACACGGGACTGAAACCCAGAAAACCTCGTACAATATGCTAGCGTGCAGTACAATGTATTATGGAGGTCCGATTTGGATCATAAATTTCGGATTTAATCAAGCTATATTTAAATGTTATTGTTTACTAACCTAAAATATTTACAGCTCGTCTAGAGTAAATGCTGAGAAATCTTACACATTTTATGACCCATGCTATTAAAGCGTAATACATAATATTTTAGTGAGACTATAGTAAATTATTATAAACCAACTACGCACTGAGATACAATTAACAGTATTCATCACTTACCTTACATCAGGCATGAACAAAACAATGAAAACTATAATAAAACCCATAACTCGTAAGACAGCCAGCTCAGATGCTCTCAGTACACTAACAGTTTCCCTCTTAGCTGTTTCGAACACTCACTCACAACCACACTGCAGCACTCTGAGTGCGAGCTGATGGCGGCTTCACCCTGCTCTCCCCTATACAAGCTGCTTTTGAACTACACGTTGGTAAAACCCCGGCATCCGTTGGCTAATATAAACAATAAATCGTAGTATCGAAATGTTTGGAAAATTATTTAGTATTATTGAATGGAAACCGAAGTTATGAAAACAGCGCCGGTTTTCTGCAACTTCAGTCTATTGTGTGAACAACAACGTGCATTTCACGAAGGGCGAACGGAACTGTCGTGTCATGCCGCGACCGCCTGTATACAGGCCACCTGAGAAACACACGCAGACCCTATCCCACCAATACTGCTGTCTGTGTGTTGTCGGAAATAGAATGCGATCACTTTTGGCAGCCATTACAACTCAGTTTCCAATATCCCATTGTTCGTGTAGTTCGACACACGTGTGCACTAACAAGCAACCGCTAACGGTGCCCACGTACCTCGAGTTTATCGTAGCAGATAGGTTTGGCCGAGTCGGGAATAATGTATTTTAAATGTGACAAAACTGGCACCTGGCACTGGAGTCAGAGCCGGCCAACCGACATTTTGACGTCACCCATGACGTGACCCTGATACATGACCTTGACCCTGTGCCCGTAACCTTGAATGACATAAAAAATAAAAAAATAAAAAATATAAACAATTTAAGAAAACATNCCTTGACCCTGTGCCCGTAACCTTGAATGACATAAAAAATAAAAAAATAAAAAATATAAACAATTTAAGAAAACATAAAAAAAATTAATTAAATATTTACAAACGCTTAAAAAGTGTATAAAAATGTATTAAAAAACCGTAAATTTCTGGAGGTGCCTGCACTACCACCTTCACCAATTTTTTTATTGGTTATTTAATCGGTAAATTACTCGCATTTAAGATGACGGTTGGGTGACATCACAACATGTCGGCCAGTTTTGTCCCATTCAAAATACATTATGCCCGACTCGGCCAAACATATCTAGTTATGGTTTCTTACGTGCAGGCGCTCTGCGCTTGGCGGGCAAGCTCCGTTCGCCTTGGAGATATGCAACTTGTTGCGCACGTAGGTGCGTGGAGTTGCGGACTCCCGGCGCGCTGTTTTGCCGACTCCAATTTCAATATAAAAATACTAGATGAAGTATCCTAACATTTTGCTACTAGAATTTATTGTTTATATTAGTCTATATATGATGTTGTTTGGGTTTCAACATTAAGTTTACAAACACCTTGTTTAACACAATTAAAGAAAAACACGAACTTTTACACACAGATAAATATAGTTATTTCTTAATTTACAGCCATTCTAAGGGTCATCAACATTTTTAAACGCTTCAAGATTATGTCCAACCATAAGAAAACATTGCGACGGCGATGTAAATTAGCTTATACAAGCTTCACGTGTGTTCTGTTAACTCAGAATTTTTATGCGGTGACTGTAGTTTTTTAAATAAAGCGAAATTTTTAGAAAATATACAATATTATCACTATACTTTAAAACACTGTCTTATAGAGAAATAAATATCGCAAACAGAGGGCCACTTACAGTGATTTGAAAACAAGTTATCGACTTTCATTTCTGTCCTGAAAAAAAATTACATTGAAACGTTTTGTAGTTTTTAAAAATATAATATACTTAACTACGTATAATGATACTATAAAACAACTAGTGAGGCCCATCAAAAGCGATATGTTTGGAACCCAGGTACACACTGCGGCGGATATCTTTCCTATGCCAAACTATCCCATAGCGATTATAGTCTGGTTCCTAACGTGCGCATAATATAGTCCATTCACAATTACTTCCAAATTTCTGAAGCCCTACTAAAGTTCCACTTCCAAGGTATTCCTCCGCCTCATGTAAACAAAGCTTAACCCGAGACTAGACAATTACACCAAAGGGCCAACACGCCAAATTCATGCGCACCCAGTGTAATAATATTTTGCATAAGAACTATTTCGTACTAGATATTACCAACACACCTGTTTACGCAGAAATTGTTATTTCCATTAATTAGAAATTAAATATTATGGTTTATAGGCGAAACATGGGTAAAAATTTTGTTTAACCGAAAAGAGGAATTTTTGTGCTTTAATAAGTATAAAACCCTTTTGATACATGGCATATTTAGGAAATGACCAAAAAACGTCATCGACGGGGTGATTTTTCAAAGTTTATATTCAAAAAGTGTGAAGATCTACCGGCACGGACAACGTTGCCACGCTCGCCGCTGCTCGTGAACACGGTGACTGCTGCCCGGCGCTGTCGCCCGGTGAGGGGAGCGCGGCAAGGGCTGCGTGCAAATGAGGAGGGCGGCTAATCCTGATAAGTACTTGGAACTGCCGTGAACATGGCCGTATCACTTCCACTATCGCTGCCGCCCCAATCACGCTAACTGCCGGAGAGGGACCGAAGCTACTGCCAACTTGCCCGTGCGAGGGAGGCCACGGCTTCAAGATGAGCTACACCGATGTTAGTCTTCAGCACGTCACTGTATTTGACCCGCCCATCGCTAGCTCAACTGTCAAAAACGCGCGTTTAAATATTTATGTTCATATATGTTTACATTTAGATTCACATCACATTCGTCCTTTTATTATTCTATATACGTAAAAATGAAATGCTGTTCGTTGGTAAGAGCATCACTTGAGAACGGCTGGACTGTTTTGGCTATTTTTCGTTTTAAAATGCTCGTAATAGTCAAAATTAGGTTTTTATGGAAAGAAAAATTCGAAAAGTTTCCCGGAATATTTTCGAATTCAGGAAAATCCGAACGTCACGATTGATATGCGTATTTTTTTTTGTTTTGTTTATGGTCATGGAAAAGTTATATTAAAAAAAAAAGGGAATAGAGAATATTTTGCAAAACTAATTCTAATTTTGATATTTAATTTACATTCGACATTAAAACTCTAATTTCCTCAACTTTGATTGGTTGTCGTTCATCGTTCACGTTATGCGACATTATATGGTTGATTAAAATTTCTTTGCTTCTTCTTACTTTTATTTTCACGATCTTTAGCTGTTTACAATCAGTTGAATTGTGGTAAGGTTTTTAGTTTAGTTTTTTTATCGCGATCTTCAGCTGTTTACTGTCAGTTGAATTGTGGTTATGCTTTTAGTTTATCGCAATCTATTCAGTTTTTTTAGTTGAATTGTTATTTTTCTTTATTTGAATCAAATTTATACAATTTAATTAGACTGCAATGCCGCCAATAAGACGCAGCAATTTAAGTCGCAGAACTCGCAATGCTACTAACGAAATACATTTTAGATAGCTGTATTCGCTCACATACACAAACACACACACAAGTGATTGAAGTTTTTTTTCCGTCGGAGCTGAACGATGTCCCCACTTATGGGTCGCTGTGTCTGCATAACCAGAGTTATCAGTTTCAAACCAAATAGCGATGCCCCCTTGAAAACGTGACGGGAATACATTTCATAGAAGAAGGAAGGTCACGAAGTAGGGAAAAAGAGAGGGAGGCTGCAAGAATTTCTCTGACAATGCTCCGCCAACTGGCCTGCCCTACAGCTTCTCAGCGATCAATCAAGTCGCGTGGAGGGTCAAGTTCACCACCTGATGACAGAATGAGGGAAAAATAAGGCAAAAGGATGAAGGAGTTCCACTACAATGTACACAAAAATACTAAAATCCCGCTGAGGAAAAAAATTTTATACAGTTATTTCGCACATATCTGTCGGCTCGGACGCCCGTCGCAGCTTAAGTCAAGAAGTCTCGCTGGCCTGTTCTGGAAGTTTCCTCGCACGTCGAGTCGAGCTCAGAGAGGCTAGAGCATTGACCGGAACATTCTTTCGTAGATAGCTGCAGAAATTAACTTCGTTGAAGGTCAGGAGCGCGCGATACTTGACAGGCTTATCGCGGCGGCACGGGGCAGCTTGCATTTATAAATCGCCACCCGCTTGTTACGTTACCACTCTGACATTGGCACACAGTTTCTTCGCTCCAGTGAAACGGGGCAAGGGAAGCAATGCAAGGTAGCAACACGTCACACTGCCCCCTACTCCAGTCTGTCCGTCCCGAACAGACCCTGAAAAAATCCGGACCTTCATAGTGTGCCAGTCGGTCGATGTTAACAACCTTCGGCTTCCCCCCGAGAGTTTTGACGAAAAATGCGCTAGACCACATCATTGACCTCCTTCAAAATCCTGCAGGGGCCTTCCCAACATTTATGCGGCTTCGAGCAGTATTTTTTCGACTCTATGGGCTGTACAGCCGAACCAGTTGCCCTTCTTGAAATACCTCGCCCAACGTTATCCTGTCATACAGGATATTCATACTCTCACTATATCTTAAAGGCTCTTACTGTGGGTTAACAAATGCAGAAGAAACTTGGAAACTCTCGGTAGGTTCCACCGCTACTATGTTGGCCTCGTGACCCGATGTGAAGTTATGCGGGCTTTCTGTATGACCCTGTTTGAAGTAGTGCTGCATTCTCTCGCTATATTAGAATATGTTGTCTTGTGCTTTACAGAAGGACTAATCCCTTAATTATCGGTTTGAAATGATGATGCAACTACAGACAATTATTTGGAAACTAGTTGCTAAAGATTTTCCTGCAACTCTATACAACTGAAATATTGTATCTTTAAAACACATTGTTTTATGAAGCGTACATTTATATTTATGTAACTCCACGTTTGAAGGATGACGCGTTGGTGTAGTGGTTAGACTACTCGCCTCCCACATAGGCCATCCGGGTTCGATTCCCGGCGGGGTCACTCCCGGATTCTCGCATGTAGGAATCGTGCCGTACGATGCCGCTGGTCGGCGGGTTTTCTTGGGGATCTCCCGTTTTTCCCGCCCTTTCATTCCACCGCAGCTCCATACTCACCTCACTTCACCATCATCGGCTCTCAAGACGTCGCTGTTAAAAGCGGCCCAAGTTTCTTCACTCACTCCACGTTTGTAATAAACTTGACGTATACGGTACTTGCTTAAAATTCAATATTAATTTTATACATTGCACGTTAGAGTTTTGTAAAATTTGCTGGAAATCCCCTGTAGTGTTAAAAAATTTTTCTTGGCGACTAGTTTCTAAGGCATTCACTTTAAAAATACAGACNTCAATATTAATTTTATACATTGCACGTTAGAGTTTTGTAAAATTTGCTGGAAATCCCCTGTAGTGTTAAAAAATTTTCTTGGCGACTAGTTTCTAAGGCATTCACTTTAAAAATACAGACTTTTTTTTTACAGTGGAGGGACTTCCGATTTTAGCGAAAAGAGTTAATCTACAATTGTCTTTCAAAACACATTAGCNCTTTTTTTTACAGTGGAGGGACTTCCGATTTTAGCGAAAAGAGTTAATCTACAATTGTCTTTCAAAACACATTAGCTCAAATCTTCTTCAGTGGTTAGGTGGTTTTCATTTCTAAGAGTCTTAGGTACATGCCCATAACAGATATTAAGTACCGGAGTAACGTAAATCGTATTGGCCCATTCAGGTATGAAAATGTCTGTCACAAAGACACTCTCACAGTAACCAATGGTGTAATGCCTCAAATAACCGCTTCTTATTCCTGTCACGGTCATCTCAGTTAATTTTTTCAATGTGTACGTTATCGTAATATTTTTTTATTTATTATTTGTTTGTGGCATATACATATATAATTAACTGCAGCTCTAATTCATGTTATTAATTGCAAGTTGTATTAATATCAGAAAACGTATTACCGTGTAATTATATTTATAAGACTTTCTATTTTCAATCACTAGTAATTTTTATGTAAGCCACGTTGCATAGACAAATTTTTTGATTAGTTGCTATGGTAACACGAAACACATGTGTGAGATATGATGTAGCCATCTCGTGACTGGCGCAATGTTTAAAGGCATCCTTTAAGTATGCAGTTTTTAAGGCTTTTAGCCATCTTGGTTTTCCCACCAGGCAGGCGATGACCTAATGAGTCGTCGGCCTGAGTGATATTTTATTTTGCTGGTTGATTGGCCGAGTCCCGTACAGAAATGCAGACTGCCAATAGAGCGAAGACGTGTAGCATCTGAAGATGAATAATTTAAGTCTGNCCGAGTCCCGTACAGAAATGCAGACTGCCAATAGAGCGAAGACGTGTAGCATCTGAAGATGAATAATTTAAGTCTGCACGCGCTACCTACGCGGATTTTTTTTAAAGCCAAGTATGAGCTACCGCGATTGCGTGTGGTATGGTAAAACCTCAAATATTCAACATCGCAGCATATCTGGGATGCCTTGCAACGTGCTGTTCAGAAGAGATCTCCAACGCCTCACACTCCTATGGATTTGTGGACTGCCCTGCAGTATTCATGCTGTGAATTGCCTCCTGCATACCTTCAGACATTAGTCGAGTCCATGCTACGTCGTCTTGCGGCACTTCTGCGTGCTCGCGGGGGCCCTACACGATATTAGGCAGGTGTACCAGTTTTTTTTGGCTCTTCAGTGTAATTGTTTTTGAACTACAAACATCTTTGGTAAGATACAGGTATATGGTAAGATTCAATCGATCTGGGGTGTTTACTTGTCGGTGTGTTACTTTACACTTCCTGTCACACTACACTCTTACGTACATTTTTACAATCACTTCATAGGAAAATGGCAGACGTGCACGTGGAAGACTGAAGTCTAGCTTCCTGTAGTAACTCTTTTCCCAAAAGTTGGGTGTCCTTAAGATGCTGTGTCACCTCTTGTACAAAAATAATTCGTTTTAGCGTCATAACAGAAATGGCAGTGTCATTAATGAAAATGTTTCGTTATAGAAGCATTACATTTCATAGTTCTGTGCAAACCTTTGTACCCGACTGTTAATAGGCGTTCCCTTGTCATTAATATGCGAGAATGAATTAATATATAAAATGATGCATGAAGTTAATTGCTGCATAAATATGCATTAGTAGTTTATAAATTATGTCCACAATGACGGGTAAGGCCATTAGCTAAGCTTCTATTGTCGCATTTTCAATTAATCCTAGTAAATTTGAGTAAGGATGAAATAAATAATAAATTCAATATGGTGGGTGACAAGGGTTCGTAAATTAAACGTGTAGTTGTGCGACATACGTGATAAACGACGCACGTGCGGCATAAGGGTCGGTGATGAACTGTGTGGTCAAGGTAATCTTGGCTTGATCTAAGACCGCGATCTTCAGGGAGGTGCCACGGAGGTGTAGTGGTCAGACCACTTGCTTCTCGTCGCGGTGAACAGGGATCGATTGTCAGTGAGGTCACTTCTGAGTTTTTGCCTTTAGGGAACATGGCGGACTTTGCCATTGGCTGATGTGTTAACTCGGAGTGCTCCAGTTCCTTACGCTGCTGAATTCCGTCGCTACTTCTCCTCCACCTCCCTTCATTCTGGGTGGAAACTTAGCGTGTATGGTATAGTCATGGAAACCCAGGGGATTGGCAAGAAGACCTACGCTTTGGCCAAGCCGATCGCGGGTCGGACTCTGGGTAGCATTGGTTAAGCCACTTCATTAAGAGGAGGCCTGGAGGCGGGTAATTNAAGCCGATCGCGGGTCGGACTCTGGGTAGCATTGGTTAAGCCACTTCATTAAGAGGAGGCCTGGAGGCGGGTAATTGCCTGGAGGGCCGGAGATGTCAGTGATGAGAAAGTGATTGGAATCCATAAGTACCTCCCAGTGGAATGGAAGAGGCATGTCATCAGTGCTGGATGATGGTTTTACAGCGTCGATGCTCGCTAGTGGAGAGATTTGGGCGGCTCATAACAGCTTGGCTCTTAACAGTCTTGAGAATATGTCCGAACATCAAACTGCTGTTGTGCGACTAGACATGTCAAGACAATAAGACTCGAATTCTTCGTTAGTACAACTGTTGATATGAATAGATGCTTGAAAATTTATATTTNCATGTCAAGACAATAAGACTCGAATTCTTCGTTAGTACAACTGTTGATATGAATAGATGCTTGAAAATTTATATTTCTGTATATGTTTTATATATATTTATGTATACATATATAATACACATACTCACTTGTAAAAAAAATTAATCACCGTGAACAAATCGCGCGAGAGTACAACGAATGTTGTCATCCAGTATAGTCATACTCTGAAATGTGTCCCATTCGCATTTAATATAGGTTTTCTTGCTCGGATGTGCCACTAGGGGGTACACATATCCCTCGGCCATCCATATTAACAAGACAACGAATAATACCTTGGCAGCAGTGTGAGCCACAGTGAACACGCAGCAAGCACCGTCGATGCATTCAACAAGCTTTTTCCAGCTGGATGAGTTTGAGAGAGGCTGAATCGTCGGCCTCTGACAGGCAGGTTGGATGTTTCGGCGATTTGCTCGCCCCTTGAACCGTCCTGCCAACACTGTGAGTCGGTCTTGGACGCAGTGGGGATAGGAGAGTAAACACACCCGTCGAGAAGTCTCNACACACACCCGTCGAGAAGTCTCAGGTCGACCCCAGCAGACCACCAGCAGAGAGGACAGTTTCATTGTGAGACATGATGTAAACACTCCACGGGCGTCGCGGAGCACCATCCAGTGACAAGTCACGATACCTGGGGATACGTCTGGGTTCACCAGTACCATATCCAGGCCGCTAGCAGAGCGGGGGATCTGTCGTCGCGGCCTCCATTACGTATGATATTACAATCTGGGCATTCTACCCAGTAGCCCATGTTTCACCAGTTACTTGTCATTCCTGCTGTTTCAGTTTAACAGCATAACCATAACGGGATGATGCTGGCGCATTCGGATGAACTTCGGGATATCGAAGGAAGGGTGGCTTCTGTAAATGTGACCTGTTCTATGATCACGCGTTTTTGTTACCTCCTTGAATATTGGGAATTATGAAATGACCGGTCAGACACACACACACTCAGAGAGAGAGAGAGAGAGAGAGAGAGAGAGAGAGAGAGAGAGAGAGAGAGAGAGGCGAAGNTGAACTTCGGGATATCGAAGGAAGGGTGGCTTCTGTAAATGTGACCTGTTCTATGATCACGCGTTTTTGTTACCTCCTTGAATATTGGGAATTATGAAATGACCGGTCAGACACACACACACTCAGAGAGAGAGAGAGAGAGAGAGAGAGAGAGAGAGAGAGAGAGAGAGAGAGAGAGGCGAAGGTTATCCCTCACCTGTATTGGAATGCCGAAACCAATGAACCGCTAAAGCGCAGTTGGTTTACCGAGGAGTTCCAGTATTGGGTTAATGTGAATGTGGTTAGGGGAGGCAGAAAGGGTGTAAATTGGGTTGTACGAGTGAGGTTCCCCAATCGCGGCCCCTATCCGACCCGTGGTTGACCCTCCACCGGAACAAGCGCTTCATTTGCACATATACTGGCGACGCGCAACAGCTTTGCCGCAGCTGGGGCACATCCCCACTACTCACCGCTAATTTTTTTTTCCTATCTCTCTCTGCCTTTCCAAGTTAACCCATTTTCCACCGCCAATGATGGTTCCGCCCGCTCCCCGGGCGCACCACTTTAACCCACTGAACGCTGACCTAATTATTTGTTTTCCGTCCATGGAATTAATTGTTTGCAAGCACGGCATTTCAATTTTATGAAAATGAAACTTGCTGGCGAGAAAACTACATGAAGAGCGCTTACACGCTTACCATTTTCTTTTAAATAAATGAGTTTTATCGATTTATCTCTTTGGTAATAAGCAGAAGTAAGTGAATTTGACCGACTATGTTGGCAGCAGCCTTAAGACTTCCTAGTCCTTTATATGCTCGCGGTTTATTTAACTAGGTTGCACGTGATACGTTAACGACGTTTCTTCCGATTTATTACTTGACGCAAAGCAACAACACGCAACAAGATGAACAAAAAATCCTAGTAACAAAATTTTTGGAAAGGCCATCTAGTACTTTTAGCCTACTTTCCGAAGGGAAAGAAGGCTTATGACATAACTCTCCTGTCTGTCTGTCAGTATGTAAATGATTGTGTAGGCGTTTGTGTCCGTGTGTGGGTCTGTACATGTGTGTGTCCTCTCTTGAAATTTTTAAACGATTAAATAAAATTTTACTAAAATCGATACACATATAGTATTTAGGAAGGATATCTCACTTAAAATTTTTTCGACCACATCAGGTGCTTACTTCAATAATGGCGACTATGTTAACATTTAGGGTGATATGTCAAATTTCGGAAACTATTTAACCGATTTAAACAAACATTTTTTTTGCTGAAAGTGCATAGTGTAGGCATTGAATTTATTAATGGATATTGTTGTTAGTTAGATATTCTGAATGATAAAACCACAAAAAAAAAATCTTCTATTTTATAACTTGAAAAATTCTCGCTATACTTGGCACATAGGTAATACTATGGGAGGTCATGAAAATGTATGCATTTAAAATTAATTTTGGCACTTATTTTCAAAGTGGCTACGATACATATATTTTCGGTAAATTTGGTATATCTACCATACTGTTTAACCACTTTCGATCAAATTTTGTTTGCTGAAAAAATTTATTACAAGCATCATATATGACAACACACAGCCACTTTAGTTATCCATTTTGTAATACAGCACCACATGAATTAATTAAGTTTTTAGGTCATTACTCAAGTAACTATTAACCGATTACTATCAAATTTGGCAAACAAGTAGTACTGAAACAGTTGAAGAAAACTGGTTTGTTTTAAGTAGGTAGAGCAATTATTAAAAAATGGTGGCTTTATATCTATTGTAGCTTAGTATTCTATAAATATAATCGAAAACATATAATTAATTTAAACTTAACTTTGTATGCAGGTGGTATCTATATCAACTATCAAATGGGTCTACACAGAGACTCTCTAGCCGACCATTTTGAAACATAGTGCCATACGAATGAATTATATTTTTATGTCATATCTCGGGATACAATCAACCGATTCATACCAAATTTGGCGAAGATGTTGTACTGTGGCAGGCCGTAGTAATTTATATTTGTAATTGTGCCAGACACTTATTTTTATAATGGCTGCTATACAATTTTTTATTACATGTGATATATCTACGAAAATATGTAACTGATTTTAACTTAACTTTGTGTACTGGCAGTATCTATAATAATTAACGAATGTCATTATATGTAACATTATTGTCCTCCATTTATGAAGATCGTCACATGAAAATAATTTGGTTTTATGCTATATCTCGAGGACCATCACCCGATTCCCATCAAATTTTACACATAGGTGGTGCTATAGTAGGGTACGTGAACTAACATGTTTTAAGCACTGCAGGTCCTTTTTTAATGGCGTTAACGTCAATAATTTATGTTAATATGTAACATATATTAAACAATTCAACAAAAATCAACAAATTATTGTACTGTTACAAAATGTATTAGGAGCATCAATTATGCATACAGAGGTACTGTTTTGCCGGCCTTTTTGCAAAATAGTACCACTTAAGAAAATGGAACATTTTGCCATATCCTCAGAAAAGTTACACAAATTTTCACAAACATTTTTACACCAATAGCGTAACATTAGGTCATGTAAACTTACATGCTTTCAGTGGGGCCAGACATTTATTTTCAAAATGGCAGTCATATAAATATTTTGATAAGTTTGCGGTATCTATTATAAATATTTAACCAAATTGAACATCATTTATGTTGACAGTATCTATTAGAAGCATTGTATACATAACGTATTTTTGAGCAATTTTGTGAGAGAGCATGAAATAAGGAAATAATGTTTTTATGCCACATCCCAGGGACCAATCAACCGATTTCCACCAAATTCTTCACACAAGCAGCATTATGTTAGACTATGTAAACTTATGTGCTTTAAGTGACCTAGTCACTTATTTTCTAAATGATGTCCCTGTAAGTATTTCAGGTTAGTAAACCCTATCATTCGAAACATTAGACTGATTACATCCGAAGTTGTTGCTCCGAATCCTACCTCCGTGATGCAGTTGATTGCATGCTGGCTTACGGTACGAGGTTTTCTGTGTCCAAGTCCTGGGTGAGGTACGTGTGTAATTGTAATTGCATCACTAGTTTTGCTTTTGTTTCTGGTTTCATTACTAATGATATTGCTGTCAAAATATACCAAGGCCTACCTAACATCTAGGCTTTTCAGAATTTCATTAAAAATTATTTGTAATAATGTAGAGGAAAGTAGGCTGATTATTTGTATCAGTTTCTTCTTGTTTAATTTAAGTTGAAGCTAGTCGAAATAAACGTGAGGAGTCCGCAGTTATACGTACCTGCTTGCGCAGTAAGGTGCACCTCACTAAGGCGAACGGAATTGACGCGCCATTCGGGAAATGAAATGCTATCACTTCTGGCAGCCTTTCCTACTCAGTTGCTATTCTCCCATTGCTTATGTGGTTTGACGAACGTTTACTAACAAGCATCCACTAGCAGTGCCCACGTACCTGGAATCTACGGTGGTCTATGTGCAGGCATAGATACTGTGGTTTGAATTTCGACACGTTGTTAAGAAATACCTTGTTTGTACACAGAGGCGAACTGGCATGGCGGTTGAGTTCACATGGGCGTACCCATTCTCTGTTTGGCTGTGCGAAACTATGGAATGGCCTTGCATCTAAAAAGATAGTACAAGCTGCATTTTTGAATGGCAATTTTTAGGCAGAACTTCCAGAATGGCAGTTGTGGAGGACACAACCTAGAAAGTTTTATAAATGCATTGAAGGTCAGTCAAAAATCTGGCAGGAAAGATACGGACAGGGTAAATTTCGTCCTGGATTGTGACCCTAGAGTGCGAAATGCACTCATAGAAAGGGAAAGAGTGTAGGTGGGCTATGATAGCTTTCGTGTACATGATTATATTTCTTTGTCACGCTGCTACAAGTGCTAACAGTGGGGTCACATAGCCAAGAAGTGCAGAGACAAGGAGTCCACTTGCTCAAGATGTGGAATTATTGGGCACGAGAGTGTGAATTGTTCCAAGAAAAATGAGAAGGACTACAAAGAGATATGTTCCAACTGTCATAAGAAGGTACAACCACAAGAGCATAGAGTCGACTCCAAAGAATGCCCGGCATATCAAAGGGCCCTGTCCTTAGAACTCACAAGGACAGACTATGGCGTGTAATACTACCTTACGGTGCGGACAGTTAAATATGCAGTGGTCAGTAGTAGTTACTGCAGTGCTTAACAGGATTGTGGAGGAGCAGAGACTTTATGTAGTACTGTTCCAGGAGCCTTACGTACCANAGTTACTGCAGTGCTTAACAGGATTGTGGAGGAGCAGAGACTTTATGTAGTACTGTTCCAGGAGCCTTACGTACCATTTGGCACTGTGGTTGGCCTGCGGGGCAGTGTGTATACATGTGGCAGTCGTCCGCAAACTGGGGTGATGAGGGCCAACATGAATATTGATATCTCTATGATGGTAAGTGTTTCGAACACACATAATGTCTGTGTGCACGTAATAAAAGGCACGGCAGAGTGTTGGTTGGTCTCCTCGTACTTTCAATTTGGGGACGACACACAGACACACTTAGAAATATGGGAAATAATAGCGGAAACGCTAAGGAATAAGCTGCTTAAAATAAGTGTAGACGTTAATGCCAAGTCTGAACTGTGGCATTCGCCAGTTAAAGACGAGGCAGGAGAGCAGGTTAGCCAGTTTATCCTGACTAAATGACATGGATGTGGTCAACGAAGAAGGGGAATTACCCACTTTCGTCTCGCAGGCACATGATACACAGTCGTATTAGGATATAACGGTGGCAAACATGAAGGCTCGGAACTATGTAAGGCAGTGGTCCGTGACGGATGAAAATTCAAGCGATCACAGACTTATTGTTTTTGAAGTTTTTGATGTGAAGAGTACANGCAGTGGTCCGTGACGGATGAAAATTCAAGCGATCACAGACTTATTGTTTTTGAAGTTTTTGATGTGAAGAGTACACCTCTGATTGAGGAAAACGAGGTCAAATATGTACATGACATGGTGGACTGGGCTGCCTTCAACCGTGTCCTGTTGANACTCTGATTGAGGAAAACGAGGTCAAATATGTACATGACATGGTGGACTGGGCTGCCTTCAACCGTGTCCTGTTGAGGAGGCTTAGAGAATGTCCTGCTTAGTGCAATAACTAAAATCCTGCAAGATGCGTGCAAGGAGAATCTTCGTAAAACTACACAGGGACTTCCGAATCTGTCATGGTGGGACAGAGAATTGGAAGAGGAAAGAAAATAATTACGGAGAGAAAGAAGAAAGCTTCATAGACTCCGACGTGAAGAGCGTGNAGGAAAGAAAATAATTACGGAGAGAAAGAAGAAAGCTTCATAGACTCCGACGTGAAGAGCGTGAGCAATTCTCCCGGAGCTACAAGCAAAATAAACAGGCTTGCTTCGGCAGGGTGCGGAAGATGAAGGCACGGTAGTTGAAAGAGTTTGTGACCCGTGCAGGGAATGAGGATCCTTTCGACCTTGTTTACAAATTAGCGGCCAAAAAAATAAAAAGAACTACCCGACCGCCATGTATAAGTATTACTGGTGATAGGATAACTGACCAACATAGGTCGATGGAGGTTCTACTCCACACGTTCCTGCCAGATGACTCCCTTTATGAAGAGGGGGAGGAGCACGCTGGCAAGAGACAGTCAATGGGAACCATTCCAGAAGTGCAAGATGCCCCAGAATTTACACTGGAGGAGCTAACAACAATAGTATACCAAATGAAGAATGGAAAAAATCCAGGCAAAGACGGGATAACTTCTGAAATCCTGAAAAGAAGCTATTCAAGGATCAAATAAGTATTGTTGAAGATTTATAATGACTGTCTGCGAACCGGTGTGTTTCCGACCCCTTGGAAACAGAGGTGCTTGAGAGTGTTGTACAAAGGCAACAACAAAAAGCCTGATGACCCAAAATCCTATCGGCCACTGACGTTGATTCCTGTACTGGGCAAAGTCTTAGAAATGCTAATAAATAGAAGACTAATAATGGCCTTGGAGGCAGGAGGCACTCTCAATAAAAAACAANCAAAGTCTTAGAAATGCTAATAAATAGAAGACTAATAATGGCCTTGGAGGCAGGAGGCACTCTCAATAAAAAACAATATGGCTTTAGAAAAGGGACAGGAACGAACTTTGCTCTACATGCAGTCATGAAGACCATTAGAGAGAGAGAGAGAGNGAGCAATTCTCCCGGAGCTACAAGCAAAATAAACAGGCTTGCTTCGGCAGGGTGCGGAAGATGAAGGCACGGTAGTGGAAAGAGTTTGTGACCCGTGCAGGGAATGAGGATCCTTTCGACCTTTTTTACAAATTAGCGGCCAAAAAAATAAAAAGAACTACCCGACCGCCATGTATAAGTATTAATGGTGAGAGGATAACTGACCAACATAGGTCGATGGAGGTTCTACTCCACACGTTCCTGCCAGATGACTCCCTTTATGAAGAGGGGGAGGAGCACGCTGGCAAGAGACAGTCAATGGGAACCATTCCAGAAGTGCAAGATGCCCCAGAATTTACACTGGAGGAGCTAACAACAATAGTATACCAAATGAAGAATGGAAAAAATCCAGGCAAAGACGGGATAACTTCTGAAATCCTGAAAAGAAGCTATTCAAGGATCAAATAAGTATTGTTGAAGATTTATAATGACTGTCTGCGAACCGGTGTGTTTCCAACCCCTTGGAAACAGAGGTGCTTGAGAGTGTTGTACAAAGGCAACAACAAAAAGCCTGATGACCCAAAATCCTATCGGCCACTGACGTTGATTCCTGTACTGGGAAAAGTCTTAGAAATGCTAATAAATAGAAGACTAATAATGGCCTTGGAGGCAGGAGGCACTCTCAATAA
This sequence comes from Clitarchus hookeri, assembly GCA_002778355.1. Taxonomy (NCBI): domain Eukaryota; kingdom Metazoa; phylum Arthropoda; class Insecta; order Phasmatodea; family Phasmatidae; genus Clitarchus; species Clitarchus hookeri. The sequence goes on along the minus strand of NQII01000589.1, from coordinate 443,499 downwards.
AAAACAATATGGCTTTAGAAAAGGAACAGGAACGAACTTTGCTCTACATGCAGTCATGAAGACCATTAGAGAGAGAGAGAGAGCTCCAAGAAGTATGTTATGGGAGTTTTATTAGATATTTCTGCAGCCATCGACAATGCCTGNAGAGAGAGAGAGAGAGCTCCAAGAAGTATGTTATGGGAGTTTTATTAGATATTTCTGCAGCCATCGACAATGCCTGGTGGCCGGAGGTAATGCATCAGCCCAAGAGAAAGAGATGACCGGCAAATATCTATAGGGCCATACAGGACTTCTTCAATGACAGATGGAGCCAGTATACAGCAAAAACCATGCAAGTAAGAAAACGTCTGACAAAGGGATGTCCCCAGGGGTCGGTCCTAGGGCCGATACTATGGAACGTCCCATTCGATGGATTTTTAGAGTTGGGTCTCCCGCTTGGGTGCACTGTCTTTGGATATGCAGACGATGGCCTAGTTCTGATATCTGGAAACTCGAGAAGAGCCCTAGAGTACAAGGCAGCTGAAATCATGGAGAAGATTTGGAAGTGGTCTGAAGTGGCAAAATTAAAATTCTCAATTGAGAAAACGAAGTCTATGCTTCTTAAAGGCAAACTTAATATACCGCCGGCGGTGCGCTTCGGTGGTAACCCAGTGGAAAATGTGCATGAGTTTAAGTACCTGGGAGTCATCATGGATGACAAAATTAGCTTTCTCAATCATATTGAGTAGATTTCTATGAAGGCCNGTTTAAGTACCTGGGAGTCATCATGGATGACAAAATTAGCTTTCTCAATCATATTGAGTAGATTTCTATGAAGGCCATTGTGGTCTTCCAGAAACTAAAGAGAATTGGAAACACCAGTTGGGGCCTTAACTTTGCAACGTTAAGAACTATATACCGAGCTGAGTTCGTGGCTATAATAACATATGGTGCAGTGATGTGGTTCCACAGAGCCGAACTATCATGGCATAAGAGGAAGCTCATTAGTNGTTTAAGTACCTGGGAGTCATCATGGATGACAAAATTAGCTTTCTCAATCATATTGAGTAGATTTCTATGAAGGCCGTTGTGGTCTTCCAGAAACTAAAGAGAATTGGAAACACCAGTTGGGGCCTTAACTTTGCAACGTTAAGAACTATATACCGAGCTGAGTTCGTTGCTATAATAACATATGGTGCAGTGATGTGGTTCCACAGAGCCGAACTATCATGGCATAAGAGGAAGCTCATTAGTATTCAAAGAGCGGCACTGCTGACCGTAGCCAGAGCATATAAGACTGTTCCAAATGAGTCACTCCCTGTTTTAGTTGGTGTGTTGCCCATTGATCTGTTGGTCAGGCATAGAGCGCTAACAAAGGAGACAGCGCGAGTCGCGAGGCTGTCTAAAGAAGACAGCAGTGAAATTATGCAATATATCCTTGACAAGTGGCAAGAGAGATGGGACACGTCGGAACGAGGTAGACATACATACGAGCTGCTACCAATGTCGAATCCAGAATGAAGCGCAACTGGATCAGGATTAACCACTATAGTATGCAATTGTATACTGGCCATGGTAATTTTAAGGCCAAGCTTCATAGGCTGGGACTTGTGCGATCTCCGCTGTGTGAAGTATGTGGATTGGACGACTCCGTCCAGCACGTGATCTCGGACTGTCAGAAGACAGAAGATATTAGAACATGGCTAGAAGAGATCACGCAAGAAAAGGGCATTCACTTGGAGCTGGAAAACGTCATGACAAACGAAGCTCTTCATAAGATCTGGAATGGGTTTGCCACCAAAATTGGAAGAGTTCTGATGGCCCATATTCAGGTATTCAGGTAAAGTTTTCAAATGAAAGGAAGTCGGAATATCTCAAATTGGCGAGGAGAACAGGTCTTTAAAGAGAAAACCGGTAGAATTCCGAGATAAGGCACAAAGAACAGTGTATGGCCCGAAGAGACAAGAGGAGAAAGTGCCGTGCACTGTCTTACTCATCAGAGTACAGTTACAGTGCGGGAGGATGGAGGGTATTGTGGCCTTCGGGCCTTAAAAACCCGTCCTTTTGAATGACCAGTATAGGTGACCGCGAATGACCAGTATAGGTTACCAGGCGCTGATTGGTGAACGCCGTTTCGACACTTTGCTGACCAACGACTCCATTTTGCTGGCGTGTGTGGCTGGAGTTGCCACACTACACCTCCGCTTGCTGTGGCCAGGAGGTAACTAGAGTGAACACGGAGCTGAGTGTGTGTTTACGTGCGCAAGTGTATACGAGGGGATTGTGGACTGGTGTGGTGAGGGCGAGGGGCGAGGAGAGGGTTATGAAAGGCGTGGAGTCAGGGTGTTAATATTACGCCAGGCCATATTGCGAGCGGTTTTTACGACACGGCGATCAAGGGCCGGCAGGGCTCGTCCACAAACGCTGTGATGTCGTGAAAAAAAAAAGTACCTACGAGTAATTAAAAATTATAGCGTCGTTTATGAGCGCTGCTTCTTGCTTTACGGAGGTGATAGGTGCTCCTCATCGTATACGCACAGCGGCGAAACTGCCTCTCCCATCATGTGAGATTATCACCAGAATATAAACACCTATAAAACTTTTCATAAATCATAAAATTTAGTAAAATAACTTAAAAATCACTTTGGAAAAATTTTGTTTCTAGCTTTTGAACAAAATTTTGCAATAATATACAAAACTTTTTCAACTAGAAGCGTCAAGTAGTGTTGACGGTAATGTTTAGGTATCATTTACGTATTAAACAACTTTTTAAATCGAAAACCAACGTTATAGTGTATGGCAGAAACCGCACTTGACACAGTTTAATGACATTACAGAAATGTCGATTGTAAAAAATGAATTACCAGTTAATAATTATCATGCATGTTTCAAATTACGAAATCATTTATATTAACTTTGCCAATTTTTAAATAAGTATTACACTTTGCTTTATAAGACGAAACCAAGCTAGACTTCACATTCGTCTACACGCTCCAGCAGAGATAACGTGTTCATTGGATGCCGCTACAGACAGAATTCATTCTCCTGTTTAACCTTACCATACCACAAAGTAGATAAATACGCATAGACAAGTTGGCGTGGTGGTTCCTGTTACGTGGGTGAACACACTATCCGATTGGCTGAGCAAGGCGGAATAGTGTCGCCATTTGGAAAGCGTGTGCCACTGGATTTCGTAGTATAAGCGGCTGTTTCACGTCTGTGTTCTGAAGTGCTATGTGACCATACATAATGAAGCTATTGCCACTGACTACTGCAGAGCATGTTGGGTGAGCGGAGGTCCTATCACGCATATGAACATATAATTTTATGCTTTACACTATGCTACTAAATTATAACGCGAAATGACTATCGCGGGCCCCACGGAGAGCTACAGTGAACCCCATTAGGAACTTTGGCGGGCCCCACGAAGAGCTATGACGAGCCCCACTGAGAGATACAGCGAACCCCATTAGGAACTTTGGTGGGCCCCACTGAGAGCTATGGCGAGCCCCATTAGGAACATTGGCGGGCCCCACGGAGAGCTATGGCGAGCCCCATTAGGAACTTTGGCGGGCCCCACGGAGAGCTATGGCGAGCCCCACTGAGAGCTATGGCGGGCCCCACTGAGAGCTATGGCGAGGCACATGGAAAAATATGGGAGATACCACGGAGAGATATGGCAGGCTCCATGGAGAGCTATGGTGGGCCCCATGGATAGCTTTGGCGAGACCCATTCAGAGCTATAGCGAGTCCCATTATGAAATTTGGTGGACCCCATGGAGAGCTATGGCCAGCCCCACTGAGAGCTATAGCGAGCCCCATTAGGAACTTTGGCGGGCCCCACGGAGAGCTATGGCGAGCCCCACTGAGAGCTATGGCGGGCCCCACTGAGAGCTATGGTGAGGCACATGGAAAAATATGGGAGATACCACGGAGAGATATGGCAGGCTCCATGGAGAGCTATGGTGGGCCCCATGGAGAGCTTTGGCGAGACCCACTCAGAGGTATAGCGAGACCCATTATGAACTTTGGTACACCCCACGGAGAGCTATGGCCAGCCCCACTGAGAGCTATAGCGAGCCCCATTAGGAACTTTGGCGGGCCCCACGGAGAGCTATGGCGAGCCCCACTGAGAGCTATGGCGAGGCACATGGAAAAATATGGGAGATACCACGGAGAGATATGGCAGGCTCCATGGAGAGCTATGGTGGGCCCCATGGATAGCTTTGGCGAGACCCATTCAGAGCTATAGCGAGTCCCATTATGAAATTTGGTGGACCCCACGGAGAGCTATGGCCAGCCCCACTGAGAGCTATAGCGAGCCCCATTAGGAACTTTGGCGGGCCCCACGGAGAGCTATGGCGAGCCCCACTTAGAGCTATAGTGAGCCACATTAGGAACTTTGGTGGGCCCCACGGAGAGCTATGACAGATACCACTGAGAGATATGGCAGGCTCCATGGAGAGCTATGGTGGGCCCCATGGAGAGCTATCTTATATAGTCGACTCACATATTATTTATAACTTTAAAAATAATTTATGCTATACATACATGCTTTAAATTTTAATAAAATTATTAAATATCGTTCAGTATTGTCGTATTACTTTTTCACCTATATTTTATTTTTCTCTGGCTTCTACATGCCCTTTCAGAGTCCCGGGCCACACGGATACAGCCGTGGCTGCTGCTTCAAATCGACGCTTCTGAGAAGCCAGCACATACGCAGACAGGAAAAGTGGTTTCACAGTGACCAGAACCCTTGACCGCTCGCTGATCAGGGAGAAACTCGATAACGGAACGCAACAGCTGCTCGAAGCCCTGTGTGTCGCTGGATGCGGTAACATACAGTTCAGAGGCCTGTCACACTTCTTGCCCCACCCTTCCTGTGTTGCCGCAGCTTGATACTTATTGGTTCCTTTGTGCTCTGGATGCGGGGTTTGGTTTCACCACAGAGTAGACAAGTACAGAGAGGCGAAAGTGCTTGGCGGTTCCTTTGATGCAGACGTACCTATTCTGTGATTGGTCAAGCAAGGGACTGGAATGAGAACTGTGACAGATTTGCTACTGTGTGCTGCAAAATGTTCCATATTGGCTGGACTACCAGCTAGCAAGTAAGATACCAGACGCTGATTGTCAAACGGCGTTGCGACATTTCTCTGGCTAGTGACGCCATTTTGCTGGACGGTGCGGCTGGAGTACGTGGAATAAGCCGCTGTTTCACGTCTGTAATGTTAAGTTCTCTGTGTTTTCACGATGCTGAATTATCCTTCGAAATCTTGAGAGGTAGACTGGACTGAGGGATTCGTGATAAATCGGAAAATTGCTAAGGTTGTCTCTGCGTCACTATTGTTTTATGGCTAAGTTCCCAAACTCACCTCTGGATTTCTTCTTGGATATGCGGCGGTGCCCATGTAGTGAAACATATTTTTTTGCACAATTGAACTGAACGTAATAAACTTGCGTAATCAGCCACAGGCGTTCACGAACACCGCATGGAACCTCACTCTAAATTCGAATCAGCGGAAAACTACTGGTTGTAGTGAAACAAAAATTTTACTGATTGAATAAGTGGCAGCTAACGGCGCACTCTTAATTAAATATTGTTTTAATTGCATTTAGTAAAGTAATTACAAGAAATATACATATTTCCGATAGTCACTTTTTATATTGCGCAATTACACGTAATTTTATAAAAGTAAAAAAAAATATTATAGTGTTGAGGATTTGAACGCCGAGNTTTTATATTGCGCAATTACACGTAATTTTATAAAAGTAAAAAAAAATATTATAGTGTTGAGGATTTGAACGCCGAGCACCCCACTTCCAAACCCGTTATTTTATCAATAAAACTACCAAGCCAACACTGTCTGTAAAGGGGAAAATATCTGTAATATTATGCAGAATGGTCCGCCTAATAAGGATCTCCCTCCTTCCCCAAAAATTTCCGGAACGGTAGCAGATCACGAAATGCGGTTTTCACTAAATGAAATTACGCACGGGAGCAANCTTCCCCAAAAATTTCCGGAACGGTAGCAGATCACGAAATGCGGTTTTCACTAAATGAAATTACGCACGGGAGCAAGTAATTTGCCTCAAAGTGACTATTCGTAACACGTGTATGGACAGAAATAATTTAACAACATATCATTTCCCCCCTGGAAAAAAATATTTTTTTCAATGGCACCTGAAAGTACGAGCAAATAGGAATTCAGTGATATAGCATATGCAATGGAAAGTAACACAGTAATGCCAAGAAATAATGTGCAAATATTTTTAAGTTAAGTGGGCCGGTAGCATTGAGCAGTGAACCTGTACTCACAGCTGTAAGCAAGCAACATGCACCGTGACTCATCCTGGCGGGACCGCTTCCTTATAGCAGCGAAGTGCTTACCTTATTGGGGCAAGGGCACATAATGAGATATTGGAGAAATGAGAGCACAGCAGTGGAGGGAAGACGAGCAATGCAAGTGCAAGTTTTATATCAATACATTACATTTTGTTCAGAAACCAACGTAATTCAGGAAATTTATTTCCTAGTCATTAACTGTACTGAGTAACGAGTGCGTACAGAGGCACAGCAAAAATAGAACAAACCAACCTAAGGAGAAATGCAATAACAGCCGCATGCATAGTACAAAAGATAACAGTTAGGGTTGAAACGCTTCACAGTAGGTTGTTTTCACAGCATGTGCTCGATGTGTTTACCATCGACAGAAATACACATATGTAAATGCACATTTAGCGAGCGACGAGCAGCCAGAAGTGTTTCTGATGTAATGCCTCTGCAAGCTGCCACAATGCGTTCCTGCATGTCTTCTGGCGTTGTAGGAACCGTGTTGTACAGTGTACACCCTAGCTTTCAGTGTTATCCAGAGGAAAAAAATGGAGAAGTGCGAGGTCGGGGGTGCGAGCTAGCCATCTTCCAACACCACCACGCCATAACCACCGGTTTGGAAACGTTTATTTTAACGTTTGCCTCGCCACCAAAGCAAAATGCGCAGGACAACCATCATGCTGAAACCACATGTCACGACGTATGTCGAGAGGNTTTGCCTCGCCACCAAAGCAAAATGCGCAGGACAACCATCATGCTGAAACCACATGTCACGACGTATGTCGAGAGGTATGTCTTCCAGAAGTGCTGGTAAGGTCTCTCTGAGGAAATGGGCGTACGTACAGCCTGTCATTGTCTCTTGAATGATTAAGGCCTTATGATATAGTCTCATACGATTTCACATCACACGTTCACTTTCCACTGTCGCTGGTGCTCCACGTGATGGACCCAACACGGATTCTCCGTCGCCCATTAATGCATATTTCGCAAATTTACGCGCCCATGGTTTGTGAAGGTCACTTCATCTNCGCAAATTTACGCGCCCATGGTTTGTGAAGGTCACTTCATCTGTAAATAGTATGTTCTTCAGAAAATTGCTGTCATCACTTACAGACATCAGAACAAACACACTAAACTGAACACGCTGCTGGTAAATCACCTTTATGTAAAGCCTGATGAAGAGCCACGGGATATGGATGGGATTTCCGTTGGCGCAGTACCCGTAACAAACTTGGTTTACTTACTCCTATGAACATGGAAAGTTCCCGCATACTTATGTGGAGCTTTGCATCGACACGTGCCAACACGTCGTGTTGATACGTCTCGCCTGTAGCAGTCCTTCGTCGCACTCGTGTTGTGGAATTCCAATCACTTCACGACAAGAGACGTCTGCAAATTCTTTGTATTGTTCGCCGTGAGATGGGCGTCCGATTAGGATACCTTTAACCATACATTTGGACGGCTCGCTTGGCATTTCTGCCACACTCACCGTAAATAAGTAGAGCATCCAGTTTTTCCTCATTCGTGAACATCATTGCATACGTACAGCCAAACACTACAATACCACTTACCATAACATATTGTGGGGTCTGGTGATATACTGCTGTTAGGAAGCGGTCCCATCATGATGAGTCACGGTTCGTGTTGCTTTCTACAGCTGTGAGTACAGTTCCACTACCCATGCTACCGGCCCACCTAATTTTATCATATTTGCACATTATTTCTTGGCATTTCTGTGTTACTCTCCATTGCATANTTGGACGGCTTGCTTGGCATTTCTGCCACACTCACCGTAAATAAGTAGAGCATCCAGTTTTTCCTCATTCGTGAACATCATTGCATACGTACAGCCAAACACTACAATACCACTTACCATAACATATTGTGGGGTCTGGTGATATACTGCTGTTAGGAAGCGGTCCCATCATGACGAGTCACGGCGCGTGTTGCTTGCTTACAGCTGTGAGTACAGTTCCACTGCCCTATGCTACCGGCCCACCTAATTTTATCATATTTGCACATTATTTCTTGGCATTTCTGTGTTACTCTCCATTGCATATGCTATATCACTGAATTCCGTTGAAATAAATTAATGTTTCCAGGGGAAACATCATATGTGGTTTAATTTTTTCTGTCCATATATGTGTTAAGAATAGTCACTTTGAGGTAAATTACATTGCCTCCTACGTAATGTCATTTAGCGAAAACCGCATGTCGTGATTTGTAACCGTTCCGGGAATCGTGGGGGTGTCCACGTTAGGCGGACCATCCTATATATATATGTATATATGTGTATATATATATATACACAGGAGGAGTTACCGCCCCTCACAGGTCCTAATACTTACATAATTTGGAGAAAAATATATCATATAAATGTAGGTCCTGTTCCCAATATTTACGGAGTAATTCGCAACATTTGAAAAATTAAGAATAAAATAATAACCCTTTCAGATGTAAATACAGTGATGTATTATCAGGACGTATTGTTTAGAGTTGAGCATTGCAATTGCGTCTAACAAGCATACAAAAGATGTTAAAAATGTTACCGTCTACTTCCATGCACTTGGCCGCACGCTTATGAACAGCACGCACTGCTCTACGTAGCTACACACGGATGTCTTTAATTTCTGTAGCGGCGTGCATGATNTATATATATATATATATATATATATATATATGTATATATGTGTATATATATATACACAGGAGGAGTTACCGCCCCTCACAAGGCCTAATACTTACATAATTTGGAGAAAAATATATCATATAAATGTAGGTCCTATTCCCAATATTTACGGAGTAATTCGCAACATTTTAAAAATTAAGAATAAAATAATAACCCTTTCAGATGTAAATACAGTGATGTATTATCAGGACGTATTGTTTAGAGTTGAGCATTGCAATTGCGTCTAACAAGCATACAAAAGATGTTAAAAATGTTACCGTCTACTTCCATGCACTTGGCCGCACGCTTATGAACAGCACGCACTGCTCTACGTAGCTACACACGGATGTCTTTAATTTCTGTAGCGGCGTGCATGATACGCGCAAGTAGTTCCTCGCGTGATTGTGCAGTCCTTTGGTAAACAATATCCTTCATCCATCCCTATACGCAATAATCTAATGGTGATAGACCTGGCGATCGAGGAGGCCAGGGTGAAAACCGCCTCATCCTATCCATTTCCCAGGGAAATGCACATTTAAGTGTTCAACCACAGCACGGTGGAAGAGAGGAGGTGCACCACCATGCTGGGAGATCATACGACGCCTCACTGCTAACGGAATATCCTCAAGTAACAGCAGCAGTTCTTCTTGCAAAAATTGCAGATACACCACACCAGTCAAACGTCCCGGTAAAATGATTGGCCCAAGCAGCTGATCGTGTAGGAGACCACACCACATATTGATGCAGTAACGGTGTTAAAAATTCTTTTTCACTCTAGGGTGGGTATACTGATTGTCGAATTACTCTGTAAATATTGGGAATAGGACCCACATTTATATGACATATTTTGCTCCAAATGAAGAAAGGAATAAGCCCGGTGAGTGGCGGTAACTCCTCGTGAATCATTCTGCATATAAAATATTTCTTCACCGAATATATGTAGCTTTAAATTGTATGAGCTTTCTTTTCGTTTTCAGTTTAAATGACAAAATACGGATGGTCAAAACAAACAGTACATATAAATGTACTCACTTCACCATATTAAGTGTAGTTGAAACTTTCAAACCGAGCGCTAAGACGATTACGTGAAAACGAAACGACAGAAGCAAAAACTAAATAAAAGACTGAATATACATCTTGTTGCGTAAAATGGTACTGTAAAAGACAAAAATTCATATTTAAAAATAGGTTATTTATGGGTATTATTAGCTTATGCGTTGCTATTTAATTTCATACACTATGTTTACCTGATCTTTAAGTCAAAAACAAATCACTGGAAAACATTGAATGAAATGGTTGATGAATCAAGGGGAAATGTTGCTAAATCAATAAGTGAAGGAAAACTGGCATTTTTCCCTAATTCGTCAGTTAAATTGATTGGAGTGACTGTTGAATTAGTCAGGCGCTGTTAACAGATTTAAACAGTGAAATTCACACTGATTATGCTTTAGAGTGCACAGAGTACTTAAGAATATAGAGGCGAAAAATCATCTTTCTTCGGCCAACTCCAGTTGCACATGCCAGCAAAATAGCGTCACTGGCCAGCAACATGTTGAAAAGTCATTCGCAAATCAGCGCCTATCAACCTTTTTTTGTCAACTGGCATCACGGCCAATAGGGGACATTTCGCAGTACGCATTATCCAATCAGACACGAAGCACGTAACAGAACCTCGCGCAATATGAGAATGAGTAAACATACATCAGTGGGACCGCCACGCATTTTTTCCTCTGTGCACTTGTCAAATCTGTTATGGGAACTCAACGAAATTCCAGATCTGAACGTCTGAATTATATATTACGAATTAGATCTGTTCTAATCCTCCTGACGTATTTTATAGTTCTCGTGAACGTGATGCAAGTTAGCTCCTTGTTGCACGCAGCCTGCCAGACGTGTCCCCGTTTCACCGCCTAACTTCTGAAACACTTCTAATTTAATAGCGGCGAGGGGGTGGTGCGGAGAAAAGCATGGCCGCTCGTAAACGATTCACCACCAGCCACTCAGAACACGGCGCGTTAAATGCGAATTCGCGGCCCACGGAGCGCGAAACACGAGTGGCTTTCGCAGAAACGAAGTCACTCGTAAAATAAAAATTAGGTGTGAACTCTTCTTATGCGGTGGCCATATAGAAAAGCCTTAGAAAACAAAATAGCTTCGAAACACTTAAGTTGCGTTAAAAATAAGTTTGACATAATTTACTTTTTATATAAATAAAAAGAAAAAAAATTCCCTACATATATCTTCATTAACTTTAACGTAGACAATTATTGCATCATTTTCCTATAATGGTGATAAAACTTTACAGAATATGGTAGCATGTACTAATTTTCAAATTAGTGTCCTCTGAAATTATCAATGTTATTTTTACCTGTTGAAACAATGAAATAGTATAACGATAATGTATATATATTTCTCAAATTTCACCGTGTTTAATACAGACCGACAGAAGGATAATATTTGTAAGGTTCTTGGCAATTTAAACTTAGAAATGTGTGGAAGAATACACAGTGGTTTAACAACAGCAACTAAGCAGGACTCCTAAGAGTGCACGTTAAGTTTGAAACGGCCTGAACTTTCTAGTGTTGTCCGTAATACTCATCAGAAAAAATACTGTATTGCACAGCATTGTATAGATATCACGTCAAACTATCTTTGTCTATAATCACCATTTAAGTAATTAAGACTTGTCACATATTATAATTGTCGCATTGTTTACAGGAAATTTTAAAATCTTTGAACAATATTATTTATTTCTTCACGAATTATAATGACACTAATTAATATACATTTATATTTTAATATTTTAAGCTCTATTAGTTCTTGTTTGAACCTTCGCTATGTTTAATTATAGGTATTATTACTTTCATGAAATTCAATGCATTGCATACCAAACTGACAATGATCTATGAAGTTATAGTTATTATTAAACCAATATATAAAAAAGGTTCATATATCTGCGCATACTGTGATAGGCTTAATACTCTTGAGCAGTATATACATACGGTTACAATAATGGCATATACACACTGAGGCGACAAAAGTCATGGGATACCTCCTAATATCGTGTCGGACCTCCTTTTGCCCGGCGAAGTGCAGCAACTCGACGTAGCATGGACTCAACAAGTCGTTGGAAGTCCCCGGCAGAAATATTGAGCCATGCTGCCTTTATAGACGTCCATAATTGCGAAAGTGTTGCCGGTGCATGAGATTGTGCACGAACTGACTTCTCTATTATGTCCCATAAATGTTCGATGGGATTCATTTTGGGCGATCTTGGTGGCCAAATCATTTGCTGGATTTGCCAGAAGGTTCTTCAAACCAATCGCGAACAGTTGTGGCCCGGTTACATGGTGCATTGTCATCCATAAAAATTCCATCGTTGTTTGGGTACATGAAGTCCGTGAATGGCTGCAAGTGGTCTCCAAGTAGCTGAACATAACCCTTTCCAGTCAATGATCGGTCCAGTTGGACCAGAGGACCGAGTACATTCCATGTAAAAACAGCCAACACCATTATGGAGCCACCACCAACTTGCACAGTTTCTTGTTGACAACTTGGGTCCATGGATTCGTGGGGTCTGCGCCACACTCGAACCCTACCATCAGCTCTTACCAACTGAAATCGGGACTCACCTGACCAAGCCACGGTTTTCCAATCGTCTAGGGTCCAACCGATATGGTCACGAGCCCAGGAGAGGCACTGCAGGCGATTTCGTGCTGTTAGTAAAGCCACTCGAGTCTGTGTTCTGCTGGCATAGCCCAGTACAGCCAAAGTTCGCCGCACTGTTCTAGCCGACACGTCCATCGTACGTACCACATTGATTCCGGCGGTTATTTCACTCAGTGTTGCTTGTCTGTTAACACTGACCATTCTGCGCAAACGTTGTTGGTCTCGGTCATTAAGTTCAGGCAGTCGGCCACTGCGTTGTCCATGGGGGTAGGTTATGCCTGAAATTAGGTATTCTCGGCACACTCTTGACGCTGTGGATGTTGGAATTTAAAATTCCTTAACCATTTCCGAAATTGAATATCCCATGCGTCTAGCTCCAACTATCATTCCGCGTTCAAAGTCTGTTAATTCCCGTCGTGCGGCCACAATCACGTCAGAAACCTTTTCACATGAATCACTTTACTACAAATGAAAGCCCAACCAATGCACTGCCCATTTATACATTTTTTACGCGATACTTCTGCCATCTGTATTTTTGCATATTGCTATTCCATGACTTTGTCACCTCTGTGTATATCTATGACGGTATTTTTATATCTAGGAGCTGCCAGCTGTAAGTGCTAATGACTTATTTCAAATGCTTCTTCGTAGACGGAAGAATTAGCGTTTACGCCTAGTCCTTATCTATGTGACTGTGTTATACAATTGAGCTGTCATGACCTTGAAGGACATATGTCGAAATGTCGAACATCTACGAATAATTATTCCCGTCTGAACGAAACAAATGAAATGTTTTCCAATACAGAAGCACACGAGGATCGCAAAGACTCGCCTGCTGGCGGCTGTCCGGTCAATAGCGCGTGGTCCTCAGTGTCGTATCTACTAAGGTGCTTCTCGAGTTTCCGAGTAAAACATAAATAAATAGCCTTTAAATAAAGCTTCTTTCCGAAAGGCACCCTAGTACGTGTTGTTGACCGAGTTGACTGGAAAAAGGCTGGAGGCATTGGAGCAGTGATGGAGTAAATAGTCTTGAGAACATACGAGGGTGAAGCGAGGTGAGTATGGAGCGGCACTGAGGCGGAAGGGTGTGGGAAACGGGAGATTCTGAGAAAACCTGCTGACCAGAGGCATCGTCCGGCGCGATTCCCTCGTGCGGAAATGCGAGAAGCGACGCGCTGGGAGTCGAACACGGTTCGCTAGGTGGGAGGCGAGTAGTCTGACCACTACAACACCATGGCCCCTAGCGGTGATGGAGTGGAAGTTACTTCTGGGCGATTAGCTAGACCNAGTAGTCTGACCACTACAACACCATGGCCCCTAGCGGTGATGGAGTGGAAGTTACTTCTGGGCGATTAGCTAGACCTTCCAGAGGCTTGAGAAATTCCAAGGATCGGTAACGGGACTCGAACCCGTATGCCCAGGCTGCAAGGCAACAGCGTTAACCAAGGCAGTACGCAGGAGTCAACACTAACGTTAGTGAATTGCACTGTTAGAAAAAAATCCCTTGAAATTACGGGGAAATACAGTTTATTACTGGTAAAATACTGGTATGTATGCACACATGTAATGTATTTTCAATAACGGACTCTCCTTAAAATTTCACAGAGCTTTATTTGAATTCACGGAACCTCTCCTAAAAATTGCAAGATAGTTTTTAAGTTTTTCCAGTTTTGAAATAATAATCACCAGATATATGTTTTGCTTTCATCAGTGCTTATGTGAGTATTTTATCAGGTCTAGAAAGATACTTAAAAAAGTTAAATTATTTTGTTTTGGAGTGTAATTTAAACTCGAAAAACCCTCCACAGTCTGTAACCATTCCCTCAACTACCACCTTCTTATATTAGCGTTAAATATATGTATGATATTACTTTATATGCAATGCACGCAACGTTTCCAGTTTAAAGTATTTAGTGGATCTTTGAATAGTTGACAACTCTTACAGATGGATTTTGCTCAATTTTTGTGTTTGAAGGTGGAGTTTTATGTACCCAGAATATACTTACTGCCACACGAGCAATAAATTTCTGCTTACAACTGCGAAAAGCACACCATGTAGTCTAGACATTGTTCATTTCCGAAATCTAAATGTACAGGAAATACGGAGATGTTCTGTATTTTGTATTTCAGGAGCACAAATCCTTTTTTCAACATTACGGAGTGCGTTTTTGTATACTTAATATATATCTACGCAAGATTTTCATTGAATACACGGAATTCACGTTTCAAAGTGAATTNTGCGTTTTTGTATACTTAATATATATCTACGCAAGATTTTCATTGAATACACGGAATTCACGTTTCAAAGTGAATTGATTTCTTTAAAGTTTAGACTTCACAGCCACTTTCACATGCACGAGCCGTCATCGTGCGTTCTTTGCGGCAAGACAGTTTTCCTATTGAAATGCGTAGGTTTTTATTAATTCCTTTTGCTACAGAAGTTTCATTATTTATTCAAGAATACTCCTTAAAACGCAAAAGTAACACGAACCTGCTGGTTTTTAGATAAAGTTTGCATACACGTGAGCACACGAATGTTTTTTAAGTTCNCGCAAAAGTAACACGAACCTGCTGGTTTTTAGATAAAGTTTGCATACACGTGAGCACACGAATGTTTTTTAAGTTCATTACGGCAAATAAATACACGCCTTGAAAATTCGTGTATTTAATTAACAGTGGATTGTAAGTCACAGTAGTTTGTATGCCAAAGCAAATGCCAACTTTTTAGTGGCTGTTTGCTATGCACAAACGGAGGCCATTCACGATTGTACCTGTATTGTGCAGCTTTTTATTATTGGCTGAGGGCATCTCAAGATATCTCAAAAAGTCGTGGACCAACTGCGAAAGGCAGCAATATATTATTCTGATGAGTGGCCTTCTCATTCGTTGTCTGGAATTTCACATAATCGTACGTTTATGTGATGTAGTTAGTGCGAGATGCTATGTGAATGGTCTATTGTTTTTATATATAGGTAGGTTGTGGGGTATCCAAATGCATAGGCCCAGTTGTATTTTCTTATGTTGTTAAATATGTTTGTGAAATTATATTTATTATTTGATTTGTAGTTGCATATTTCTCAGAGTTGCCAATGTTAGTTTAAGTAAAGCTAAGTGAGTGAAGAGATTTGGGTGGCTCTTAACAGCGAGGCCTTGTTGAGACGATGAGGGTGATGGAGGTGAGTATGGAGCAGCGCCGGAATTAAAGGACAGAGGAAACGGGAGATCTCCGAAAAACCCCGCTGACCAGCGGCATCGTCCGGCACGATTCCCACATGCAAAAATCCGGAAGTGACCCGGCTGGGAATTGAACCTGTTTTGCCTCAGTGGGAGGCGAGCAGGCTAACCGCTCAGCCACCGCGACCCCCAAGTTCGATTCCCGGCGGGTTCACTCCCGGATTTTCGCAAGTTGACATCGTGCTGGACGGGGGCAGCGGGTTTTCTCAGGGTTCTCCCATTTCCCCCACCCTTGCATTTCGGCGCCCTCCATTTCCACCTTGTTTCATCCTTATCGGCTGTTGAGACCCCGATGTAAAGAGCATAAGAAACCTCTCCACTCCACACCTGTACCAAAGACAGACCGCTTTGTTTGCAGAAAATACACATATAATTACAGGAGCAATCACAGGCATGACTACATTAGAAAGTTACGTTGCTATTATTTCCTACGTTGTAGTGATACGAATTTTGAATTTCTATCTCGCATAAACTTGAATAGTCGTTTAGTATGAGATCTCTTAGATANCACTCCCGGATTTTCGCAAGTTGACATCGTGCTGGACGGGGGCAGCGGGTTTTCTCAGGGTTCTCCCATTTCCCCCACCCTTGCATTTCGGCGCCCTCCATTTCCACCTTGTTTCATCCTTATCGGCTGTTGAGACCCCGATGTAAAGAGCATAAGAAACCTCTCCACTCCACACCTGTACCAAAGACAGACCGCTTTGTTTGCAGAAAATACACATATAATTACAGGATCAATCACAGGCATGACTACATTAGAAAGTTACGTTGCTATTATTTCCTAAGTTGTAGTGATACGAATTTTGAATTTCTATCTCGCATAAACTTGAATAGTCGTTTAGTATGAGATCTCTTAGATANAGTTGTAGTGATACGAATTTTGAATTTCTATCTCGCATAAACTTGAATAGTCGTTTAGTATGAGATCTCTTAGATATTAAAATAGGCCGCCTCTTACTTATAAGTTCAGTCTGGCTTAAACTCAGGAGATAAAAATACGTTCTCACAATGTTGTTAAGTATAAACGATTTTATAAAATGTACAACTCTTCATGACGAAATAAAGCACTACCGAATAATTTCTTCGACGACACTGAATTTTACATGAACTGAACATGCTATTAACCGAACATTAACTACCAACATAAAATCAAATATTACGTATTGCTCGGCTATCTAGTAAGATTACTTCAGAAATTTGGAAAGATAATACGTAGGATATAAATAGGAGCCGGGCTGACGAGACCTTCCCATAGAGGTGCCAATAACGGCTGACAAATATAAATAAAATTCCCACCTCCGACACACTAGGACACAGTTCATTCTGTTTATCCTCCCCAACGTTGGTAATATTTCGAAGGTTGCTGTCCCTGTAATATCAGTGTAGATTGACTCTGACTACAGATGTTCGGTTCCTGCAACCAATTTTGTATCAGTGACTAGCGACCCAGCCCGGCTTCGCCCGGGCACAATTCAGTTTTCACAGCGATACACTAATAAATAAGTTGGGAAAAGACAATTACAATATTGTATGATAGTGTATTAATAAACTACTATCATATATAACATACATACATACACATCACGCCTGTCTCCCAGAGGGGTAGGCAGAGATTATGGACCTCAATTTACCACGATCCTAACATACCTAGGAGGAAGCGAAATAGGTGTAAGTATGTAGAGATTATATTGTTATAATAATGATAGTGGTTTAGAAAATTTCTTAGTATACAACATTAATCGTTTTGCCTCCGATCGCCAAACAAAAAGATTTCCGTTTGACGTGACACGCGAAAGGGCTNTGTATACAACATTAATCGTTTTGCCTCCGATCGCCAAACAAAAAGATTTCCGTTTGACGTGACACGCGAAAGGGCTACATATAGTTGTACATGTGAAAAACATGCTCCACTGAAATCCACTCCAGCCACATTAAGTGTTTGACCCTGTGCCTTATTTATGGTCATACCAAAACAAACTCTTATTGGAAATTGGACTCTTTTAAAATTAAAATGCAAATCCGAGGGAATAATTTGTATTCTAGGTATTAAAACAGTTTCCCCAGTACCGCAGCCAGTTAGAATAGTACCTTCAATGAGATACATTTTTAAACTCTTTATTTGTAATCGAGTCCCGTTGCATGTTTTTGGTGAATTAATATTTCGCAATAAAATTACGGGAGCTTCAACTTTTAAAATCTGTTTGTGTGGTGGCATGCCAGAAGGATTTAATGAATTAAGAAATTCTGAGGGATAGAGCACAGCTTCTTCACTGTCGGGTACTGAATCTACTGAGTAAAAGACTTGTGTTTGTGCATTGCATTTTGCTAGCACTAATTCAGTAAATTGTTTGACTTGTTCATTAGTAAACTATAATATCGCTCTTTCTTTGAACCACCGCATCCAAATCCGTTCAGTGGTTCTCGAGATTAGCGCAGCCATACAGACAGACCAGACAGACAGACGCGTTCCAGGGTCTTCGTTGTATAGTATGTAGTGATTACGCACAGCTCGCCCACAAATGCACCCGAGAAATTTTCAGTCTTTATAAACACNGCCATACAGACAGACAGACGCGTTCCAGGGTCGTCGTTGTATAGTATGTAGTGATTACGCACAGCTCGCCCACAAATGCACCCGAGAAATTTTCAGTCTTTATAAACACATGTGTTTTCTGCTATTTGACACCTTATATTCCATTCTGCTAAAATACAAATCTCCTCTACATCACGAGTGCTAGTTGTATTCAAGTCCCTCCGCAGCAGGTGAAATAAAATGAAGTTTAAACACACAAATAAAATTAACTTGCAATTTTTCTTTATTTTGGTTCTTGTTGTAATTCAACACAAAATTCTGATATGAAATACGATCTTTATAACCGCAGAAATAGTCGTGAAAGAAATTCCCGAGATTATCTCACACAGCTCAACAAAACTCGGTTGAGGTTCTCGTGGTGTAGGTACACACGAACGGAACGCCAAGTATTCAAAAATGACGTGCAAGTACACGCACATCATCGCTGCGTCTTACAGAGTTTCCAGCCGTAGTTTGAGGCAGAGAGGATCTTCGCTCAGCGTTTCCGCCGACCGTCGGCGGGAACATAAATCCACCCTGGTCCTCTGTTCTCAGCCGCTATTTCAACGTGGTCGAGAAAAGCGGACATGTCATGGGATGGCTGCGGGGTGGTTTGGGGAGGGGGAGGGAGGTCGTTAAACTTCCTTTCCTCCATTTGCTCTGAAGGCATTCATAAAAGTGTCCCCGGGGCGCTGTTACGGGCATGGAAACCCACACGGGCTCATGTTTGGAGCCTGCCACACACATTCATAACTTTCCCAACCCTTTCAGTTCCAAAATTAATTAATGTATTCAAGGGTTGCATTCAAGGAATATTTTTGTTCGTACATTTACTTCATTAACCAATGAATCATGTGCTTAGTGTTTAATAGACGTCGGGAAGGAAATCCAATCATAAACCAGAGCTTTAGAAATATTCACGAGCCCCATTACTTGTAGGGATTGCACCGTGCAATGTTCCTAACTACATAGGTATACCTCTTGCAACATATTTCTTTCCTCTGCGACATGTACAGTGTAGTGGAAAAAAAGGACTGGTTAACTCTTTCACGCATGGCACTATACATATTGGACCAGTGGCGGCTTCAGGAAGAATTTCGAAGGAGGGCACGAAGTTAAAAATTAATATAATACTTTGTGGAAAATGCAACTAATAAAAAAAACCTCCAAACACAACTGGGTTTTTACTTTCAGTAGTTTCATCATGATATCCAAGACTCAACTCAAAAAATTCACAAAATATATTTCATTCTTCTATTGTATTAATTATGTATCTATTATTTATACTGACTTTCTTTGTACTTTATCTAACTGAATTCTGACATTTACCTGCCCCAGCATTACCATTTTCATTTCATTTTGCCAATACAGTTTGTTACTTAAATGTTTTCTCCATCTTGTTATTCAGATGTTTGAGACCAATGACACCTGTAGGCGCTCACGTATCGTTAGAACAAAAAACAGTACAACACATAATATAAAACGCGGTTTAAACATCGTATCATGCTAACGAAATGCCTTTGCAAATTAATTTTTACTAAAATTAGATATGCATATATACTCTTTTGGGTGTAATAATTTTGCGTTAGAAGAAGTTGTGGTTTTGGAGGGCCAAGATTTTAAATTTAATGCCTGTCGTGATACACTAACTACTTTCCTAAAAAAAAATGTAATTATCTTCACTTTGTTTTTCGAATGAGTATGACGTGATACATGTACGTTCAGTAAAGGCCTGTCTACAATTGCGCTATCCCAACCTGTGTCTTAAGGATACGCTGATTGGTGCACGTGACCCTCTGACGTCATGGCCCTGTCCCAACCTCCCGTATCCCAAGTCAAAGCACTCAGAAAACTGAAATTTTGTCCCATGTTGTATCTTAATATGATAGAAAAAGAAGACTACCTGTATTTTGACGCGCATTCGTGGAATGTTCAACGTTGTAAATGTAAACAATGGACTTGCAAGGTGGATTTTTTCGAGACGAACTTGATGAAATACTGATTAGTGCAGTCTTCATTCGGTCTGAACTATTTAACACGAAGGTTGAACATTTAAAAAATGTAAAGTTCAAAGAATATTATTGGATGACAGTTGCCATACTTATTAAAAAAACAGTTAAGGCCTACATCATTAATATAAATAAATATTAAAATCACTCATCTCGTAATCACCATATAATCAACAATTGAGCAATATGAAAATCATTACGTAACAACAAATAATGTGCCAAATTAACTGCCATCATTCTGAAAGCTCACTTCTAACAACGCATTTGTAGACCCTATTCGGACTGCGTGAATGTGACGTCACTTGACGTCAATATTCTGACGCGTCCACGTACACAGGTACGAACGATTGTAGACTCGCCTTAACACAGCAACAAAAATGCTGTGTATAATCATTAAAAACTGAGTAATACATACAATCTTAAAAAACTACGATACCATGCACTGATATTTTAAAAATTTAAAATATTAAAAAATTCTCAAACCTTGAATATGATACTGCAACATTAACAGTGCATAATGCGTTACAACACATCGCAAACGACACGCACCTGCCATCTATCGAGCTATTATAGCACTGCCTGAACCGCGTGGGCACACGCGGCTTGTGTCCCGATTCTACCGCACTTCGGCTATTTCCGTGACGTTTCGTGTGCCTTCGGCAGGAAAAAAATGTACTGAGCGTGGGTATAGACCACCTGTGCCCCAAAGCTGCGAGGTGAGATGTTCGTGCCTTAAATAAGGAAACACTAAACAGCAATATTGAACTTAATGACCAAATAAGTTACGCGTAAACTTAAATTATGGATGATACATCTATAAAAGAGTATTTATTTTTTCTGGGGCATGTTAAATTTTGTTTGGGAGGCCTCATGCCTCTGTGCCCATTGACAAGAGCCACCCCCTGCTTCGGATGTTGACATTAAGTTGAGTTAATGGTGTGCACTATACACAGTAGAAAACGACAGCCAATAAGGACACGTGACGGGGTACACGATTCGTGATTTAGATTATTTCTCGTAGTTGCGTGGACAGATGATACTAACGAAGTGTGCAGCCGAGGAGGGGCCAGACTCGGGCGTTAGTGCAGCTGCCGAGAGGGGAACAACACTAGCAAGTAGTGTCGGCGCCACACGTTACAGCGGTAGAAGGGGCGCGCCCGTCGAGGGAAGAGGTTGCTGCACGTGCAACCTGCCGCAGCACGATGCCGCGCTAACAAACATTCGCCTCCGTATTATCAGTCGCGAGTTTGCCGATGCGCGACGAATATTTTTGTAACAGTTAGTACACAGCCGGGCAGTCACTTAAATCAAATACTATACAGGATGATTCTTAAATCATGGGACAAACATTGAGGGGTGGTAGAGCTCACTAAAACAAACAATTATTGTATAGGAATATATGGGCGGAAGTGACGCGTTGAGGCACAAACACAAAAACATAACACATTAACGGAAACATAAAATGTTCATTAGCAGGATACTTAACGAGTGATTCCGTACAGAAAATGTTAAAACAGTTTCTGGAACTGCATCCACCAACAGTCACTCATGCTTGGCGACCTCTACATATGGCGTGATTGGCTAACAATGGTGGCGTGCGTGTAATACCCGGCGTTTTTTAATCTGTTTGCCAATCACTCCACCGACGCTACCAAGCTTGCATTACTGTCGGTGGTAGCAATTTTGAGTAGTTATNTTTGCCAATCACTCCACCGACGCTACCAAGCTTGCATTACTGTCGGTGGTAGCAATTTTGAGTAGTTATTATAAACGTTGCTGTAAAAAGGCATTTAGTGGCAACGTTGTAAATAAACAACGTGTATTTCATGTGTTATTTTTGTGTTTGTACCTCAACGCTTCACTCCCACCCATATACTCCTTTACAATAATTGTTTGTTTTAGTGGGCTCTACCACCCATCAATGTTTGTCCCATGATTTTAGAATCATCCTGTAGAGACTCATACCAGACAACTGAAGCTTTTCTGTGTGAAAAGTGATTGCCCTGCGTTCTGCCGGCTTGAGGTGGCGAAACGTTTGTTGACATTTACCGCTATGCGTTTTAGACTGGGAGTTGCTGATGGTTTGTGTAGTTTTTAATGATTTTATTGAATCAATTTCGTTGAATCACCATGGCAGGTGGTATTTGCGCTGTGTACCAGTTACAGCATTTATAACTGTTCAAAGTCATTTTTCCGTTTTAAAAGGATCGTGATATTTAAGTGACGTTTACAGAATTTCCTGAAATTACGTTAATAATCCTTGTAGATGATGAAATTTATAAACCAGCATGTTTGTTCGTAATTTTTCAGTTCCCAGAAATAATTGTTTAACTGCCAGAGGGAGGATTTGGATAACTTAGGATAGGCTAATTATATATTGATTAGATTGCAAATGGTCAGGCACGAATCTGAAATTTTTTATATGTACAAAAGAGCCTTGCCTTCGAAAATATTGCTTTATTAACATTACTGTAATGATTAGAAAATTTTTCGTATTGATTTGCGGAAGAAAAATGATTAGATAATAACATATACATTTTCGTTTCATAAATACAATACAAACAATTGTATTGCAATGAAGGAAAAAATGGCTAGAGTTAGCATGCTGTGTACAGTGCGAAAACATGTTCAATAGACACCAAAGGGCAAATATTTGTGGGTAGCTTGGCACCTGTGATCCTCATACAATTGTAGGTAGATTTCGCATCTCTATGAGACCTGGTATTCTGCAGTCCATCGAAAAATATTAACTATTGGACTCATGTCGCTTTGTAAAATACTCTGGAAAAAAACCTAATAGTGTGTTGATTATTCACCAGAAATGCTATGATAGCACATATACAGAATATTCTACATTAACACTCTTCAACAACCTCGTGAATAAACAGGGAAATATTAAGCTAGTGCTGGACAGGTTTTCAATAAAACATGCTAGGTTAGCACTCTGCCAAATAGATGTTGGAGGTCAGGCTTTATTGGCCATTGATTTGGGAAATTTTGGTTCCTGGTTGTAGCTGTGCCACTGTTATGTGCCCTAACATTAAATTTCATAAGATACTAGTGTCTCCTTCAGGGTTAAGTAGTATCACTAGTACCTCTTTTATAATCCATGCACCAAGAATCTGATTCTGCGAGTCNTGTCTCCTTCAGGGTTAAGTAGTATCACTAGTACCTCTTTTATAATCCATGCACCAAGAATCTGATTCTGCGAGTCACTAATATAAAGCTATGTTAGCACTAGCTGTCGATTATTAATCAAAAATATTAAGTCCGTGCTGTATTGTTCTTTACCATGGTATGATAAGAGGTTAGAATTTGCTCCTACAATTTACTGTTATTATAAAGCTAGTAATGAATCCTTTTTTTTCTAATTATATAATTGAAAACAATAGTTTAGATNTGTCTCCTTCAGGGTTAAGTAGTATCACTAGTACCTCTTTTATAATCCATGCACCAAGAATCTGATTCTGCGAGTCTCTAATATAAAGCTATGTTAGCACTAGCTGTCGATTATTAATCAAAAATATTAAGTCCGTGCTGTATTGTTCTTTACCATGGTATGATAAGAGGTTAGAATTTGCTCCTGCAATTTACTGTTATTATAAAGCTAGTAATGAATCCTTTTTTTTCTAATTATATAATAGAAAACAATAGTTTAGATNACAATTTACTGTTATTATAAAGCTAGTAATGAATCCTTTTTTTTCTAATTATATAATAGAAAACAATAGTTTAGATCTTAAAGAAACATTTGTTATTCACAACGGAAAGCAGGATTATTGCTAGGCTCTATAATCCATAGTATTATATTAAATTAGTGCTGAAATTCTGTGGTGTACTCTTAATTGATAAAATACGTATATGATAATTAGGTTAACTTATTCCAATTGAAATAATGAAGACAAAGTAATCCACATTTTGTATTATACACCCTAAACGCTAATAAGGCTTATTTCACGCATTATGTTTAAGTTTACATTAGGTAGTAATTTAATATGGTTCATACATTGGTAACCAATGCACGATTTGTAATCCAACTACTGCCAGTGAAACAAAAATGTGTGGCATTAATATGTTATTGATTAAATAAATGTTTGTGATGAAAATGTTTAGGATTAATCTTCCCTCGCTCTTGTTTGGGACTAAAAGTAGAGAGGATCGCATCACAGTCCAACATGCATAACAACAAAATCATTCAAGAAGCTAATTTCCAGAAATGTTTCAATCATAGCTTTACAGCATGGGAACTTGAGCAGTTTGTCAATTTAAAATGATTGGTACTCGTTCGCTAGAGAAGCGTATTACTCGGGTAAGTAAGACAAGTGGAAGGGAGAGAACGGCGTGAACTTGTGTAGTTGACATATTTTTCGGACGCACACTTGGTTTGGTCGAATAGTAATAACATCAAACACACATAAACACACACTTTTCTTTTGGTCCCGACAAAATGACCAAGCATTATTTNTCGAATAGTAATAACATCAAACACACATAAACACACACTTTTCTTTTGGTCCCGACAAAATGACCAAGCATTATTTGAGTTCGAAACAGACCATTTCTCCGTTGCAACGTCTAAGATTACTTTTTATACATTCCAGACCGAATTAGCTCAGCGTTAATTTAATATATGCATTAGCTATGAGGGCAAAACACACACATGGCCCATGTTCACTTTCAAGATTTTCTGTAGGAATGAAAAAAAAAAAAAATAATTTGTAGGGGTAGCTGCCTCGTTGCAGAAAATTAACATCGTTGTTTCTTTGTACTGCAGCCTTGCCCTGTTGTNTCGAATAGTAATAACATCAAACACACATAAACACACACTTTTCTTTTGGTCCCGACAAAATGACCAAGCATTATTTAAGTTCGAAACAGACCATTTCTCCGTTGCAACGTCTAAGATTACTTTTTATACATTCCAGACCGAATTAGCTCAGCGTTAATTTAATATATGCATTAGCTATGAGGGCAAAACACACACATGGCCCATGTTCACTTTCAAGATTTTCTGTACGAATGAAAAAAAAAAAAAANCTTTCAAGATTTTCTGTAGGAATGAAAAAAAAAAAAAATAATTTGTAGGGGTAGCTGCCTCGTTGCAGAAAATTAACATCGTTGTTTCTTTGTACTGCAGCCTTGCCCTGTTGTCGTCAGTCAATATTACTGTTTATCAAGGCAAGGCGACAAGCTAAATGACCTCTGGTTGGGGTCAACGAACTTGGGAAACTCCCAGGCGGTCCCCATGCCAGGTTTACAAAATGGGGTATCCACCTACCAGGCCGAGTTTTAATCATGGCCATTGTTTTGGCCTGGTCCGGGCTGGCCGATACTTAAAACACGATTCTCGTACACCATACGGGCAAATATTTCTTGGTATTGCTTTAGTTTTAAAATCGCATTCACGTATTTACTCAAGTTCATTCTTAAGCTTTGTAAGCAAGGGAGTACAAAATTAGATGTTTGTCTATTAGGAGAAAACTTTTGGCTGAATAAAACTGCTCAGCTATAAAATACGTTACGGAGCGTAGCGGACTTACATACACTAGCCACAAGCAAAGCTATTGATACAGGCGCGCGTGGGGCTGGCAATACGCTCTAACACAACGGGCCATTAACCTACATTCGAAGGAACAGCTGGTGAGTTCTTAGTGGATACGAAAAAAAAAACGAATACGTGACACACAAAGTGCGAGAGTCAATTAAGTTCCAACCTCTTCGCAGACACGCATAAAAGTTTCGCATCGTGCCTGTCAAAGAGTGATGACTCCAGGACATAACACCCCCCAGTGTCGGGAGTGTTAACTGTTAGACTGTAGGGGCCAACGTGTGAAGACATTCTCACACTCTACGGCGGCGTTTGCGGGGGCAGGGTCGCCCACACGAGGACCGTCGCGCGTGGCAGGAGAGTGGCAGTTTGTCCCGTCTGTCGAGAAGTCCCACAAGTGTCAGTGGAACGGAAGGAGGAGGGGACGCTGGCTGACCTAGAAGAGACATGTTTAGGCTCGCCCTGGATTTGACTGGTGAGTGCGTGGGCTGGCGTGGACGTCTCGCTGGCCGGGTCCCGTATTAGCCGGTCCACCCGAGGTCATATGAGGAGTGACTCGTGATGGCAGTGGTTGCAAATATATATATATATATAAACCTTGTTTCCGTTTGTTCGGACGCGTGTAACTTCCGAAAAAAATCAACCGATTTTCATTCTGTTTTTTTATAAACCTTCCTTTAGTTCTCAACAGTGTTTGTACACGTTTATTTTTTATCTGTATTTCCTGCAAAGGTACTCAAATCTACAAAAAGCTCATTTTTACCATGATTTCGCGTCAGGAAGCGCCTTAGTCAACAATGCAACGTCAACATTGCAATGTCAGAAAAGTAAAGTCGCAACCTAGTAACAGATATTTCTATCTATATAAAAACGATATATCGATATATAGATACTTATCGATATAACGATATATCGATAGTTATAAGTACGCCAATGCTCGATATATCTATATATCGGCACTAATATATGTCGATACTTAACGACAAGCGAACATGTCAAATACAAATATGTGGATGTAACATTAAACGAAAATGAAGCGGTAAATCATCCGCCAGAATTTCTAAATTCGATTGTTGTTCCAGGATTGCCTCCACATATATTGAAATTGAAAATAGGATTGCCAGTCATTTTACTTCGTAACATCAACCCACCATAACTTTGCAACGACACATGCCTTGCAATAAAAAAAATTATGGGCAATACTATAGAAGCTATCATCTTGAAAGATGCTTTCAAAGGAGAAGATGTGCTTCTTCCCAGAATTCCATTTATTCCATCAGAAATTCCCTTTCACTTTAAAATAACACAGTTTACAGTCAGATTGGAATTTGTAATGACAATAAATAAAGCTCAAGGGCAGTCATTGCAAATGTGCGGAATATATTTAGAAACATTATGTTTTTCGCACGGCAAATTCATACAATTCATACGCGCGGAAGATGGTAAAACTAAAAACATTGTATACAAACAAGTACTTCAATAATAAAAATTTTGAAAATACGTATACTTCTTTCAATTAATTTCACAAAAATGAATAGAACCAAAATCATTTATGCCACAGCAACGCGTGGCAGGGTTAGCTAGTTTGCTATAAATGTAAAGATTATCCGAAGGAGTCTTGGATTTCTGCCATGAGGAAATTCAATATCTTAGGAATTAAACACTCTGGATGGTCATAAATCTAATAAGAGTCCCAGAAGTTTCTAATTTTATTCTCAAAGTAACTACACAGTAACCGCTGCTACCGCCGCAGTTGCTGTCAATCCGGCCCTACTGACTCTTGTGTAGTTACAGAAATAATCACAGAGTTTCTTATAGCGTGCACCGGAGTTAACCGAAGATGGCATGCATAGTACAGTGGGCATGCAATTAACACAGTGACGCCTTAGATATCTCGGTCAAATCGTCAGACTCACAACACCATACATAGCAGTTGAGAACTACTGGATGCTCATCTTGGATCAGTAGACTAGAGTCTGCATCGAAAATCGGGATTCGTTTGCGGCATGAGTCGTGGTGGGTGACGTGTGACATGATTTCCAATGCACAATGCTTCTTCGCGGAATGATTCGCTGCATGTTTCTACCGTCGTGACTTTAATTCGATACGATTCGCGACATGCAATGTGTTTTGCGACACATGGCTAGGTTTCCGACACGATTCGCGATTTACGACGTTTGTCTGTGTGGCTGGTCTTGTTGGTCGGTATCTCAATGCCTGTGTGTTGTGACGGCTAGTGTCTGTGGAGATCGTGATATTGTTCACGGAGTTCGAGATTAGACACAAAGGTTTTGAGGCATTTTCACTAAACTGAAACGGCAATTGTAGGATAGTTTATTACAAATATTGGAGGAAATTTTTAAGATGGAACATTGGGTGTCTGGATAATGCTAAAGGAACAGAGATCTGTAGACAACACCTGTCTGTAGTCACAAATTATTTCATGGTTACTGCATGCATTTCGACTAAATCTCCATGACTGTAGCATACTTGGGAATACTAACCCGCAAGTCACAATTAACTTTACACTCAGTGTTCCATCTCCAGGTCCGACTTCGAAGCTATGTGCCGCCCTTGTGTTTCACTTTAGACTATAGGTCGTAGGTTGTCACCTTTTATTTTTTTGTGATTAACCTGCAGCCAAAATTTGTCAGTGCAATCTAGATACACATCATCTGTATGGAAGAATACACAATGTACATACAAGTAGATATTAAATAGAGCTTCCAAAATTGCTCAGTTTACTGTCAACAGGCTATAGTAATTCGTAAGCTAGCAATATCTGCCAAGTTTGTAGAAGCCTTGGATTGAAAAGTTGTATATCGGAGGTTTATCTCCGTGAAGAGCAGCTAAGTTACGTCTGCGTCAATTTTGGAACGACTTGAATGCCGGTGTTCCTCTGGCGTGTATATTTAACGCAGTTCAGCTATTTTTATATATCAGCAGGAGCGGCGCTGTATCGACTGACCAGCTCAGTTATCACAGCCTGGAAGACTGTGTATTTTCGTGGTTTCTGCGCCCATATGGTAGGAATTCGTCTTGTTTTCTTTTACAGTATAGTTATAATTGTAGCATGGCAAGGTAGGGCGAATTATGTAAAGTCACGTATATTTATTGCTACCGAAGTCATTTTTACGTGGCAAACATCACGTGTGTAAGTACTTATACAGTATGAA
This sequence comes from Clitarchus hookeri, assembly GCA_002778355.1. NCBI lineage: Eukaryota > Metazoa > Arthropoda > Insecta > Phasmatodea > Phasmatidae > Clitarchus > Clitarchus hookeri. The sequence continues at coordinate 414,307 of NQII01000589.1, read as the reverse complement.
GCTAAAACACTTTAAATATTTGTAATTGGACATTTTTAAATTTCTAAGATATTTATTTTGTAGTTGGAAATTTTAACGTTCAGTGAAAATTTACTGTCAGTCCCATTTTAATGAGACCTTATATAAATGAATATTCTCACCAGTGTGTCAAATTAAAACTGCTATGAACTCTACACTGGTTCACTGAAAGGAGATTCAAAATTTGTTCTGCATGTTTGAAGAATGGCGTTATGTATAGTTAGTTTTATTTATCATGGTGTTGGGGAATTATGCAATACAATGCACTTTCTCATCTTTTCTTCGAACACCTATAACCTTATAAACACGTGCTTCATATTTTATATCATCAAATTATAGTTCACGGACAACATGAGTAGGAATGTGAACATAAGCAGTTTTTTACTGTCACCTAGAATCCCGAATGACTAACTAAAGCACCACAACATTTTAGAGACGGGCTCAATAAGAATAAAATTTAAGTTAATTTCTCAAAACAAAGGAGGACACATCCAAAGGACTATAGGGTGATCTTCGTTAACAATTTTAAAATTTAAAACATAAATTATTTTTATTATTCTTTTAACATAGCCCAGGTTGGGGGAAGGGGCGAAGAGCATTGACATGGAACGAATATTCCAAAGAAAAAAACAAAGCTCTATCAAACGGTAAATGCTTTCTCAGTTCAACTTTCTGGCAAAGTGTTAAAATATCAAAAAAATTTGAAAAAGTATTAGGACATGGTTGACTCAGCCTACCATTACTGTGGTCTTCAGTTCTATTAGGATATATTTGGCTATTTTCGGTCCGGAAATCTTCCCTACCAGTGTCTTCAAGAATGCAAAGGAACGGACAATATCTTGGTGCGTGAATTACGGTAGGGAGTCTCTTCATTCTGCTGATTTACCTCGTATGGAAATACACTGAAGAGCCAAAAAAACTGGTACACCTGCCTAATATCATTTGGCCCCCCCCCCAGCACACAGAAGTGCCGCAAGAAGACGTGGCATGGACTCGTCTAATGTCTGAAGGTATCCAGGAGGCAATTTACACCATGAATCCTGCAGGGAAGTCCACAAATCCAATCTGCGCCAATTTGAGAAAGGGTTACACGTCTGTCACGTTTAATGATTCTCGTCAGTCGTCGTTTGTTCCGTTCTTTCACGATCTTTTTCCGGCCTCAGCGATGTAGAGATGTGATATTTTTCTGGATTCCCGATATTCACGGTACACTTGTGAAATGGTCGTACGTGAACATTCAAATGTTATCGCTACCTCGGAGATGCTATGTCCCATCTCTAGTGCGCCGACTATAACACAACGTTCAAATTCACTTAAATCTTGATAACCTGCCATTGTAGCAGCAGTAATCGATCTACCTGCTGACCGCATCGCATTACTCTGATTGGTTCCATACCTATGTTATTTGCATACGCACGCCTATACCAGTTTTTTTTGGCTCTTCAGTGTACCCCCAGGAAAAAATACGTTTGTTATAGACTTTTCAGAACTCGCTAGGTTTATAATTAAAATTGTCACGAATAAGAAATACTGTAAGTTATCTAGAATTGCATGTGGGCCTATGCATTGCTGTGTTGGTTCGCTTAAAAAATACAAAACATATGTTGTAAACGAAATTATTAGGATTAACTACTAATAAATCCGAATAAACAAGCAATCCTGTCTAAAAAAAATATGTCTCCAGTATAAAAATGATTTGATCTGCTGGACGCTAATTTTGAGCTGTATATAATCAAATATGAACCAGCTCTCTTCTTGTGTAACACTTCTTCTATATAGTGACTGTGAATGGCAGGGTTAAGACCAATTGATAGACCCAATTCTAGTTGGTTTTTCTTGGAAAGGAAGGCATGTACGAGCAGTTTAATATACAGGCTGTTCGTAAACTCACCCGAAATATTTCACGAAGAGATTCCTTGTGGATAATGAGGTAGACATTTGCAATACAACTTATAGCCTAGATCAATTCCTAAGGGGGATATGTGCTCTTGAAAATCGAGTTTAGAAATGGAATCTTCGCAAAATATCAGAAACAGCAAGGAATTAAACTACGATTCTATGGATAATGTTTCGTGTTATCGATATCTTAAACCTATAAAAACCTGTGCCAAGACCTTCCTCCTTTATACAAATAATAGGGGTGGCCACCCTCTAATAACATACAATTTTTTTACCTTCGCGTTTTATGGAATTTCTGTGCCGTCTTATCGAGCAGTACTTCCTACTTAACAAAAAAGGTCCTCTTGTTGCAAGTGCCTAGGACCCACAGTTTCCTTTGAAAAGGCTCACAAAGTGTTCAGTGATGATGTTACAACGCCTGGCATGTAGGCAATGCTCCTACACGTGGACAATATTGGAGTTCGAGTGATGCAAATGCCGGGCTGGTCATGTTGATTGACTCCCGCCGATGCCACAGGCGGTCCGGTATTTTATGCTCTATCAATATCGCTGATGGTCCGCCATATTGGAAGTACTTGACAATTCACTACCCAGAAATATTCACATGGCCATCATTTTGAAAATAAGTGTCTGAGCCACTTAAATCATGTGAAGTTATTCGGCCTATCATATAGCTACTTGTATGAAAAATTTGGTGGGAATCGGTACATTGGTTCCCAAAATATGGCATAAAAGCATTTTTTTTCATTTTGTGCTATCATAAAAAAGTGCTTAAAAGAATGGGGTTATTTTAGCAAATACTGGAATACCTCAGTTAGCTGTCTGGAGGCACCTTCATAGTTAGCCTCACAGCCAGAGTAAAGGACAGCACACTGACCTCATTTCGCATCTCGATACGAAACGTAACACGGCTGCAATAAAGTTATTAGTTTTCAAGTCGGACACAATTTCAACATGGACAGGTTTTGTGACTTAACATAGCAAAGCGAAACAGCACTTGCTAAGCTTACAAAAATATCCACTTACTATCGTACACAGAAAAAAATACTTTGTGGCGGCCACAAATTATTTGTTGGTATACACCTTGTGAAATTATTTTATAGTGGACACAAAATTGTTTATTTGTCACCACTAAACTTTTGTGACCACCAAGAATTTAGTGTGTGAAAGCTACAAAAAATATCGTGTTCACCACAAAAATGTTTGGCAGGGTGAATATGAGCAAATTATTTTGTGGCCGCTACAAAGTATTTTTTTAAAAGATATATACGCACTAAAAGGGCAATGAAACTTTAATGTGGCCGGGTGCTCCTAGCAGGTGCAAGTTATTGCAAGTCTTATTATTATTTTTATGTATTGATATATATTAGATTTGAAAGTAAACGTGTTAGTCGCGTGAGTTAACAGCCACGAAACGTATCATTCTCGGGTTAAAGCAGCGTGGAACGCCTCGTGTAATGTTGCCATTATTCGTCTCCAAAATTTAATAAGTTACTGATATAACTAACGTTCGTACTTTTGTTCTACGCGATTGCAAATCATTTTTAAAAGCTGAGGTGGTAGATAGGCCTTAACGTTTCGTAGTCAACAATATCATTAGAGATGAAACCAGAAAAATCAAGCAAGCGTGAAATCAAAGATTCAAGAGTGCAATGACATCTCGTAAAGGGGAAAGAACAGGAGTTGTCACCTACGTAAGTTAGCTGGTTGTCCTCGCAATGAAACCACACACACACACACACACACACACACACACACNCACACACACACACACACACACACACACACACACACACACACACACACACACACACACACACACACACACATTAACCTAAATTATTGTGTCGCTAAGCTGTGTCGGCCAGTAAGTTATCCTAACAATCACGGATAAATTCTTGTATAAATTCGCCCTTCTGTAGTGTTGTTTATAAATACGACTCACGACCGCTGACACAACTGTCGTGTGAGTGGACAACTTCATAGAGTCTATTCGCTGTATCTTCACACTTTTTGAATAAAACCTTTGAAAATCACTCCGATGAGTGTGGTTGTTTCCATATAATAATGTATCACAAGCGTTTTAAACTTCTGTTAACATTAAAGTATTTTACTTTTAGTTAAAATGAAATATCGTTTATATTTAATACATAAACAGAAGGCGCTGCAAGGGACGACTCCGAGAGGCTCGCTATTGTGTGAGGACTGAAGGCGAGGAAGAACATTTCCTACTTGTCTCGGCTTGCGAAAAACCAAGGATTTTTGCGTTGTAGAAGCATTCGGCGACCAGACTTGCGATGTGAAGGACACCCAGATTTCCAGATTTTAGAAAAGACGTAAGCTTACCTTATACTTAAATATTATTGACCTATATAGTGAATCATATATTATACAGGATATATATAAACTCTACCGACAAAATTTCAGAGGTTATTCAGTGATGTCTGCTGAGTGTTTTTCTATAAGGAACACATGGTCATCGGCGACGCATTACCGCGTCAGTGCATTTCGTCCGTTTAGGTACCCCAACGGTCGTTGCGTGCAGTGTTCTCGGCCAGAACGTATCCGTAGACGCATAGCACCCTCTGGTGACTACACAGTGAAATGCCCCACCTCTACTCTCCACCACCAAGCTTCAACTCAATGACTCAGTCCTGCCTCGCTGTTTGTTTCTCGCAGCGGTAGTCGTACGAAGTGGGTGACGCAGTACGCGTGTTAATCTGTTTCTGTACACATGATGACAGAGAGGATGATGTGTAGTTCATTAATTTAATTGTTATTATACTTGTTTATCTTCCACGGTCCAACACGGTCTAACACAACATCCACCCANATGTGTAGTTCATTAATTTAATTGTTATTATACTTGTTTATCTTCCACGGTCCAACACGGTCTAACACAACATCCACGCACTCGGTACCGAGNAACACGGTCTAACACAACATCCACCCACCTCTATGGGTTGCTAATATCAAAACACTCAACAAACCCCTGAAAAACCTCGAAAATTTTGCCGGCACAGTTCATATCCATCCTGTATACAGATATACTGGATGCGAGTCCAGTGTGTCACCACGGCGCCACCTTGATTGGTGTTTGTACAAGTGTCCTTAATTACGGAGAACATTTCCCCGGCATATTTAATTCCTGGTTCTTCTAACTTCTTTATTTCTTTAAAACAAATAATTGCGAAATTGCTCCTATAACCAACAACCTTTTGACCCTACACAGCAGTGCAGGCAAGGTAAGGAAACTACGAACTCGTATTTCGTCACAATATAGATTTTTCCGAATTTTGGCTGGTATAATATTATGGCGTAATTATGAGTTTGCATTTCTGTCGTTATGTCTGCACTGCAGTGTAAGGTCAATAGCTAGCGGGGTATTGCGGTAATTTACGAATTTTCGGATTTAAATACATATGCGAAAGGTTCCCGTTAAGGAGTTTTTTTCAGTAGTCGTCCCAAAGAAGGAGTCGTATGCCGACTTACCGACATCTCGACTGTAGGGTGATCGATGAAGATCATCTCTGACTCCTCGCCATCCAACAGAATGGACACCGTCTTCTCTCCGAACTCGTCATCTGCAACCAGACAATAAAAAATATTGAAAATTTCAGTAAATAAATTAAATATTTCCTCAAAGTATATTATGAACACATATTCACTTTTAATCTCAATTGTAGGCTGCTCGATGTTAACTGAGCACTTTCGATTAACTTATAACAAGGGTCCCTTATATAACTGCCTACACTTCAGCACAGACTGAAATACTCGCGGTAAATTTGGCCGTGAGTGAGTCAGGAGATTTAGGCGACTCTTAACTTCGAGGTCTTGAGAACCGATGAGGGTGAAGCGAGGTGAATGTGGAGCATCGTCAGAATGAAAGGGCGGGGGAAACGGGAGATCCCCAAGAAAACCCGCACACCAGCAGTATCGTCCGGCACGATTCCCACATGCGAAAATCCGGGAGTGACCCCGCCAGGAATCGAACCCAGTTCGTCTTTGTGGCAGGCGAACCACTGCACCACCGCGGCCCCAGTTGGCCTTGAATTAGGAAAACTAGATCCGTATTAACGGCGTGGTGTTTAAATGTGTAGACACCGAAGATATCTGATATAAAGCGCTGTTTCATAAATAAGTTTGTTAATGTGAACATATTACGATAGCGACATTAAAAAAAAACGTTGAATTGAATGCCTGCCGAAGTATAAGTGCTAGCTTGGTTACATCTCTTTAACGGAATGCAAGCTAAAGGAAATCTCCACCTGAAAATCTCCATCACGTAGTTATTTATAACGCTTACTAAGCCCATAGCTTTATTTCTTGTAGTACAGCTAACGTTATTTCGACTTATTTTACTTATTTTAAAGCATGCTGAAAAATCCCGCCAATTTCAGCCATCTTGATAACACAGTTTATATATTCCACAGTAGCCAGTCGGAGCGCGACACAGGAGGAAAGTCGTTCTGGTACACTCACACAAGTAGTTCACTTTGAACAAGATGTGATTGCGGTCGGAACAGGTTCTGAGACATTATAACCATTCACATAAGTTAATATGTTTGAAGTGAAATAGTTTTCTGTCCCGCTTGACCAGCGATGTGAACTTTGGAAGTTGAAGTGTAGTACAGGTCTGTGAAAATTATCATACTTTTTACACAATTTTATTACTTACGTTGTTAAAAATTCTTTCAAAATCAATTTTTATTTGTTAATAAATAACTTCAGTTTTTTTTAATGAACGTTTCACAGCTCATAAATTTACTACATTACACTAAATGCGTTACTTAAATGCTACTGTAGTACAAATTATCTTGGGTGTTTCTATCATTACTTATATTTAATTTTCCCAAAGTTTAAAAATTAATCATTTATAAAAATATTTTCGAACAAAAATGACAACAATTACAATAGAATATCCTAAAGACAGTAACTAGAACAATGAAACTGTGTTAATAAGCATTCATCCATACATGAAAGCAAGCACCCATACATGGAAGCAAGAACCCATACATGGAAGCAAGCACCTATATATGGAAGCAAGCACCTATGCATGGAATCAAGCACCCATATACGGAAGCAACTACCCATAAACAGAATCGTCTAAACACAAAGAGGAAAACATAAATAACTAAGAGACCAATATTATGTAAAAATATATGAATATGCAACCACAGCGCTACATTTGATTATATCCTTCGTCTGAATCCATACAACATATATGTTAAAAGGCCTATCATCTTGACCGATTACTTGAATTCTTGCTACGCTCAGGTATGAAATACCATTGTGAATATAGTGCTGTGCAACCAAAAGTTGAAGTTTCTGGAACCAGAGCATAAAGAAAGTGACACGGTCCTTGGCTACGTAAATTTTACAAATGGCAGAAGAATACAAAATTGGCAGAGATTTAGATCCTACGCTTGGCTTTCCAATGTCCTCAGTTTATTTCGAACATCTATGGGTTAAAATGCATTATAAATGTTAGCATTATCTATTTACGAACTTATTTTTATACCGAAACGTCAGTCGTGAAATGGCTTGCAAACTATTCCCTAAGTCTGTTCGCAGTATCTTCACACTTTTTTAATGAAACGTCCGAAAAATCACTCCACGAATGACGTGTTTGGTCGTTTCCTAAATATGTCGCGTATCACAGGCGTTTTACACTCCTGTTATCATAAAAGTAGAATTTCTTAAATATATTATCCAAATAGAGTTAATATGTCTAATAATTCCATGCAAAATATTATTAAACTGAGTGCGCACAAATACGGTGGGTTGTCCCTTTGGTGTAAGTTTATATATTATCTGAGCTTTGTTTGTATGAAGTGGAGGGACAGCGTGAACGTAGGAATTTTGCAGGGCTCCAGAAAAGTTGGAGGTGACTATACTCTTAAGGAAACACGGGCTCACACTGTCATGCGACACGCGGGATTTAAAGTCGAAGGCTGATGTCGAAAGAGTATACTCATTACCAACCTAAACCAAGGAGTTCGGAAACACATTTTTTTAGCTTCTTTCCAAAGAAAAGAACAGGCTAATGAGATTGCTTTCCTGTCTGTGTGCGTATGTGTGTGTCTGCATGTGTGTCTGTGCTTGTGTGTTTACTCCCTTTCAATTTTGGAACGTGTAAACCGAATTTCACCAAACTTGGTAAACAAATAGTACTCAATAAGGACACCTGACGTTTATAACTTTCCACCAAGATAAGCACCTCCTTTCAATATGGCGGCCATAAAAAAATTAAGGGCGATATGCGATATCTTAGAAACCATTCAACCGAAATTAATCAAATTTTGTATGCTGCCAGCGCAAGTTGTAAGCATCAAATTCAGAGGTGAATATTGTTGTTAGTCCTTCCATTTTGGAATAAAGCCGTACAAGAAAAAATTAAACTTCTATGTTATATCTAGAAAACTACTGAACGTATTTTCGCCAATTTGGCACATAAGTAATACTATGATTGGCCAGGTAAATGTATGTAATTGAACTTAATGAGAAACTTATTTTCAAAATAGTGGCCTTACAAATAGTTTAGGTTTATTTGGTTTAACTACCATACCGTTTGACCGATTGCAACCAAATTTAGAATGTTGACAGAATATATAACAAGCATCAAATAAACAAAAAAANCCATACCGTTTGACCGATTGCAACCAAATTTAGAATGTTGACAGAATATATAACAAGCATCAAATAAACAAAAAAAACTACTTTCGGCTGCCATTTTGTAAGAAAATTCTACATGAATTTATAAAGTTTATGTGTAATTTATCTGNAAAAAAAACTACTTTCGGCTGCCATTTTGTAAGAAAATTCTACATGAATTTATAAAGTTTATGTGTAATTTATCTGGAAACAATTCACTGATTCCTACCGAATTTGGCAAACAAGTAGTATTTCCGCAGTTGATATGAAAAAATACGTTTCAAATACGACAGATTCCTCTTTTAAAAATGGCGGCCATCTAACTATTTCAGCATAGTATACTATATCTTCAAAACCTTTAGATCAGTTGCAACTTAGCTTTGTATGCTGGAAGTATAAATCACAAACATAAATATGCATATTCTTGTAGATTTTGTCAGCAAACAGGAGGATGTAGATACTCGGACTTTCCACGACCAGAGCAATTCTGAGAATGAACTCAGTGAATGTCATAAAGTGTTTCGACAGAAATGTAATTTTTAATCTACAGCTGCAGATGTTTTTACCAAATTTACCAAATTTGTCACCAAATTTACTCTCGGGAAAAAAGCTTCTGTATTTACGTAAATTATAAACTGTTACACGAGCCTCGCCTTTAAAGTATAGGCAGGACTCACCATTTTTGTAGTGTTTGTAATTTACGATTCTTGTTTTTAAACTGCTGATCTCACATATTTTGCATTGTAGTAAGTCATAGCTCATGAGTTGTGGCACTGGTTTCGAGCATAAAAGATGCGCTTGCAGTCCTTAACTTCATAACCAAATTCACTTAAAAATGCCTCTTTCGCATGTCTATATATATAAAAGTTGTGTCCGTTTATTCGGACGCGNCATAACCAAATTCACTTAAAAATGCCTCTTTCGCATGTCTATATATATAAAAGTTGTGTCCGTTTATTCGGACGCGTGTAACTTCCAAAAAAATCAAATTTTTTTATGAACCTTCCTTTCATTCCCACGAGTGATTGTACGCCTTTCTTTTTTATCTGTATTGCACGCAAAGGTACTAAAATCTGGAAAAAGCTCATTTTTACCATGCTTTCACGTCAGGAAGCGCCTTTGTTGACAGCTGTCTGTTTGAACATTTCAGTTTGTTGTTCTCAATGTTTTTTTTACATATATGAATATACTTATATATACATATACTTCTTTCAATTAATTTCACAGAAATTAATAGAACCAAAATCTTTTATGCCACAGCAACGCGTGGCCGGGTAAGCTAGTATTTTGTAACCTAATTCGCTGAAATATCTCTCAGTAACTTTTCGACCAAGTCAAATTATTTTGTAAATCTTTTAAACATATTTGATCCAAAATTCTTACAGTTGTAGTAATTACCAACATCATAATTTTTAAATTGGCAAAACCGGGCTTTGCCAATTTCATGGTTATCAACAGAAAAAATAACCGATTTTAGTAATTCCGATTAAAATTCAGTTAAAGTTAGAGCGATAAATAATCAGCGACGAGCAAGTAAGGTGTCACAGTCAGTCTCATATAAGACTTGTAGCGACCATTTAAATTCCAGTGTGAATATGAGGGAATGCTAAGTTAGTCTAGAAACTGCTCACAATCTTGAAAGCACAAACTGTGGACTCCAAAACTATTGTAGCATTCTTTAGGACATTTTGGGGCTAAGTCAGATCAATAGGGAAGCAGAAATCCCTTAAAACACACCATAGATATTACGGCATTGACGCCGTCACAAAATTGCTTAACACCTTATGTCTGTATTTGCAGGTTTAATATTTAAGTTAATAATGGCTTGATTTTCGTGCCTTAGAGGGCTGCGGTGAAAGTTAGTTAATAAGCCACCAATTAGTTAGCTGATTAGCCACAAATGAGTTTGACAGCACTGCTTCAGAAAACTTACTAACTAATTGAGTATATATGTTAATAATCCGTTAGAATCAAGCTTCCTAAAAAATATGGAAAGCTGTAATAAATAGACCGTATTAATTAAATGGGACTTTAAATACTGTGACATCTGTTAGCAGACAGCACGTAACAATTTATCGAGAGAGGAAAACTCCAAAATTGCCACAGCCTGCAACCACCAAATTATACACTGAAGAGTCAAAAAAACTGGTACACCTGCCTAATATCGTGTAGGGCCCCCGCGAGCACGCAGAAGTGCCGCAAGACGACGTAGCATGGACTCGACTAATGTCTGAAGGTATGCAGGAGGCAATTCACACCATGAATCCTGCAGGGCAGTCCACAAATCCAATCTGCGCCAATTTGAGAAAAGGGTGGCACGTCTGTCACGTTTAATGATTCTCGTCAGTCGTCGTTTGTCCCGTTCGTTCACTATCTTTTTCCGGCCACAGCGATGTCGAAAATGCGATGTTTTACCGGATTCCCGATATTCACGGTACACTCGTGAAATGGTCTTACGCGAACATCCAAATGTTATCGCTACCTCGGAGATGCTATGTCCCATCTCTCGTGCGCCGACTATAACACCACGTTTAAACTCACTTAAATCTTGATAACCTGCCATTGTAGAAGCAGTAACTGATCTAGCTGCCGACCGCATTGCGTTACTCTGATTGGCTCCATACCTCATTTATTTGCATACGCACGCCTATACCAGATTTTTGGCTCTTCAGTGTATGCCTGTGCTTAGAACCTACGTTATTATGCATCCATCTACTTTGCTGCTGAACGTATTCACGTTAACTGTTTTAGATCGCTCATGTGACTGCGATTTTAATGGTAGAATTCTGTTACGCGCACAGGATGAAAATCTTCCAAACACCGGGGGAACATACTATAAAACATTACAATATTGGTTCCTTGCAAGGCGTACTGAAATAAAATATGCATAAATTTGTTGTTGTTACACTCTTAAATGTAAACAGTTATAAATTTACCAAATTAGAGAATTTGACTACATATCAGTTGAAATTGCTCTACTTGAGTCAGCAAAAATCTACCGATCGTATAAGTTTCTGGTATTTGCTTACTAAACAGAGGTTTATACCGAGTCGTGGTAAGTTATGTTCCACTCGCCTGTTAGTAAAACATCAATGCACTGATTCGCCGGTAGATAACAGAGATCATTAACTAAATTTTCATTAAAATATTTCGGCTGATTGAAATTACTGATTCAGATTAAATATATGAGAGATATTTGCGATATATTGCGAAGTAAATGTATATATGTAAGTGAATTGGCTTGATTATAAGTTAAAAGATTGAGTAAGTCTAATCATAAACGAGTGCACACATTTTAAAATGAAAATTGCGAACATTATATAAGTGGATTTTTAATTGTGCCTTGTCGCAATTACGCGTAACGGCTCAAAATGTTTCCTGCTGGAATTAAATTTTTTTTGCCCCATCAGTCTCATTAAGAAACACCAAATAAATATCAGTACTTTTTATCCCCGTTTACAAAAGCAGTTTTTGTCTTGAAAGAGCAGGATTATTACAAATCTCACTAGATTGGTTACGAAATCGGAACTAAATGTTTAATTCTCGTATTTTTATATGAAAATGCTACATCTTCAAGTATTTTTTTCTCAACACAATTTATCTGTTTCTGGACGATGTTGGTCACGTTTCTAGAAGACCCTAAAGTCATTCAGAATAATATATAGTTTTTTTAACGACATTATATTAATTATGTCTTGTGGATAAAGTGTAGATTTCCATTCACGGATACTTCAAACTTTTCTGAAGCGCTGCTAAATTTCTACCTTTGGTTACCTATTATGCATCCTTCCGCTACACGTAAACATAAACACTGATATGTGACTTCTAAGTTTTAACTTTCAAAGGATTTGTTTGCTGTTTTCAGCTTTTCAAAGAATCCTGTCATATTTCAAAATCCATTACGTACGGATATTCACAATTTAGGCCTATAACCATATTTAGGTCAGATTTTTGACTTTTTAACAATGTATATATTGACGATAGTTCTTACGGTTATTATTTTACATTTCTGGCATATTTGTTATGCACGATATATAACATTACACAAAATACACGTTAATATTTGGCCGCAACTGGGATTAAACCTGTTATAACTGCGGGGGAAAGAACCGTAATATTTAACCTCTTGTTATTGATTTGTGTTGGGTTATTTCGTTAAAAAGACGGCCTTAGTCGGAATAAATATTAAAACGAAGGAGCAATCAGTTCAACGAAATCGCAGTAAATTCAAATACGCAACTCGTGTCGCTTATTTTTTGTACGTTGCAGCGACAACAAACATAAAATATAGCTGTGAACACGCACACAACTAGGCCTACTGTAACTTTTATTCCGCTCGTATTTCTTTGCATAGCTACTTAGTTTTTATTAGGTTTGTTTAATTATATAGTGGAAATTTTCTGGCTGGGCTTAGTAGTTTGTTGGGATTGTGGCAAACATTCAAGTCACGAAAACGTAAGCACGTTACACAATAGTGTTTGAAACACTTAGGGCAAAGTAACGTTGTAATAAATAAACAGGCGTGACATTAAAATAATTAACTTTGTTATAAAAACAGTTCTCAGTTAAAATGAACAAATTCCTCACGTCCAATATTTTGAATCGCACAAACACCGGGCCGGCGTAACGACCTCGACGCAGCCACACCCTCTCACTCGCAGCGGTCACAACACACGTTGCAGTATATTTATCACTGCCATGGGAACACTGACTTATCACAACATCATGACTTGCCTAGGTAGGTTTAAAAAAAAAAGAAAGTGCACGAACTGGATGTGGTAATTTGAGGTATTTTTCGGAATAAAAAAATTAACGCTTCATTTAGCAACAGCAACACACCATGTCATGTCGCCAGTCACCACTGCTGCCAAATTCGGATCTGTAACCCTCCTACCATCACACATAAAAATATTATAATAAGTATTGAACATATAAAAATCTTTTTTCAGTTGTTAATTACACATTCACAAATAATTATTTCTGCTATAATAACTATGAAAGATGCTAACATTGAAATTATATATAATTTTTTTCTACTACTTGTGGTGCAAATCTTTCCGAGAGAGAGAGAGAGAGAGAGAGAGAGAGAGAGAGAGAGAGAGATACAGCGACAAAGAGCGACAAGCTCCGCTCGGCCGACAGCATCTTGATGTCTCTTCCTCAGTCGAAAAAAAAACACCAAGTCACTTGGGCTTACGCACCGAACTTTTCGCTGATATTTTTGACTGTAACAATGAAATATGTTTCCATCAGGGCTACCTAAAAATTTAAATATTTCAATACGCAACGTTTAATTTACACACAACTAACCAAAAAAATTGGTTAAAACAATATTTAAACTGTGAAATATTTCTTACTAACCGTTGACGAAACATCGCTGCTATTACCGTTTTTAATTCGTATTGAATACGAAATGTATATTACAAGTTATAGAATAAACTCAGTTAAAGTTTCATTTATTTAAAATTATAATTATTTTAAAGTTAATAAGTGTTATATACTTGTGGTACAAAAGTTATTAAAAAAACATGTTAATATATACTGGAGAGCCAAAAAAACTGGTATAGGTGTGCGTATGCAAATAAGAGAGTTATGGAATCAATCAGAGTAACGCGATGCGGTCGGCAGCAAGGTCGGTTACTGCTGCTACAATGGCAGGTTATCAAGATTTAAGTGAGTTTGAACGTGGGGTTATAGTCGGCACACGAGAGATGGGACATAGCATCTCCGAGGTAGCGATAAAATTTGGATTTTCGCGTACGACCATTTCACGAGTGTACCGTGAATATCAGGAATCCGGTAAAACATCAAATCTTCGACATCGCTGTGGCCGAAAAAATATCGTGAACGAACGGGACAAAAAACGACTGAAGAGAATCATTAAACGTGACAGACGTGCAACCCTTTCTCAAATTGGCGGAGATTTCAATGCGTCCTGCATACCTTCAGACATTAATCGAGTCCACGCCACATCGTCTTGCGGCACTTCTGCGTGCTCGCGGGGCCCTACACGATATTAGCAGGTGTACCAGTTTATTTGGCTATTCAATGTGCTACTCCTAGGGTGATTTTTCAATGATTTGTTTCAAAACATCCGAATATACAGTGAATGGACCATATCTCAATAGTCTAACCAGTCATTGGATAACTTTGGAAATATCTGATTGGGATGGAGAATCATACTACGCTACCCGGTTAATACAATAATGCAAGAGATCTAGAAAAATTTTAGCACACAAAACGTGGAAATAAAATTGAAAATGAAGTACACAGTAACGTGATGAAACCGTTTGTAAATCCTCATTATTAAGGGATGGCAATTTTTTAAAAACTAACATAATTACTTCGTAAGGCAGTGTATAAAACGAAAACTGGGGTATTGATGTAAGTAATGAAAGTCATTTTTGTTCAAGCCAACCTCCGGTGGCGAAGTCATTTGCTGCGATGCCACTGGTCTGGGGTGCGGGAGGCTCTGGGTTTGAATCCTAGGTAAGGCATAGGTGTTAGTTTAAGTTAGGTCATAAGTTAGTTTGTAAGCCGTCCCCTGATAATTCTCCAGGCATAACACCGGGGGACGTTAATAAGTCTTTCCAAATTATAAAAAAAAAATATATATTTTTTGTTCAAAATGACACATGTCCCCTGCATCCATATAGTGTTGCAGCATTATATGACAGTGTCATGGAATGTTTTGGCCCAGGGAGCAATGTTAATTCAGTGTCTTGTCAAATGTGCAGAATCTATGTGATCTGACTTGGACGGCCATTTTGCGTATAAAAAGCCGCTGTACGACTAAAGAGGGGCAGCGCTTCAGGTCCAGTAAAGCCTCCTTTACGTGAAAATACAAGAGTCTGAAATACATATTAGGTTAAAATAGTTAATCGATGGAGGCAGTCCGGAGACGCTAACCATAGCTCCATCGAATAAATAATCGACGGCAACAATTAGAACACTTCAACAAACTACGCCCAACACTTAAGTCACGGTAGTACGGTAGCGACAATTAAACTTTAAGTAAATCATTGGGCAGCTGACAAAAACTATACACAGCACGTAAAGTAACTGGAACTATACATAAATCAAGAAATCAGTTAGGCCGAAACTACAATTTAGGCAAGTGTCCAAAACCAGAATTTAGAAAAATCTAACTCACTGTAAAGCTCAAGACAAACACAATGCTAAGCCACTCCATTATTATAAAAAACATTACGCTGACCGACAAATGAAAAGCTGCGACCACGACTCACAGTTTTACAAGCTCCAGCATAATCAGCCGCTCACGCAACTACATTATTTAAACGGCGTCTGATAGCACCCTCGTCCAAGGACGGGTAAATTAACAATTTTAGCTAATAGTACAATTTAAATTAGCTCTATGAGGCGATAACTCAACGAACTTCTTCATGGGCGTAGAATAAGGCGTAGAAAGAAAGCTGCACAAGACGTGTAAGAACTCATATAAACTTTCCCCTCAATTAAAAAAAAAATTGACGTACAAGGAGAGGTAATCAAGTGAGGGAAATGAGGGGGGAAACAGGAGGAGAGCTGAGTCGGCCAAGGAGCAGGCCAGAGGACAGAGGAGCGAATCCAAAAATGATGTGCGCGGTGGCGCCACCGTCGCATCATGAAATATGAAATAATCAGGGACAGTCATCAGCGACATGACTTACGAAAATTCGTCATCCACTAACATTTCGTTATTCAAAAGTTTCGCATATTCACGAAAATGTTCACGGGAATATGTTGCATTATACGGAAACCCATTCCATAATGACCAAACAAAAGTTAGCTCTACATAAAATGATGTAAAGAGAACATGTGCACTTTAAAATCGAAACCGTTAAAACAGTTCCGAATCAGCGAATTTGACGGCAGGTATTTTGTAACTTCTGCACTTTTATCAACAGAATTCCACTTATGAATTAGTTTGCTGTATTCCCTTTTTTCAGAAGCGACTTCTTCCGATTCGTAGTGAATTACATTCCACTGTTTCGTCAATAAATATCTGCTAATTAACTGATGACTCATTAAGATAAATCATTGATGGAAATCACAGTTTGGTATTCAGAGAGTGCGTAATACGCATATTTGAGTTTCGTGGACGAACAATGTTGAGGCTAAACTAACTATAAAATTAGAACTGTAACTAGAAAATTAGAATTTGATTGACAGAATTTTCACGTCGATTACAGCCACACTTTCAAATATAAAGGTAGCCCAAACCATCAACAACATTACAGACAAAATTACACGACCGAAACAATAGCTAATTACACTACATCTGTCTGTGTGCAATTTCTATGGCGAGAGACTCGAGAGTGCGGAATGAATTGTGACGTATCAACCACGAGTTTTAAAATAACTGAGGACACCACCGAAATGCGTGCAATAATGTAGCGTTTACAGTAATAATCGACAGTTGTATGACAACAGCAATCTCCATATCACAGTTTCCAAATGTATCTTCTGTGTAAGAATGAACATGTGTGTGTTGTGATCGTGTATGAGGTGTACTTTGTAAATCGACTCTGTGAAACGGTTATCATGGCCAACACGTATACGAGGCTGGTTGCTGGAAAACATCGTTTGAATGAAGGTATCACAACACGGTTGCGTGAGGGATGGCGTCATTCACTTACATGTTAGTGTTGGATATGTATTTATTTCTTACCCCGGATTGTATTGTAGTTTATCCTTGCAATATCGCAGTAGAACACCAGTGTTATCCATAACATGGCCGACAAATCTACGAACTTCGTGGGTTAGGACCAGGCAAGGCATGCATACATGAAGTTGGGACTGTTGAGTTAACGAGTGAAACAAAAAACCTATGTAATGCAGATATAACTGGAAATTAATTTCACTAATACAGTTACGTAGTTTGTTATTTTTTTATGATTAAGTGATAGTGTTTACGGTAAAGTGATCACTTTTGGAAAAAAATTCTACTTCCTTAACGGCGCTATATTTCAGAAGACACATTGCGACTGGTATGGTCTCTGCAGAGTTGGGAATGAGTTAAGAAAAGTAGTTCCATATTTCAACGTCAAATCACATGTGTAACATTTGAATCAGTGGAAAGTGATTTTTAAAATGATGTTTTTATTTGCTTTATGCGCGTATGTATACGAGTTAACCCGTTAGCAACATATACAGACGCATAACATTTTCCCAGTTAAACTTGACTAATACATGAATAAAGTGATGAGATCCATCACAATGCCGATTTTACACGTGCACATAAAAAAAGATCATATGCAGGTTTTCTCAAAAAACCAAACGGTGCGTGTATTCCGGCGACACTGTTAAACGTGGGCAGAAAAAGAACAAAGTGCTGTTTATAATGGAACGTTTCGCCCATCCGTAAGTCCTGATTAAAATATGCTGTCTCCATCCATTCACACAGTCAGACAAAAGTCCAGGATAAAAGTAAATATAAAGAGAGAAAGGAAGTATACAGTAATACACTTTCTCTCTTCACATATAGGGCCAACACTCAATTAGACGATATTCAACCTACCTCAAAAAATTTTTTTTCCATTATATTAAGAAAATTTTGCCTAATGTTTCGCTTCCATCAGCCCTTCTTCTGTGATTTCAGGGATATCCACCCACGTGAAACACTTGTTCTCATTCATCCGTTTCAAACGCATCCGACTCTTTTCNCTGTGATTTCAGGGATATCCACCCACGTGAAACACTTGTTCTCATTCATCCGTTTCAAACGCATCCGACTCTTTTCAGTGAATCTCCAACAGTAAAAATTTTATTTTGAGCGACTTCATATATCTCATACAAAAGAGTATTAAAAAAATAAAAGACCAAAAAATTCGGAAAAAATACACCCAACAACCAATTTTGCCGCAAGTCAAGGGAAATATAGATGCCATACATTAAGCCATGCTCACAGTTGACAAAGGTAGTTTTATGGATGACTTCAGATTCCCTATTATAAGGACGAAAATCGCGGTGGTTTGCCGCCTTTTGATTTCCCGACAACAATTTCTAAACGATACAACACAATGCCGTCCACCGTGTAGTGTACATAGTTTATTTGGATGTCCCAATGTGTTCACTTTTTTACAGCTTGTTGGACAAAAACGGACTCAAGTCAGCATGTTAGNAGTTTATTTGGATGTCCCAATGTGTTCACTTTTTTACAGCTTGTTGGACAAAAACGGACTCAAGTCAGCATGTTAGAAGTATCAATTGGAAAGTTGGTAGATACCTGTTTATAAATGTCGCAAGGAACTTTGATTAACTGGTGCCTAAAGATTTCATAGTTAACTTTCGTGGTTCACTAAAATTTTGCCAGTGTTGTGTTATTGCGTTTTTTTTATAAACCAGGCCTAAGGAATGCCGTTCCCCGCCTGCGTGTATGCATAGAGTATATAAAGTACTAGTAGAGAGTGGACACTCAATGTTATCCAATGGGCAAGTATTTTTGTCGCAATCGCTATGAGAAAACGCAAACTAGACAAACAAAATCGAATTCGCTGCTCCTTTAAAATTCTATTTACGCACAGTTCAACTTACTTATGATACTTAGAACTATTGTTACGAGCTGCAGCTCGGACTGGCCGCGAGCTCCCCATTATGCGCGGTCTGGTGTGACCCATCTCACCCCTCCCCCGCTGACGTGATCGCTGCCGGGTCACCCCGCCCCCCTTTAAGTAAGCCCGGGGAATGATTGACAGCGGCGAGATCTGGCTGGCCTCACAGCCTCTCCTTTGACCCCTGCTGGAGGAACCGACAAATGCAGAGAAGGCGAAAGAATATTCTGGGAATTGGAACCCTCGGNTCTCCTTTGACCCCTGCTGGAGGAACCGACAAATGCAGAGAAGGCGAAAGAATATTCTGGGAATTGGAACCCTCGGTGAAAGGCGAGACTTAGTGACATTTCTGGATGACGGCCTATGACCCTATAAATACAAGCTACCGCGAGACTGCGGAGAGTCTGAGTAGGAGCCCATTGGCTGAGTGCGGGCGCAAAGTCAAGTGCGAGAGAAGGCGGACGAGGTGTTCGTGGTGAGAATGGACGAGAGGGCGTGAAACCCAACGAGTGAAGCCTACTGTGCGCGAGGGCGCTCGGAGAACTATAGAACATCGCGTACTGGTGGGACATAGACTAAACAGAGGTGGGACAGAATGAAGATGTAATACGGATTTTACTGTAAATATTGGAACTGTCAAATACGGACACATAATTTACAATGGAAAATGTTTTGATACACTGTCTATTGGGACTGATTACTAATTATTTAATTAGGTAATTCCTTTGAAGTAATTGTAAATTTGATTGATTGAAGTCAGTAATTGTAAACAGCAAGTTATATAAATTTATTGTGAAAAGTTGAGTCAAGAGAATTTTGTTTATAGTTATTGTAAATAAATATTGGAAATAAAAATTAACTATTTTATTTAAATAAGACCTCCGTCCGTTAACGAACTTGGTTTAGCCCGCTGACGTTTGAGAAATTGTAACCCTATTAATAACTAGTTACACAGAACATTTAGCCATTTATTTGCATTTCAAGTACATATAGCGAACAAATTTTGTTGAAAAATAGTTGGTAATTTCGTTTTTTGCAAGCAAAGTACATCACACCTGCTCCTTTTTTCTAGCTCTAAAAANGTTGAAAAATAGTTGGTAATTTCGTTTTTTGCAAGCAAAGTACATCACACCTGCTCCTTTTTTCTAGCTCTAAAAACTAAAAATTCTTTTGGTTTAGCTGCAATGTTTTCAGTGAAATGTATTTTTACATAACCGGTAATTATTTTTATATTTTAACCAACATAATTCATTTTAACAAATTCTGGACTTTCATGGGATGTTTCCATCGTGTGCTTTGTCTTAACATTTTCTATGTATATGCGCTATACAAAATGACGTGGCAATGGCTTTCGTAAAAATATAAATAAATAATAACTAATAAATATTATCACAAAATACCATAACAGTTTCCAATTTTCGTGGGACACAACGGGTACAGTAGTAGTATTGGCTGTAACAGAATTAAACAAAATAATTCCAACGTAGGATTAACATTAAATCTTCTCCGCGTTATTAAACACGATTATTGGAATAAATTAACTATTTACTCGCAAATTCACTCTTAAGCATACTTCCTGAAGCCAAACCACGCAATTCTTATGTTTGTCACCACTCTTAAAGTCGTGAAATACACAAGAAAGTGTAAGAAAAAGAGTTCAAGGGATAAATAATAATTAACTAATTTTCTTGCATAAAATTATAATAATATATGTTTAAAATTAAGACTTTTTTATGTAAGCAAAGATGTAATCAAAAATGTTATAATTCACTGTAAAGGTTTTGGTCTATAAGGTTTGATTTAGCGTACATTGATTAGAAAATGTATTCATCCGTGTCCTACAGAGT
The DNA here is from genome assembly GCA_002778355.1 of Clitarchus hookeri. NCBI lineage: Eukaryota > Metazoa > Arthropoda > Insecta > Phasmatodea > Phasmatidae > Clitarchus > Clitarchus hookeri. The sequence goes on along the minus strand of NQII01000589.1, from coordinate 393,336 downwards.
GTCTACCCCCTGCGTGTATGTACCTGCGGTTCCGACTAATGGCCTACTGATTTTGTATTGGTTGGTAAATGCAGTTTTATCCTTACTCTGGACGCACGCATTAGCGAGTGTCCGGCTATTCTGCCCCAACCACTACCCCTCTCAAAGGTGTTGCCTTCTCGTCAGCTCCCTACAGTACCTGAATCCGGTGAGAGTCTTAGAATGACCACATTAAAAAACTGAAAATAAAAAATTATTAATGTTTTGTAGTGAGNCCTGAATCCGGTGAAAGTCTTAGAATGACCACATTAAAAAACTGAAAATAAAAAATTATTAATGTTTTGTAGTGAGAAATCGAAAATTTTAAAAACAGTGTTTGCTTGTATATTGAGCCATTATTTCGTGCGGTTATAATAACATTTTAATTTAGTATTTTTACTAGTCGACCCGGCCCGGTTACTGGGGGCCATCCTTGAAAGGTAAATATATGTTTTTGTGAACTTTTCTATAGACCTTTTTGAGAGCTACAATTCTGTAGCACATTNATCCTTGAAAGGTAAATATATGTTTTTGTGAACTTTTCTATAGACCTTTTTGAGAGCTACAATTCTGTAGCACATTAATGTGATGTATCTCTTATGGTTTAGTCAGCACAAGCCATGTAAGTGCCCTAAAAGTTGTTTTTTACGACTTGGTTATAAATAGTTTGACATTTCTCTACTATTCTTACATTAAATATACACCAAAACCTTCCTAAAAAAATTCTCTAAATGATTTTGAAAACCGCATTAAAATCCATATAGTAGTTTAGATCTACCAAGTGAATACACATACAGACGCGGATAAGCGACTTTGTTTTATACTATTTAGAGATTGGCATTTTTAGACTGATGTTGTTAAATATAAAATTTATATTACATTATCCACTTCAGTTTTTATAAAATTCAATTCAGCGAAGCGTGCAAACTATGAAGTATTTTATTAATCCAACAACTTGAAATAATTTCTTGGATTCAGTATTTATTTGATAGCGAGAAAGGACCTTAACTGTTCCTACAACTTCAGAATAAGAATGAGATGTAACATTGCATTGCATTGTATATACATATGAGCGAAATAATGCAACAAAACATGCTTATCTTTAGTGCCTTTTCACCTATAAAAATAATTTACAAGTTAACGCTAATATTCTGACTTTCATTTTGTTCTCACGTAACAGCCATGGCGCTCTGGTATCTTTACATTACAATAAATGTGGCGAATTCACTGTGCTGATAAAATTATACATGACGCTTGCTATTTATGTAAACAAATCTCGTGGTTCTAACTGGGTTGGGGGTGGGGAGATAATTTTTTTCGAATAAATAGCTGAAGTTGAATACGCATATCTTTCCTGTTCACATCACGGTTTGATAGTGCAGTAAGTTGGATAATAGCTCCATAAACAAATATATCGTACATTGTAAACAAATCTCCCTCAGACTGTGGATGGAACACTTATTCCATAATTCGACTATAACTAATATAGTTTCCCAGAAGGAGCCTACTGCATTATCTTCCACTGATTCATGTTGGAGGCACTTCCACCGTTGTGTGTTATTCCAACAGTTTAAAAAAATCAGGCCCCTGTTTTGTTGTCAACACATAATTATACCTCAGCGTTTTTTCGTTATTTAGTATGCTGCTTGTATTTCTAATGCCATATCCGTGTTGCAATTATTTGGGGTATTACGCTCGTACAAACAGGAAATTCGCTAGTTTATTGTTGTTGTGAACCACAATCACACATTAAAGCGGATTTTTCTTGGTGTCTAGTCGTTATCGTGGATGCGATAGGTCCACAGATTTGTGTAGGTTTATATATAATTTGAGTAAATTTGTTTTATTAGGCCTGACTAATATTTACCAGTTATTTTCAACTAATTCCAGAAGAATATTCTGCGGAATGATTGATTCCATGAGCATGAAACGCGATGTTCATCTAACTTTTTCTTGCATAAGCTATTGCCGATTTTATTTTTATATAAATCTCTTTCGTGGCAGAAATATAAATATATCAAATAAAAGAATATGTTATATATATATTGCAAAACNGTTCATCTAACTTTTTCTTGCATAAGCTATTGACGATTTTATTTTATATAAATCTCTTTCGTGGCAGAAATATAAATATATCAAATAAAAGAATATGTTATATATATATTGCAAAACAGTAGCTTTATCAACGTGCAAACGAGTATTAGATACAAGTTTTACCCTTAGCTGCAGTCTCGACTGGCCAGTCGCTGTGCCATAGTGACGTCACCACGCACCACTCAATGTATCATTACTCAAACCGGCTCGCTTGGGCCAACCTCCCTTTGCTAGAAGTCTTGCTACTAGCCCTCAAGCACATTGTTGTTATCGCAGAGAGTAATCCGCTAGAGGCGACGGGTCATTAGAGGGGCGGGCGGATGACCTGGCCTGCTCACTGACACTCAGTGGTTCTGCGAATGGATAACAAAAGCTGTCTGAGAATTAGGCCAGTACAGAGGAAGGGGAGGGTGAATACGACTGTGGTGCCATCTAGCAGATGGTTTGGAAGTATTAAAAAATCAGTTGGCAGTGCGCTCTGGGCGACAGAGAATCACACTACCACTTCACTTCTACCTTAAAGAGAATGGTGAAATAATAACAGAACGGCAAAGATATATGGATGTACTGCTCGACACTCTTCTGCCTGATGACTCCCAGGACGAAGATGAGGAGGAGCATGCTGGGTAGAGAGAGTCCATGAGTATAATCCCGGATACTGAGAATGCGCCAGAATCAGACCTAGAATAATTAACACCAATGGTCTACCAAATGAAGAACTGAAAAGCACCTGAAAAGGATGACATAACTGCAGAAATAGTTAAGAGATTCTACTCCAGGATAAAGAACAACCTGTTGGAGATATACAATTACTGTTTCAGAATCAGTCTGTTTCCTGCACCTTGGAAACAAGGATGTCTAAGGATATTGTGCAAAGGCGATAATAAGGACCCTGAGAACCCTAAATCGTATCGGCTGTTGACATTGCTTCTGGTGCTGGGAAGAGTCTTCTAGAAATTAATAAAGATAAGTCTAATAATGGCTCTTGAAGTTGAAGGCACAATGTGTGAAAAGCAATATGGCTTTAAAAAAGGAACGGGAAGATACTTTGTTCTGTATGACGTTATGAAAACAATAAGAGAATCTACAGCGAAGTATGTTATGGGAGTATTCCTGGACATATCAGGAGCATTCGACAATGCCTGGTGGCCGGAAGTGGCGCATCAACTTAAAAGCAAGAGATTTCCAGCGAACGTCTATAGGCTGATTCTGGATTTCTTCACTGACAGTTGGAGTATGATCTCAGCCAAAATAGTACAGGTTAAGAAAAAGCTAACGAAGGAATGTCCGCAGCGATCGGTCCTAGGGCCGGTCTTATGGAACATACTCTTCGACGGATACCTAGAGCTGAACCTCCCGCCTGATTGTACAGTCTATGGTTATGCAGATTACAGTTTGGTGTTGATCACTGGAGACTCAAGACGAATTCTTGAAGAGAAAGCAGGGGAAGTGATGGGCGAGATATGGGCTTTGTCAACTAAAGTGAAGCTGAAGATCTCTACTGAGAAGACCAAGATAATGATACTCAAAGGGAAGTTGCAGATACCACCGACCGTGCGCTTTGGCGGGTGCCCATTTGGGAATGTACACGAGTTTAAGTACCTGGGAGTTATCATGGATGATAAGATGAGCTTTCTTAAACATATAGAGCATGTGTCATGGAAAGCTGTGTTGGTGGTCCAGGAACTCAAAAGAATCGGGAACACGAGTTGGGACGTCAATCACAGCACATTAAGGACAACCTATAAAGCAGTATTTGAGGCAATAATTACATATAGAACTGCGATGTGGTACCACACAGCTAAATTTTAACGGCACAGGAGGAAGCTGATAAGCACTAAAAGGGCGGTACTGCTGACTGTTACTCGAGTATGTAAAACAGCACCTAATGTATCACTCCCAGTGTTTGCGGGTATATTACCTATCAATCTATTGGTGAGATACCGAGGTATCACGGCGCGAACAGCCAGACTGACAAAGGAAGCTAAGGAAGAGATCATGGGTGAAGTTCTCCACATGTGGCAATAAGATTGGGATTCTTCTGAACGCAGAAGAAGTACTTATGAGCTGCTGCCGAACATCAAGGCAAGAATGGACTGTAAACGGATTACTACCAACCATTATAGCACACAGCTCTATACAGGCCATGGAAACTTCAAGGCGAAACTTCACATCTTGCGGTTAGTGCAATCTCCTTTATGTGACGTATGTGAAGTGGATGATGATACTGTACAACATGTTATCATGGAATGTCTGAAGACCGAAGACATAAGGCAATGGTTGGACGAAATCACGGAAGTTAAGGGCAATAACTTAATACCAGAAAATATAAAGATGGATAAAGCTCTTCACAAGATCTGGAATGAATTTGCCACTAAAATTGGACTACGATAATTGGCAAAACGAGCAAATTTCTGATGACCCATGAGGGGTTATTCGAGTAAATGCTTCTAAATTAGGTGCCGGAATATCTCTGAATGGTGAGAAGGGCAGGTTTTACTGAGAAAACTGGTATAATAAAGAGTAAAGGCACTAAGAAAATGAATGGCCCGAAGAGAGAAGAAGAGAAAGTGCCTTGCACTGTCTTACTCATCAGAGTACAGTTGCATTGCGGGAGGATGGATGAAATACAGGCCTTCGTGTCGTAAAACCTGTCCTGGCATTATTCCTGGGTTTTCTACGTTTACTATATGGCCCTTTCTAGCTGCATGGGGAACTGATTTCGCCCATGTGGCTTTTTACTTTCTTTGCAGTGATATGACTTTCCCTTTTTAAAATCCTTTATATCGCCGGATCTTTAATTTTCATTGCTTATTTATGTCACTAAGCTCACTTTTAACCACGAACCATCTTGTCCTTTCCTTATTCTATGTGTCAGTACCTGTGATCCACAGTATTTCCAATTAACCTGTACCGACATTTGTTTAATGAATATTATGTCCTGGCAATATTGGGGTCTTGTTAAGTTTCCTCGTGTTTCTGTAACCATATTGTTTCTCTTTCTAGCTAGTGATATTGGATAAAAATTTATTTACACTCAACTACAACAGAAGAGCCATGATGGTTGACTTGTTGAAGACGTAAAATTGCACTGTACATTGAATGTTAATATTTCCCTTATACCTGTATTTTACCAGTTTAATAAATAACTTATCAAGCAATCGTTGAGGCAACTATTTTTAGTATATAAAATAGAAAACAAATTTTTTTACGTCGGCTGTCAAAACGCTATAAATAAAACATACTGAAAGTCCCCAAGTCCTTGAAAATTCGAAGAGAACCAATTATTGCACAAATAAAATATTTTTCTCGTGCTATTAGAGCTTTGCGTTTTTGACCGACAGTAATGTTTAATCTCAATCATTACAAATAGAAAAATAATTTTTTTTTCTAATTTCTGGAAGCAGTTGTGGCAGCGATGCCAGCATACTGCGCATGCGTACATTTATAAATTGCAATGAACAACATGACTGGCTCCGTACCTGACCACCACTCGTGCAAGTTCAAATATGGAATTACTCATAAAACGGTGTGAAGTGTGTATTTATGTGTGCGTTTATGATTACGCGTGAGAGTAGATATCGTAGCGTAGTTGTGGATGTAAGGTGAAGTCGTGTACGTGGTCACTGCAGTTTTATAGGAATGAACATACATACCAGAATTAAAGGCATTTAGTAGAAAACGTTGGATGTAATACTAAACCTGTTTAAAAATAAGATTAGTGTAATTACCCTCAAATGACGTCATTCTCAAAAACTTATAATTTTCAATTTTTTAAGTGATGTAACAGCTCGGTCTTATTGATAAAGTAACCTTCAGCTCAGTAAGGTGCCTTAATGTGGCATCAGACATACATGGCGTGAGTATGGCAACCCATTGCCGCACCACCTACAGTTTTCCTGGGGCGAAGGCAGCTTCAAATTTCATCTGTCCTAGTTTCCAGCCACGTCGACACCCCAGGCAGAAAGTGGGTTAATTAGTTTTTACGTTACTTTCTTTCTGGAGCATCCGAGAAAGGAAAGACGCGGAGGACCGGGCGTAGCACTTCCATCAGCCATCCGCCTCGTTCTCTTGAAAGAGGCGTCTTGGATCGCTCGCTGGCTGGTTGCGGAAACTATAGCCCATTCACAGTTACCTACCANGCGGAAACTATAGCCCATTCACAGTTACCTACCACTTTTCTGAAGCCCTGCTCAAGTTATACTAGCGGGATATTTCTCCGCCTCGTGCAAACAAACCTTAACCGAGTTTAGAAAATCACACTAAAAGGACTACGCATCCAATATGTGCGCACTTATTGTAATAAAAATTTCCGTAACAATTATTTTCTGTATGACATTACCAACACACCAATTTTCCCTATCTTTATTCGTATTGAATTAAAATGAAATATTGTAACCAGTGGGTAAAATATAAGTAAAAGTTCAGTTTTACCACAAATAAGAAATTTTTATGTTAACACTAGTATAAAACTCTTGTGATACACCGCATATTTAGGGAACAATCAACTACGTAATGCATGAGGTGATTTCTGAAATGTTTGTTTGAAAATGTGTGAAGAAACTGCAAATAGACTATTATGGAAAGGGAGGGAGATAGGGGTACGNCCGGGCGTAGCACTTCCATCAGCCATCCGCCTCGTTCTCTTGAAAGAGGCGTCTTGGATCGCTCGCTGGCTGGTTGTGGAAACTATAGCCCATTCACAGTTACCTACAACTTTTCTGAAGCCCTACTCAAGTTATACTAGCGGGATATTTCTCCGCCTCGTGCAAACAAACCTTAACCGAGTTTAGAAAATCACACTAAAAGGACTACGCATCCAATATGTGCGCACTTATTGTACTAAAAATTTTCGTAACAATTATTTTGTGCAAGACATTACCAACACACCAATTTCCCCTATCTTTATTCGTATTGAATTAAAATGAAATATTGTAACCAGTGGGTAAAATATAAGTAAAAGTTCAGTTTTACCACAAATAAGAAATTTTTATGTTAACACTAGTATAAAACTCTTGTGATACACCGCATATTTAGGGAACAATCAACTGAAATGTTTGTTTGAAAATGTGTGAAGAAACTGCAAATAGACTATTATGGAAAGGGAGGGAGATAGGGGTACGNACTGAAATGTTTGTTTGAAAATGTGTGAAGAAACTGCAAATAGACTATTATGGAAAGGGAGGGAGATAGGGGTACGGCCCTCCCCCCCTTGGACCTTGCCCCGCAGGCCATCTGCTAATTAAACGCCTGGCCAGGGGATGTTAATCATGCTGATAGTCGCCGGCAAATCAGGGGCGATTCTCATGCCCTTCCTCGCGTCCTTGACTGAGAGGGCGATCGCAGGGCCGTGCGCCTCGTCATACGTTCTCCACGCTTTAACCGTGGACCTACTTTCTTCTCGTCTGGTTTACTTCCGCCGTACGTAAATTTAACACCGCCACGGACCTTCTCAATTTATTCATTCCCCATCCAATTGAAAGTCTGAAATTTCTAGGAAAGGATACGTGTTAATTACATGCAAATGCGTGCTGTTACATGTTTAAAATAGGAAACAATCTCTTCGAGTCCCGTAGATTTTAGCAGACTCGCGAAGAAAAAAAACAAACAAAATCTTAGAACAATTTTCATTAATTCGTTATAGTCTATTCGCGGTTTCTTCACGTTTTTTTAAAAATCCAAACTAAAAAAACACCCCATGTATGACGTGTTTGGTTTCTTTCTAAATATGCCACAAGCGTTTAATACTCGTGTTCACGTAAAAGTAGACTACCTAAAATTTGGTTAATTTGAACTTTTTGTTGTATTTTACAAAAAATTTTTTTACTTATAACTAATATGAATAAAGACAGATAGAAAATAGGAGTGTTAGTAATGCGTAGTATGAAACAGTTATTATGGAAAATTTTGTTACACTGAGCGCGCACGAAACGAATGCGGTGCGTTGGCCCTCTGGTGTAAATTTCTAAGCTTTGTTCGAATGAGGTGAAGGAATATCGTGTACGTAGAACTTAAGCAGGGCTTCAGAAATTTTGAAAGTAACCGTGAATTAATTATACCAGAGCCTGCTTGCAGGTTGTGTTCTGAGCGCGTACGTCGTCACGTGCAGAGACGTGGGATCGCTTCAGGACTATGGGGGTGTACATGCAGAGATTTTCACGCCTATATTTAAGAAAACACGTCACAGTAAGTGGGGATTAGGAAGTGTCACTCACTCTCTGTAACATTTTAGCTTCATATGTACCGAATGTGACTGCTAGAAGTGTTGAGGACAATTTTTGTAAACTAATTTTAACGAAAAAGGAATTTTTTTTTTAAAAATTGTTTCTATTCCTTTCACAACGTTTGTTAAGTATAGGATGAGATAAATATACTCGATGGTGTTATAAATTAAAATTATTGTACATGCTTGTGTAACTACACAATACACGGTTAATGTTACTGAAATATACGCGAGTGAAAAAACTAATAGCGCTCGCTGTACTTTAAAGGTGCACAGAGTCCTCTGCTAGGCTTGAGTACGGGCGAGTTGCGTTAACGAGAAATGACGGCACGTTGATGTATTGTACAGCAACAAGCGGAGGGGGGGGGGGCGCACGAGTAAATAAGTGGTAATCTACTGGTACTGAAATAGAAACGCAAAGAGTTATCGATGCTACTAATGAGCCTACTTTCCTCTACATGGACGAAAATAATTTTGTTGAAATTATAAAAATGTAAAATGGCAGGTGGGTCTTGAAATCTCGTTAGAAGTGATGTCTTTAGAGATGCAACCAGAAACCAATACACAAAACGCCTCGTACTGTAAGCTGGCTTTCAACCAATTGCAATAACCGAGGTAGGATTCGGAGCATCAATTTCGGTACTAATAAGTCCAAAGTTTTGGTGGACTGGGTTTAGCAACTTCGAATGTCTACAGGTACGTCATTTTGGAAACAAATGTGCTAGCCACTGAAATCATCACGTGAGTTTACACGACGTTCCGTAGCACTACTTGTGTGCAGAATTTGTTGGAAATAGATTGACCGGTCCCAGAGATATGGCATATAATCATTAATTTCTCACTTGGCGTCATCGAAAAAGGCCTAAAACAGGCTCTGAATAGGCATACCTCATGCATATAATAGATACTGTCAACATAAAAATGTTTTTTCGAAATTTTTTAAGTGATTTAATAGCTATGATAAACTTATATTAATAGTTTATTTAACAACAGTGTGAAAAAAAAACTTAAAATACATAAGTTTACAAGCTCCACTGTAGTACTAGGGGGGATTTGGACAAAACCGGGTGGTCGGATTAAACAGGGTACCGCTAATGCTCCCATTAGACAGTGCTGCCGCCTACCTATGTTCGTATCAGTTAGTACCTTGCACAGTTGCCGCTATTCATCAGGAGATAGCGCGGTAATCGGCAAGCGTCGGCCGTTGTCATTTGAGAACTATGTCTTTTCTGACTGCTGTGATGTAATTTTTGGCTTCTGTTTATGTGATAAGTTTAGGAAGAAGAAACTGCAAAACTATAACGGTAAGCGGACATGAAAATAAGTATTACATGCACTACGAATAAGTGCCTGAACCAACACACGTGTTTCACTTGTTTCCTAAGAAACTATTTTCTTCTGTAGCAAGTCGTAGTCTGACAAAACAGGGTACCGCTTGGTTTATTAAAACGGAGTAGTGCCCCATTATATCCAACTGTACCGTTTTATCAAAACTTTTCTTTATTGCAGCATAAAGATCAACTAGAACGCTATTCATAATCGTTACACATAAGTTACTAACAATACTTTGTTTGGTTTCAGTCACTGAGCAGTGTATTTTATGTTTGATCTTTTTGTATTTTACAGACATCCTTGGTCTCAATAGGCTATGAAAAATGCAGTTTCTGAGGTTTAAGCTGCCAGAATGGAATACCTTTAGGCTCCTAAAACGTTCGGCGTCCCACAATAAACTTTTGAAGTGAGAATGAAGGAAGCAAGAACTGGGTTCTCGCTTGAGGATGTTACTAAGAAAGGCATGTATTTCAAAATTATTAAGTTTTATTACGTTCAAAAATCAAATCTGTGGCTTCCTTTTTAAATATTTATTAAAATACTAATAATAATATTTTATTATTATGTGTAATATTAGTTATCAAAATAATTAATTTAACTAAATTTAAAACCTTTTGTTTTAAGATTGGGTCACCAAAACAGCCAAAATAAATCTAAAATATCTGCAAAAACTCAGGATGAATCAGACACACCTGATGAAGACGAGACGAATGCACCATGTATCTTCTGTAATGACTTATATTCAAACTTCAAATCAGAAGAAGGGTGGATTAAGTGTATTGTGTGCGATGTATGGGCACATGAACAATGTGCATTAATGGACACTGATGGTGCTGGACCTTACACATATGAATATTGCAAATGATAAGTGAATATAAAATTAATGGTACAAGGTAGGCTACATACAATTTAGGCGACGTTTGCAATTTAGGTGTGCGATATAACTTGCACTGACACTCAAAGTGTGTAATTCCAGGTTTTTTTCGACAGTAAAATGCCCAGAAACTGATAATGATGGCAATGGACTTCATAAAAGCGCTGTTTGCAGATGTTTCAAGGTGAAACATAATAAACATGTATGTCATAAATAATGCATAATAATATTGATAACACTTTTTGATTATGAGGCTTCTCTCAAATCTAAACACCTGCATCAACATATTCGATATTGGTGTATCCTGTTTTTTCAGACTAGTATGATAAAACAGGGTACTTTGCAACATAAGAGATACATATTAATTTTTCATTCCTCTTTCCATGTAGTTGATTTTTCATACCATTAATATCAATAAGGACATTGAGGATGTTTTGCTGTAAAGAATGGATACTATGGTTTAATAACAGGAGACGTTATGGGCATGTATACACTATGTACCCTGTTTAATCCAACTCTCCTCTACCATTTGTGCGAAATTTGATAGGAATTAGATTTCTAGTTACCGAGATATGGTATAAATGTAGCATTTTATCACCTGGCACTATATTTATAAAATGTGCCAAAATATGATATCTATAAGCATATTTGATGCCATTAATGGATACTCTCAGCATACAAAGTTTAAATTAAATTCGTTAAATTGTTTACATATGACAAAATTTGATTATTCTTTATATGGCATCGATAATGTAAATAAATGCAGACGTGCTTAAAACGTGGCGTAACATAGCACTACTTATGTCCAAAGTTCAGTGGAAAATGGTTTATTGGTCCTGGACATTTAACATAAATGCTCCATTTTTTAGTGTGATACTACCTTCATTACTAAAGAACAAAACTGATATACATTTAAAAATTCAACTGTTGTCAGTCAGTAGTAATTGTTTTGGACATATGGCATATTTACCTAAAATATTAACACGACTCTTATTTTGAAAACAAAGGACTACCTCTGTAAGTCACATACTTTTAATGGACTACAAAAATATATCTTGTCGCTTGAATTCGATGTTTATCAGTTAATTGTTTACCGAGATAGGACAAAAACACTTAACTTTTCGTTTGGTGCTATCTTCCAAAATTGCAGCCAAACAAGTTTATATATTAGCCCATTTCATGTTTATTGCATAGATACTACCAGCCTACAACATTAAATTTAAATTGGTTACATTGTTCGTAGATATAATATACTATGATAAAATGTTTACATTGCTGCTATTTTGAAAATATTACTACTTATTTACCAAATGTAAACGGAATTGGTTTATAGTTTCCCGAGTTATGACAAAACTTGATTTATTCGTTTAGCACTTTCTTACAAAATTGTGGACAAATGTTGCTCCGGGTATACGCATTTAATGATTATAATATATACTATCTGTCTACACAGTTAAGCTGAAATCCGTAACATGGTTTCGTATATATGGAATAGTAGTCTTACATGTTTATATGGCAGCCATTTTGGAAATAATAGTCTGACCCACTAAAACCTGTCGGTTTACATGACCTACCATAGTATTACTTTAGTGCCTAATTTCGTAGGAATCGGTTGATTTTCCCCCCAAATGCGATATTAGAACTTTAATATAAGTGCGCTGCTATCTTACAAAAGGGCGGACAAAAGAAGCTATGTATTGACACATTTGATGCTTGTAAAAGATACTTTCATTAAAACAAGCTTGGGCGAAAATGGTCAAACTATATAATGAATATTGCAATTTAATCTTAAATATTTTCATTGACTCCATTTTGAAAATAACCTACCTTATCCGTTAAAATTGCATTTATGAGCATAGCCTACAATAGTTTGGTGTGACTGGGTTTTCGTGTTTAAAATTTATTTTATTAAGGGGGGAGGGGTGATATATTCCAGACAGACCTTATGTTTATTGCACACGCCTATCTTTACTTCGTAAGGTAGGCTAATAAGGCAGCTAACTGTAATAAGCGAATTAAATGAATCATAACAAACACCTTTTTTTCATAAGTAAGTACACTTATCACACTTTTTACAGGAACTGGCGGGAGTAACTACGACTCTACGCATGTTACCAGACGCTGGAATCCAGGAGGCGGGCATATACAAGGGGTGTGAGGTGTTCTGAGGTTCATATCGAGCACACCCGGCGGGAGCTGCGATGGCCTTGAGGCTAGAGCAGTCCCTTCNTGTGAGGTGTTCTGAGGTTCATATCGAGCACACCCGGCGGGAGCTGCGATGGCCTTGAGGCTAGAGCAGTCCCTTCTCTGGCGGAAGGCACTGGAAGGACGTGGGAGCGGTGGCCACCTTCCTTCAAGCCCGGAAGTTTTAAGTCTGGTGTCAAGGAACCGGCCTGTAATGGGCGCAAGGCTGAAGTCCAAGTGGCTAAATTCCCGGTGGGTATGTCGTGACCTGAAAAGNGGAACCGGCCTGTAATGGGCGCAAGGCTGAAGTCCAAGTGGCTAAATTCCCGGTGGGTATGTCGTGACCTGAAAAGTAAATGACTATCCCTCATCGACTGTGTAGTTGCTGGAATAGCACATCGGGAACCGGCCTTTGAATTGGCGTAAGGTGGTCCAACGGTTGTGGCCCACCTGGAGGGAGTGCCCGAGACTAACAAATAAGACCTCCCTCTTGCTGCGGTGGAACAGTGCGTGGAGCAACTGTGACAATGAAGTGTCGGGACTACTGCCNGGAACCGGCCTGTAATGGGCGCAAGGCTGAAGTCCAAGTGGCTAAATTCCCGGTGGGTATGTCGTGACCTGAAAAGGAAATGACTATCCCTCATCGACTGTGTAGTTGCTGGAATAGCACATCGGGAACCGGCCTTTGAATTGGCGTAAGGTGGTCCAACGGTTGTGGCCCACCTGGAGGGAGTGCCCGAGACTAAAAAATAAGACCTCCCTCTTGCTGCGGTGGAACAGTGCGTGGAGCAACTGTGACAATGAAGTGTCGGGACTACTGCCATGTCCAAGTAACGGAGTCCAGTTGCTACATAGTCACGGGAAAGGCTAGATAAGCGCAAGACCACAGCCTCTACTGGCTCATGGGTACCCACACCTCCCTCGTGGTACAATTTGGTGACCCTCCTTGTGGGGTCAGCAAACGTGGGTAACCCCAGGAGTTCCTTATGCCACGTCTTATAGGCTGAAAGGCGTATCTGCCTTCAGGATGGCTTTAACAACGGCAGATAGTAATGGTCCTGACTGGAGGCAGGCTGGTCAACTCCTTTACAGTCAGACCGCTGGGGCCGTAAATAAAGAGTTTCATAGTGAGAAACCCATTGGTACGGTAACGGACGAGAGGCGAGGTTCGTCGGCTTCTGTGGGGTCGATCTTGGCCGAGGTTGACTCGCATGGATGCCGGCGGGCCGGAACTTGGGAAAACCCACAAGTGCCATGGAAAGGAAGGAGTAGCATGCGGTGACCTCCGACCTCGTGTGTCAGTGGTTCTCTTGACACCAGGTCACAGAGGGAAACGACTCGCGCTGTAAGTGCGTTGAAAATCGCACCGAGGGATATAATTATGGCATATAGAAGTTACAATATAACATATAAAAGTAAAGGGTAAGGAGCCGTTGGGCTAGGAGACATAAGCCATGCAAACAGATATTGAGAACGAGAAGACCCAGAGGGCTTGTTGGCTAAGAGGGTCCAAGATATTACTATTATGATGTTATGTTTACAGAAACTGTTCGATGGTCCTACCAATGGCTCCAAGAAAGTCTTTTTGTGTTGTGTACCAACTAGGCTACTTACATTTCGTTTTTAAATGTCCGCATTGAATCATCGAAAAATTTTCACATGAGAGTGTTCCGTGAAGACTATCTTTTCTGTTAATTTAGAAGTACTTCAGAAAATGTATCAAAGTTAACTGCTGTTTAAGTTAAAACATTTAAAGCCTCAAGTAAATGGCTGATTTTAATTTACAATTGAATTTGATGTAATAATCTCACTTTTTCTGAGCCTTCGCATTTAAACGTAAATATGGATTACCTTGCTCATAATGATATGATGTCAATCATTTCATAAGGAAAAAACTTCAGACACTAGTTTGGCAGATGGATTTCACTTGTGATTAATTTTCTCTATATACTTTTTTTTAACGCAATAATAATTTATGGAGAAAAAAAAAAGAAAAATTTAAAACACAGACAAGAATTTGTATTATCTTGAAACCATTAGAATTTTTGAGAAGCGAANAAAAAAAAAAGAAAAATTTAAAACACAGACAAGAATTTGTATTATCTTGAAACCATTAGAATTTTTGAGAAGCGAACCCTGGTAAACTGATTTCTTTAAATGTCGAAACTACAGCGACTGAAGTATATACGGAGCAACCTAAACTTTTTCTCACGTGCTTTATATACTATACATTTTGATGCTAAGGTTTGTAAATATGGGATGAGTCACTAACTGGCAATTATGATAGTCAATAGGTTCTTGGGTTGGCTGGCACCTCTAGTGAAGATACTCACACACCACTGCCTCCATGCAATACGTATTAAACTACACTACCAAGTATTTTGTATCTCCGTCCATAAAAAAAAATTAAATAACATAAACTACAGTTAGTCTATAGTTAGTCAAGTTTTCCACATATCACTGGTTATCCAACGGATATCATCATTATATACACAATATCTAAAAGTCATCTTAGTCCTGAAGTGAATCTCAGTTGGATATTCTTGTGATATCCAGTTACAGATATCAGATCGTACCACTTTCTAGGTATCCATTAGATATTACAAACCCACCAATGGCCATCATTTATGTATGGTAAATGACTAAATCTAACATGNTTCTAGGTATCCATTAGATATTACAAACCCACCAATGGCCATCATTTATGTATGGTAAATGACTAAATCTAACATGCGAATGGGAAATACAAAATATATGTACATCATTTTGGATATTAGGTGGACATTTGGATATCTTTGGCAGTATTTTGGATGTAACTTTTCTATTTCTGGATATCCTGAACGTCAGAAAGTGACATTTGTTAGATATTATTTGGATGTCAATGTGATATAGGCGCTGTGCTGCAAACTTAGTAGTCAACTTGTCGCGTGACAGTTTTGAGGATTACAGCACGCCTTTGGCTCACTTCCCTCACCCCCTTACCCCACCCCCNAGGGCCTGGAGGGGCATTAACTTTGACCGTATAAGCCGCCCTGTCTTTTACAGTGGCGGTACATGCGTCAAACTTACATATTTTTCGTAGAATTGTGTTTTAATTAACAACATGAGTTTGATTGCCACTTTGATTGCCAAATTTGAACACATGCATCGTGACCACGACTATGAACTCGATCAACAGCGACATCTGCAACTGAAGCGGGTCATCGTAGACTCTTCATTCCATAAGGATAAATATGGCATATCCTCTCCCGCTAGTAACCTTCACTGAAGTGGTGTGTAGAGGTTTGGGTGGCTCTTAACAGCGAGGTCTGGACAGGCAATGAGGATAAAACGAAGTGAGTATAGTGCAGCGACGGAGTGCAAGGACGAGGGGAAAAGGGAGATCGCCAAGAAAACCCGCCAACCAGCGGCATCGCCAACCCGCCTTGAATCGAACCCGGTTCACCTCGGAGGGAGAAAAACCTTCTAGCCGCTACACTACTGCGGCCCCTTTGTATCCCTGAGAACTCCTAACCGGGCGTACATGTAGGTAGTGAGTGTGCGAAACATGACATTCGAGAATCTTCCATTTACAGTGCTTACTTGAAAGCTATCCAAATATTTATGTGTATAATGATTCCGGCAGTGAATAAAAAAGTGGTTTTGCAAAAGATAATGCCAAAACATTAACTTAAATTTTTTTTTCGCGATTCTTAGAGTTATAAGTGTACAGAAACTAAAATTTTCTACTCGGAAAAGTGTATTCCATGAACAGGCAGGAATAAAATTATATTGTGCATAATTGACTACAATGTGGCCAACTTAATCCTACAAAACTCTTATCAGGGCTACGCTTAAATAAATAATTCTTACCTAACCGAGGATTTGTTAGCGAATCAGAGGTTCCCACATGAAACCTACAGTGCAATGGTAAGAAGTAAGGGTTTTTGATTAAAATAAATTAGAATAAGCGAGCTTCGTACACATCCGTAAGTTTCGCCAAGTAAAACTTGCGTGAAATTCGAGCACAGGGCCTAGTGTACGATGAATATAGCATTCAACCAATCAGAAAGTAGAAACGAGCAAAGCATTGAGCTTTACCACCAAACTTTTAGGAAATATTGGTCCGAGGTTATTGGACGCTTTAAAATAAAAGTTTCCAGCATCACAAAACAAAAAATGGTTAATAACCTACGTGATCTGTAATACATGTTGCAAATAACATTCGCTAGGTTAATAAAGAACTCTGATTACATACCATCGTTCATTTATTTATTTTTTGTCTTTACGCAAAGACGTATCGCAAGCACAAAAAAAATCAATGTTCTATTACTTATTTTATTTCCTTCGCTTTCACATTTCATGTACTAAGATTCCAGAAATATCTGTTTTGCTCGCTACAACATAAAGAAATGCAAAACTCTTTATCTTCCAGATTGAATGCGATGAGATGAGCAGTTCGCGGAGCGTGGAAAGGTATCCGGTTTGCTTCAGTACGATGCCCGACTTTAACTGAACGGGACTACAGAAACGCCCGGAATTGTGCGAGGAATGTTGCCCGGACCGTCGTCGTCGTGGAATGACATCTACAACATTTACCGTGGCGAGGGATCTCGACAGTCAGCGGCAGTGCGTTGTCGAGCCAGGCATCAGCTGAAGGTACCTTTTACGTTCAAAATCCTTCGCTCACACTTACCAGTACGATNGAAATCAGCTGAAGTAACTTTTACGTTCAAAATGCTTCGCTCACACTTACCAGTACGATCAATGGTTATATAGTATATTCAGGGTTACGTCCAACGTTTCAGAAGCCCTGCTAACGTTTAACTTCCAGAATATTCCTCCGCTACATGTAAACGAAGCTAACCGAGTCTAGAGAATAACGCCAAAAGGACAACGCATCGCATTCGTGCGCAATAAGTCTAATAATATTTTACGTAATGACTATTTCTTACTAGGCACTACGAAACACATAATTTATGCCTATTTTATTCGTATTAATTACAAATGAAACCTTATAATTTATATATAAAATATACGTGAAAGTTCAGTTAAATAAATAAATATGGTAATTTATTGTTAAGACATGTATAAAACACTTGTGACACGTGACAACCAAGAACATCATAGAAGGGGTTATTTTTCAAAGGTTTGCTTCTTAAAGTNGGCATCAGCTGAAGGTACCTTTTACGTTCAAAATCCTTCGCTCACACTTACCAGTACGATCAATGGTTATATAGTATATTCACGGTTACGTCCAACGTTTCAGAAGCCCTGCTAACGTTTTACTTCCAGAATATTCCTCCGCTACATGTAAACGAAGCTTAACCGAGTCTAGAGAATAACGCCAAAAGGACAACGCATCGCATTCGTGCGCAATAAGTCTAATAATATTTTACGTAATGACTATTTCTTACTAGGCACTACGAAACACATAATTTATGCCTATTTTATTCATATTAATTACAAATGAAACCTTATAATTTATATATAAAATATAAGTGAAAGTTCAGTTAAATAAATAAATATGGTAATTTATTGTTAAGACATGTATAAAACACTTGTGACACGTGACANCGTGAAAGTTCAGTTAAATAAATAAATATGGTAATTTATTGTTAAGACATGTATAAAACACTTGTGACACGTGACAACCAAGAACATCATAGAAGGGGTTATTTTTCAAAGGTTTGCTTCTTAAAGTGTGAAGAAACCGCGAATATATTGTAGTATCTTTATCTCGAACTAAAACTCCCCCCCTTGCAGCGTTGCCTTTGTTTTTTGTGTTTAATCTACCAAAAATATACCTATAGTATTTTTAAGTTTTGTGGATATAAATGATATGCTGCAACCCATTATACATTTTTTGGGGTGGGGGTAAATTGTATCCCTGTACACCCCTGTTTCTTCGTCAGTGGTTATGGATAGTCCTTAATTTTGTTCAGATGTTGACCTTAAAAACCTTAAAAGTGCTTAACTTAGCGTGAACAGCCTTCACGAGCTTGCCGCGATATTGCCTGAAGTTTAAGCGAGAGATATGCGCAACAGTTTTTGAACGCCGTAAAGAAATTATAGGGCCATGGCGGGGAACGGCAGGAGGGGAAGGGCGTGGGGTCGACGGAGTTTAAACTTCCGTTAAGCTGTAACTGAAATGCGAGGGGGTGGCCCATCGCGTTGCCTGATCAATATTCATGAGCTATAGCTTCCCCCGCGAGGTGCCGGGCTAGAAGGTGTTGGGAGGGTTGCAGGGCTGTCAGGCGAAGCGGGATACAGCGACAGTCGGCCAGAGGGTGCGCATCTTCCACGGATTTAAACCTTCGCATCTTCCAGGAAATCCTCCAGCCAGGATTCTACCGTACACTCCGGGACTGCTGAAAACAGGGCGCCAAGGTTCGTCGGTGCCGAGGAACACGTGACACAAGTTAGCCAATGAAATGTGTAATCTTCAGTAGTATGGCGTAGCTTATGCTTACGTAAAAGAATACGCAACACCATAACGTTTTTATATAATTATCTGTATTGTGACAACATGTTATTAGAGTATTTCATAGTAGAAAAACATTTGTGTTACTCAAACTGGGAGAAATGATGTTTTTCCCTAAGAGTATCCAATAAATAGAAACCACTAACTTATTCGAATTCATTTCTTGTCAGCTTGGACATGAAACTCTGCACATAGGTTTGTATTTTCCAAATTTAAAACAAATTATCTGATAAGNATTTCTTGTCAGCTTGGACATGAAACTCTGCACATAGGTTTGTATTTTCCAAATTTAAAACAAATTATCTGATAAGTTTTGTAGGTTTATGAGTCCTCTATAATAAATATAAAATTGATTGAGAAATTATTCATGTGCACCCAAGTCAAGATTTTCATAAAAGTAGTCACAAATAGTTTAATTAAATAGGTTACAGTAAACACGTGACTGTGAAACATAGCCAACCTGATAATTAACATTCGTTTCTCCCGTTTTCTGTTATTAAATACTGATCGGGATCCCGAATTCTAGTTGTTAATAAAAATTTTAAAAATAATCAACGTTGGTTTTTGGGTANATTAAATACTGATCGGGATCCCGAATTCTAGTTGTTAATAAAAATTTTAAAAATAATCAACGTTGGTTTTTGGGTATATTGTTTACAATGCAGAGGCACTGGAGTGACCCAGTTAAATAAGAAAACAGTATCTAGCACACATAAAAGCAGCCAATGACTTGAGACATGTTGAAGGTGTGACAATAGAATCTTTTTTAATATGACGTTCTTTCCACCTCCCCAAAGATATGTTCACGTTCCTAATAACAGGCTCACCGTATTTTACGTCACACCAAAACTTTCATAACCGATATGTGGGATGGTGTACCGTTAAACCCCAAATATCCGGCCTTTATTACTCTTTGCTTAAGATGTTCCCCTGCCAGTGATAACCTGGTTTGACCTATGGTAGCATCAAGAAAGCATAGTAATTTAAATTGATACAGGAGATGTCATTTTGTTCTCGATTTGGGGCTTCTCATGGTGTTCAAAAGTGAGTTATCGTTGAGGAAATTACGCATGGCACTGACATTTTACGAATAGATCTCAAGACCTGGAAGTAAAAAGGCGCTTCACTGTCCTCCCTTGGACATGCCTTTGATGTCTTTGGTTTCCGCCAAACTTTCAGAATAAGCATTTGAAAAATCGTTATGGTTTAATGGACATGGAAGTAGCAAACCACATGTTTGAATTGCTAATTGCAGAAAGGATTAACATTTCCTGCGAACCAGGGGAGATGTGATGAGAGCAGTCAACATTAGCGGTTTTATGGTTGTCTGCGTAAATTCAGGTATATTTTAACTCTTTGTCCTTGATTTGATTAAATTAATCTTTAAAAGANTTTTATGGTTGTCTGCGTAAATTCAGGTATATTTTAACTCTTTGTCCTTGATTTGATTAAATTAATCTTTAAAAGAACTGTTCGAGGGTTGTCGTGAGTCAAGAAAGGTCCTATTATAGTCGCCTGGCGAGTATATCCGAGTTCATGAGTGATGGGATTTTTATAAAAATAAACGAAGAAAATTTCATTTTTAATTTATTCACACAGCTTTTATTTACAACATTAAACTATCTATCTCAACTATTACTCTTTTTATTTCTCAGTAAGCACAATATTTAATGTCAATTTCAACTCTAATTAACGTCCTTATGAATATCTCTGTTTGTTTTAGTCAATTAACTAATACTCATCATTAACACATGTTCAGTCTGTCTGTTGCCATCATTTGAAATGCATTTCACTNTTTTATGGTTGTCTGCGTAAATTCAGGTATATTTTAACTCTTTGTCCTTGATTTGATTAAATTAATCTTTAAAAGATCTGTTCAAGGGTTGTCGTGAGTCAAGAAAGGTCCTATTATAGTGTTACATGGACGCCTGACGAGTATATCCGAGTTCATGAGTGATGGGATTTTTATAAAAATAAACGAAGAAAATTTCATTTTTAATTTATTCACACAGCTTTTATTTACAACATTAAACTATCTATCTCAACTATTACTCTTTTTATTTCTCAGTAAGCACAATATTTAATGTCAATTTCAACTCTAATTAACGTCCGTATGGATATCTCTGTTTGTCTTAGTCAATTAACTAATACTCATCATTAACACATGTTCAGTCTGTCTGTTGCCATCATTTGAAATGCATTTCACTNCTTAGTCAATTAACTAATACTCATCATTAACACATGTTCAGTCTGTCTGTTGCCATCATTTGAAATGCATTTCACTCATGAATCCAGTCCAATAGTCCAGCCGTGGGGAAAAAAAACACGAGCATGCTACATATGGAAGCTCCGAAGGATCTATTTGTGTAAGTGTGGCCACAATATAAATGCAGAAACAAAGAGGCCAAGCAAAAATTCCTACACCAGCACCCTTAAACGTTCATAACAATAATGATTACATACAGCAAAAAAGCAAAATATGATTATAATAAAAATAGCAAGGTGCTTGATAAATAAAGTACAACTGAGATTTGTGTGCACAAAATTAAATTTTTTATAAGAGTGATAAATAATAATAAATATTTAAAATTTGTAACAGAAACTATATATATATATATATATATATATATAATATCTTTGGTACAAAACCTCTTATAACATAATTTTTTTATGAAAGAGATTGCCGTTAGTTTTTTTGGGATCCCACAGTAATAAAATTCAGATTTAGAACTACAAAATATGCCGAGCTTTAATAAACCTTTTGGAGGTAACGTTATTTTCCTTTTTAAAAGATATGTAGTGATCAAAATGAAGTTAACACAGAGAGAATTATAAAATATGTCAAGTCATACAAAACCTTTTAGGTTACTTATATATATTGCTATATTTCATGCACATGCAGAACATAAAAGAGAGGTGGCTCGACTTTCCTGAGACGTGGCCCATTTTCGGGACATCTCCCTTGCCAACGCCAGCATAAGTTTTACTTGATCTTTAAAACGGCCGCAAGCGTCAAGAAGACGCAAGGCGACTTCAAAGAAAGTCTGCCACGCCTCGACAGCAAGAGGCAGAAATGGCCCCAGTACAGCATTTTCCCACCCAACAGGTCCAACGCTGTAAATACAAAATTAACGCATAAAATATAGAGGCAAGGACGAAATTATAGATTATTGAGGCGACGATAAAAAAAAAGGAAAAGAAACACTTACCCAAAGCGGTGAAAATCAAACGATCACTCCATAAAATATAGATGATAGCCAGAGCTAAATACATTTTTTTGTCATGCCATAACTAGTAGAGAGCAAGAAGAAGGAAGTAGGGTACGTTCCAAAAATACCAGTCACTATCACAGATATCAAGTCGCTTCACAAAACTAGTGATAGGTCTACTATTTTTTGTTATGAGGTATTCTACATTAATACCATAAAACCTCTAAAAAATTGTAATGACAAAAAATATATATAAATATGAAATTCACAAATTAAATGCCGGATATTTCATTACAAAACTTGCAATTCCTTTTAAATAAAGTTATTTTAATCGGTTGACACAACAGCTTAACCTGATCAGAGTAACTGGTCACAGAAAATTTTTTTAATGAAAAAGTAACGAAATCTTGGAACATTGCTAGTTCAATAAACAAAATTGCAGAAACCATGACTAAAACATAATTTTCTACCTTTGCTTTTAGAGAGAAATTAACAATAAAGCTAGATGCTGGAAAAGAAAACAAACGGCTTTACCAAGCAAAGTAAGAATATTCCCTGATAGAGAATACAAGGTTAAAATAATATAGTTAAAAATAAGCGAGTGCCTACAAACAACAGTCGTACTCTTTACTGCTGTGATGTTCGCAGTCGCAGATTTTACTCCCGCTGGTCACTTCTCTCACCGCGCACTTTTATTCTCGCTAGTGGTCTGTCGCCGAAACTCATCTATTCTACAACTGCGCGAATATAGCCACTGGCCTTGACCTGGAAGGTTCGTCACACCCCGAGTCTAGCTGAGAAAAACAAGGACAGTAATCCAGAGCATTCTTCAGAAATATCAAAGACATCCGATACCCAAGGTCGGGAGCAGCACGACCCCACTGCATCTCCGGTTGCAACTGATAGCACGCGTGTGTCAATAAATCATCCTTGTCTCACACACTCGAAGAGCAGCCGCTTAAAAAACTGCTCCTCCTCAAGCCTGTTCGTTTCGAACATACTCTGCTACATCTATTCCTTCCTAGAGTGCTAGTCGGTTTATGTGACCAACTTTCGGCTTATCCCGAGGGCCTTGACGACAAATCCGAAAGACTATATCAGTGATCTTATTCAGAATCCGGCATGGGGCCTTCCCAACAATTCTGTAGCATCAAGTGCTACCATTTTCTCTTCTGTGGTTATACAGCCACACCAGTTGTCCTTGTTACCTCGCCGGACATTCTCCTATCATACTGCGTCTTCATCCTGTACTATTTATTCTCAGGCGCTGTCGAGGAAAATTATGAATGCCAGCAAGTTTGGTACATAATTCGCTGATGTTACATAATACGCTGGCATTATCATAGGCTGCAGCTTCCTCTTCTGTCGGTCGGCCAAACAGCAGGTCACTAGGGAGGCGTAGCTCTCTTATAAACAGCATCCTTGTTACTGTTACCCTTGTGGACTCGTGAACTGCTGAGCGATAAGCAAGAAGAAACAATGACAACTTTGAATCCCAATCCTTTTGGTTGTCTACCACAAAGATTGACAGGTAATGTTCAAGAGTGCGGTTAAGCCTCTCGACCATTCCATTCGACTGCGGGTGTAAGGTTGTAGTCCTAGCGTTTTTCAACCCCAGAAACTTTGTTACCCCCTGGAAAACCACAGCTTCAAAGATACTTCCCTGATCAGAATTAAGTTCTAGTGGCATCCAAACCTCGAGAAGACATGTTCTATGAGTGCCTCAACCATGGTACATACTTCCTGGTTCAGGAGAGAAATGACCTCAAGCCACTTGGTAAAGTAATCTTGGGCCACCAAAAGATACCGATTATCCCTCTCTGTGACAGGCAAGGGACACATAAGATCTACTGGCATCCTCTCGAATGGGGCTCCAACATTGTATTTCTGGAGGTGAGCTTGACCCCTGGTCATTGGGCCCTTCCTCGCAGTGAAGGTGGCACACATTCGGTACCACTTCTCAATATTCTCCTGACAATGAAGACAGTAGAGTCATAGTCATAACTCTATAATCCAGGGTCTTATTAACACCAAAGTGGCCACTGGTATGCAGTTCCTCTAAGACTTCGGGATCCCTGCATTCTGGAAGGACAAACTGTAAATGTGTGTGTTTTCCATCATTACTTTCCCAGTTTCTGTAAAGTACGCCACTCTTCAGTACAAGGGAATTCCATTGTGCACACTATGCTTTGACTGCTGCGCTCAGGCTAAGGATCTCATCCCATTTTGGCCGACATTCTGCTACTTTCCACTTTAGTAATGGCTTCAAAGTACGATGATTCAGATGATATTTCCTAATACACTCATCACTCCAAGTAGATGTCCCATCACAAGGTAGAGAAACTTGAATTCTTGTCCTCCATATATTAAGCGATTCTCCACTCTTTTCGTCCGGTTATTCGCAATGGCGACAAAATGGCTCACACGGCCTCCTAGAAAGTGCATCTGCATTGCTGTGAAGGCGTCCAGATCTGTATTGCATTTCAAAGTCATATTCTTGAAGATGCTGTACCCACTGGGCTAAATGACCTTCGAGGTTCTTGAAATTTAGTAGCCAGCATAATGTAGCAGTATCGGTTCTTATAATAAAATGCATGCTGTAAAAATAGGGATGGAAGTGTGAAATTGCCTTCACCATTGCCGGATGGTCCCAGCATGTAACAAAGTAATTTATCTCAGGCTTATGCAATATCTTACTGAAATATTCTAGTGTTCTTTCCTTCACATCTTCAATCTGAGATAACACAGCTTAAATGCCTACTTCACTAGCATCAGTGTCCAAAATGAATACACCGTCACTTTTCGGGAAACCCAGGACTAGTGTAGATATCAGAATTTTATTTAGTTTTTTAAAAGTATTTAAACACTAAGTGGTGCAATGAAATCTCCTTTTAACCTCAGTCAGTTCATGTAATGGCTTGGCGATCGTGGCGAACCCAGGTACAAATCGACGGTAATAAGCACATAATCCCAGAAAACTACGCATTCAGTTTCGTCTGTAGGTGTCAGCCAATTTCTTTTTGCTTTAGTCTTCTCGGGGTCTGTTTCGATTCCATAGGCCGACACTTCGTATTCCAAGAAATGTTTTTTTCTTTTGGAACAATTTGTCACATCTTAGGAAACAGTTTCAAGTTTGCTGTGGTCACTTTCTGGAATACAGAGACTAAGTGTGGTAGGTGCTCTTCAAATGCCCTTCCTTCCATAACAATATTATACAGGTAAACCCGACAGATATCTAAAAGCAAAACCTTTTCCATCATGCGTTCGAAGGGGGCAGGGTCACTACATAGCCCAAAATGCATAACTTTGAACTGCTTGGTACATTTCCCCTGGCAGGTCACGTCAGTCCTTATATGGTCATTTTATCCACATGAGAAGGCATCCCTATTTCTCTGCAGTAATACAGATACAGCCTTCTCCTGTCCCCAGTTAAGATTTTCTTTTGTTCTTACTAGAAGTACCCCCCGTACTTCTGGTAAATTATATTCTATTTGTTTTACTCTGGAATCTTCCCTAACATTTGGAATTAACTGTGAGACCTGCTTGAAAATAACTATCACTGCCTCCTCCTCAAGACGAATTGCACTGTTGGACATTATCATTATAACAGGACAACTCTCATAATTATAACAGATCAAAACGCATGATACAACGGCTTTACCTGGCAGGTCGCTAATCATCTATACTAGCTCAATTAGACCCAAACTTCTGACAAACGTTCCTTGACATCTGCCTCGAATCACAATTTCACTAAAAGAGTGCAGCAGAGTGGGTTGTCCATATATAACTGACCCCCTCCCCCACACCTGATTGCATGACACGAATGCTGCAGAGCCTCTGACTATCCTCCGAAGTTGCTGGGTTGGTTACGGCTTGCACTGCTTCCTCACCTGTGTCGACTGCCTGTGTGGTCATAGTGAATGTCTGTTGTTGAAGATATTCGTGCAGTTCCTTCTGTAATTCACTGATAATTTGTTTCAGTTCATTCGTTCTTAGAACCGTCTGTCTGTCGAGGGAGTGTTTTTCGCTGCTGATATCTGTATGATTCTTGATTAATGTGTTTACTTACGTTTTCTCGATGGTGTCTGTACAGTTTGTGTGGGCTTTTTTCTGTATTTATTAATACTTTTTAGCGTTGGTCCCAAAATTTTGTTTGTATTTTTCTTTGATTGTGTGTATACTTCTGTACCTGCGCGGGGCATTTTTTCATGTATTTGTTAATATTTTTTGTTGTTATTGTTTTTGTTAATTTTGTTAATATTTTCTTTTGTTGTTCTGTTCATCGTTGTTGGGGCGTATATTTCTGAATATTTATGTTAATATTTTTCTTCATTGGTTCTACAATTTTTCGTCGGTGTTGGTGTATACTTCTGCATTTTTCTGCGAATATTTTTCATAGTTTGTCCTGGAAATTTTAATGAATTTTTCTTTGGTGAACTGTCAACGTCTACTTCTCAGTCGACATTTTTTTTTCATAGGTGGAATTATAGTTCTGCATTAAATTGAGATGTGACGAGGCTATTCAATTTTAAATGGCTGTCACTATTTTTACCGTTTAGAGTATCTGGAATTCTCTTTTCATTGGTTCAGCATTGGGCATTCTACCTACTTTTTATTAGTGATATCAAGACATTTTTGTATAACTTACCTGTTTCAGTCAATGTTATGATGTCTTTGGCTCGTTTTGGTACACTGGGGTTGACAATGTTGGAAATTTACCATCCTCGTAAGCAGCTATTGCTTGCAAATGTTGTGTGCAGAAAAAAATCATCGTGTTGGGGCGTGCGTCGTCGGAGCCCACCTACATCTTACAGAGATAATCATTATGACAAAAAACTCTTAATACATAAAAAAAAATCTCCGTAATATGTAGTTCTCGGTCCCAACGTCGGAGTAACCACTCACATGGACTGATCACAGCCATATAGGCGGTAAGAGGGAAGGAGTCGACGCTCGTCCACGAGATACATAGGTGGAAACACACACCTGGAGGATGAGCAGTGTGTCCTATACCTGGCTGAAGTTCTTAATGTTTACTGGTGAAAGGGGTACATGGAGGTATGGCCACATAGTTTTTATGTAACACGTGTGTTGCTAAATAACCAGCTAGATTCATGACGAAGAGCTCAGTTTGCTGGCAGACGTCATGGAGATCAGATCGTCTCTTTAAGTCACTCTACTTGGAATACTCCATGGACAGCCTTCAAGCAGCGCCATCAACTTTAACGATGTCTTCGGCTGTTCCAGTAGCTCCTTCGCCTGTGACTACAGCACCCGCACCACTGGCAGAGCCATCTGGTTCTTTGGCTGCACCATCTTCAACAGAGCTCGTTCTATTGGCAGAACCATCCTCGCCAGAGAAAACTTATTCGTGCAGCTACTGCGACAAAGTATTTTCGCATCAAAACATTGCACGTCGTCTTGAAATTCACGGATGTATGAAGAATCCAAACCGGATAAGGTATCTTTGCTTCAAATGTGGGTTTTTTTCATCCAAAATGACCTTTTCTGCAAACATATAAGGTCGTGTAAAGTTAAACTGCGGCGCTCATCAATTCTTCAGTGCCAGTTCTGTAAAAAAAGACATCCTGCAAACGTCATCATTGCTGTGATGAACTGCAATAACCATCGTTTCTCTCTTCCTTCCCCGCCTACATCATGTACATATGCACCACCAACCTCAATTCCTGTACCTTTGGACGAGCCGAAACCTCCTGGGACCAGCACTGTACTACCCGCCTATCGGTGTCACTTTCGCTGCACGGAGTTTGCATTGAAACTCGCTCGGCGTCGCCATGAAGTTCACAAGTGTATGAAAGCTTGGTTTCGTTTATAACTGAGGTCAGTTGATGCGAATACTATTAATAAAAATAACATACGAATGAAGCAGTTGCAGATTTAATCGAATAAAATATGTTTTGTAAATAATTGCCAGTTTAATTTTTTCCTTGTTTGTAAAAAAAATTTGGAATTAAAAATACAAAATTAATTTAAGGATAAAATAATAGTGTAAGACGCTATCGTTCTTTAATTATAATTAAAATGAAAAAAAAAATTGTAATCGGTCTTAAAGTTTTTAATAAAAAATATATATTTAATAAATTATGCATGTGTTCAAAGTCCCGCATCATGCATGTAGGTATACTGTTGATTGGCAAAACATGTTTTAAAAATAGGAATAAAAAATTATATATTTCCTTTGCATATAATTTTTAATGCTGACAGCTCGCCTGGGGGCTGAATCGTGACATTAACGCCACCTATGTCTTGAAAAAAGAGTCCAACATGAAGGGTGCCGACAGCGCAACCTATACGTTAAAAAGATAAACAAATATGGCTGCCAACTGGTGGCGACATCTATTATTAACACACTAGCGCCACCTAGGTGTGAAAACATATGAAAACCAAGATGGCATCCCCCAGCAATGTATAGACAAATGATAAACGAAAAAACAAAGATGGCGAGACACAATAGAACGAGCATTGGTCAGATTAGGTAGTGGTGAGGGGGACCATCTGGAAATGTAAGTCTTTAAAAACAAATGGGTAATAACCAATTTTATAGTAAGAAATTTTTTGTAATATTTTTTTAATAATAAATTCTTTGTAGTAAATTTTTTCATTATTAAAAATAGTTTTTTTTATATTTAAAAAATATTTTTAGGAATTTTTTGGGATTTAAGGTCTGTCACATGGGTTAAGGTAAAAGTTAACCGGGGTAAAAGTCATAGGTCAAGGTCACCTTGATTAATTATGGCCACCGGCCGACCGGAGTGACAGCACGAACAGCTCCGACGCTCCAGTCCGAGGCCCCGATGGACCAAAGTCCCCATAATCCCTCTACTAAAGTGTTATCGCGGCAGAATGCATCTATAACTCAAAATGCTGGTAGGATTATCGCCCGACTGTCATTCAAACGTCCCTTTGTGACTCGCCGCCTGGCTATCATATCGCTTCTCCGGCCTTCTCTTCCGCGCGCTCACGCGGGATGCGAAGCAGCGAGCGCCTGATAATATCCATAGCTCACTATGAATGGTCCATACAAAACGTCTTACCTGCTTCAGGGGCTCTACGTGACCAGTTAAATAACATACTCTATTTCAAATATACTACATTATCTAATATATAATATAAGTAAAGTAGTAATATTTATGATGATACATTTTTTTCAATGGTGTTCGAATGAATAAATGTACGTTTTACGTAAATAAATTATTAAGAATTTAATTATAGCACCATACTTTGCATTTCTACACTCACTGAAAGAATTTAAATTTAAATTTCCAATTAATACTAAAATAGAGCTGACATTGCAAAATTGCTATCACCGATAGTAGTTTACAAAAGTCGGTAGAAATTATTGACTTAATGAAAATATCTAAAGTGTGTTTTGAATTTTACGATAACCTATAAGTCAGGTCTTGCTCAGTGTCATTTCAGTTAAAGATAACATTACATTATATTTTTTTTACATTTTAATGCACATAACAAACATTAATTTTAATCATTAAGACAATTTTAATGTTTAGGGCCCTATTTTAGACACAAAATTTGCTCACAAGTACTTTGTCGTTTTAGGATGACATTGAACTAATAAACTCTTTTTCTATGAGTTAACAGCACAGCCGTGAACAAGGGACATGGCTCTAGACTTACTGAGCATTCGATTGAGCTGCGACGAAACCACAAGAGCCGCGCCACAGTAAACCCCAAGTGCCGCGCGACACTGCATTTGCTGCCGTAGGTGGCGCAATGACAACGATCAGAAGATTCCTACATCACGCACGCCGCTTCTTACTCCGTCACTATTAAGGTAAACAACACCGTCACACTTTCGCACGCTCACGCCAAGCCGGTACCCGGCGAACATCAGCGCTTTTATACATACACATCCACTTGACTCCTTTTTATTATAGTTTGCACTTTAAAACGAAACATTTCAATCAGTCAATTGAATGCGACGTCCTTTACTGTCTTCGTTAATACCTTCAGTTATTATTCAATATTACTAATGTCGCAGATATACTCTTACAAACAGAGCTGAATCTTATATTATTTCTCACTTAAAAGTCAACAGTGTTAAAGAATTTTATTTTCACAAAAAAATAGAAGGAAAAGGTAAATGGAAATATAATTTTAACAACAAACAAAAGTTTATACATTACCTTACACAACTTGAAAAAAAAAACTATTGTATTTAGACCGGAGTACTTGAAACGTATATTACAGATACCAAAGAAAATTATTTAACACTTTATATACAGGCATACAAAATACAATTTCAAAAAAATGCTCTTACTGCTGTTAAAATAAAATGATAATAAAATATATGTAATTGCTTACACATTCATAAAAAATATATGATTTCCAGGCTTATGCGTAAAAGTTAAATATGTTACAGAACATTTAATATGACCGATAATTTCATACTATTTGTAGTTAAATATTATACAATTGAGATTACTAAACTATGTTGAAACGCTGAATAGCCTAAACATTTTTAATTTAACACAAACAATTTTTAATACTATAAAGTAACTGTCTGTTTTTATTTTGAATAATGTGTTAGTACTTCGATTACAAAGTATTTGTGAAATTTTGTTTTGTATATTGTGTTAGCTTTAATTTAGCGTACTACTCCAATCACCCTTCCCAATTCTTGGTATATAGGAGTTCTCATGCCGTGGCACAACTTCTGTTATTTTATACATTTTCAGATAGTATAATTAATTTATGCCCTCCTACGTTCCAACCTTTAATCCTACTCCATCGTAACAGACACATAATAAATGAACTTTAAGACTGATAATATGACTTCATGTATGTCTTATGTCATATTTTTCGTCATTGATTTTGTTATGACCTTATTGTCACTTTCAGGATTTGTGTAATTATTATTTTAATTATTGGCGATTGGATTATGTTAACATTGCATTTTATACTTTCAACAACATGTGTAATTTTCAACTATGAATTAATATTTTATAATACTTATTTTCAAATACATTTTAGGTAATCGTTAGGTGTGTCAAGTATTTGTAAAACTCAAAAATAAACATTACAGCAAGACTTCAAGAACAGGCTGACGCGAATCCGTCCCACCCGGAGTGGTTTGCCGCGGTCGCGTGGAAGAGTATTTCCACGCCTTAGCTAATGCCAAGTTCAGGATCGCCACACCTGACAGTTACACACTCAGCAGAACACTACCCTGGCCGTTCATACGTAGTTACGGAAGACTTCACGACATTGGCAGCACCGTTTAACTTAAGATTTCCTTCTCTATTTCTATCCTACCTGACTTAGTCCTACCGTAACGAAGAGTCTACACCCTCGTCCAGTCCTGCTGCCAGAAGATGACATGGTCCACACCACTACATCCCCCACACTTCTTCTTCAACTGTATCCGCTAAGATATGAGGACATCTCTTTTTCATTGGCATCGGGCGAGATGTTATGGTTCAGTAAAGGCGGACAAGTCCAACGAACTACAGCGACGCGCCTGTATCCAGGACAGGCGAAGACTCCAAAACATATTACAAAAAGTATAGTTTGTAAAACATATCAGCTGAGCGCCAGCGTGTCTGCCCTCATAGCGGCACGGTATTCATGACAACAACGCCACTAGAAACGATATAATACTTGGCAACACTTTGTACTGGGTCTGTCAGTCTGAGGACCCACGCCAAGTTGAAGCCATCAGGATGCGGCTTGGCATGCCACTCGTCGCTTTCCGACACAACACACAGCCTACGGCGACGGTATCATTCAGGTTAGTCATATACTGTAATTGATTAGTACCTCACTCGCCAATAGCTTATATTTACTGTAACTCCTCACAACTCTATTAAATATGTATTCTGTCTTCATAATTAACTACAGTTAATTAAGCCATCGAGAGGCATGCCGTTTGCCCAAAAGCTTCAAAAGTTAAAAAGTTGTGAAAACTAGGAATCATCCTAACTGACACTCAAATGGTAAAATTCGCGATTTTTAACGTGAATGTAACTGATAAACTTTCTAACTGTAATAAACATCAGCTGGTGGCATGGATATGCGAAGATTGGATACATACGTGCCAAAGTTTTGATTGCAAAAACGGCTGTGACATACCTAATATTTACCACGCATGGCGAACAAATAATAGACGTGAAGACGGAACGCGGTCAGATTATGATAATTTTGGGTACACCTGCGATACTTGTTGTGATTCCGACTAAATGTCGTGTTTTATCAATTGAGGCTGTGTTTTTGAAAGTGATGTAGTTTAGAAATATATATACTGTGATATTGTGATAGCAAAACCCTGCTCGAGAACCACAATAGAGTTACAACAAATATATATTTAAGTCCGTTTAGCTTTGTAAAGCATTGGGACAAAAATTATAAATATTTTCATATGAATGAAAAATACCAATTAAATGTTATAAGAATATATTTATATATTCTTATAATATGCAAATTGCCAATTTCATATTTGCTCTAGTTAACAAACTTATTATTTTTAGTCTGTCGAAATTAATGTATGCATTGATTTAATAATCTTGAATTTTTCAACCGATACTACAAACAGATTCAGCAGGTAAATAAGCGGAAAGGTTTATTAGAGTAATGTAATCAGATATGGTGTTTCAGCGAGTGTGATAAATATATCACAGGGACCCAAACATGTCTCAGCACTTAAACGTGTAAAATTAGTTTCAAAATTTTGTGAACAACTTTCGGAACTAACTCTTCACATAATTTTCCTAACAGTGATGAGAAAAAGAAAATCACCCACATTGAACAAGATCAGACACTGAATTAAATTAACGATTCAATTACGTCCCCTGCCCTTTTTAAATTGTTAAACTCTTAATCAAGCAAACTGTATTAAAATAAAATTTGTTAATTTTTTTTTTTAAGTTTCTAAGTGGTTGCGTATTTTTACAAGTTAATACGAACAACGATATTTTCATAAAAAGCAAGACACCATTACCCCAATAAAACCAGAGTATATAATACAAATTAAATTTATCAGACTCTATAGGCAACTTGCCAGAACAGAGCTGTCAGGAAGAAACGCACACATGCACAGTCACCGAGAATGGAAGGTAAAGTGATTTCAAAGACCCCTATCTCCAAGAAAAGCGGAACAACAAGCAATGTTGGGTTTGCGAGGCGTCTCAGTTGCGGATGAACACAGCAGTCGTGTCGAGAGTATCGCGAGGGGATAATGGAAACAGTTGCACGAAGGAGGGAGAACAATTCGTGCTAACATGATTGTCCTCACGCGTGTCTCGAGACCAGCCCTTCTCACGCTGTTAATGATAGACGAAGATCTTTCGCAAACTCTCTGTCCTACCGCTCCCCCACTCCCACTCCCCCACCCACACTCCATGGCGGCAGCTGGCAAAATGAGGTTAGTCATTTCCTGGCGGCTCGAGAGCTCCATAGAGATGGCGGGTGATGGAGAGAGATGGTCCCGCAAGGGAGGGAGCTGGCGAGAAGGATGCTGCCTGCTGCGATGGGCGCGAGCAGAACAGTGAATGTTTGCAGAATCCTTCCATCTACTTGACCCCGCGAGTATCGACCGACACTTCCTCTTAGCTGCTCTCTCCCCCACACACGCTCTCTTGCTCTCCGAGAAATAGCGGGCCACTTAAAGCATTGATTGCTGCTCGCGCTGACAGGCCCGGAACATGGTAGGCAAGCCACCGCACAGTGTGTACAGGCCGCTGCAAAATTATCGCCACGTCTTCTGTGCGAGTGGCTGGAGGGACGTGCCGAGGCAAGAATCGCGTCTCTCCTTTCAGATTTCCTCCTGAAATATTCTTCATTCTTAGTGTGTTTCAAGAACATAAAGAGATTTATTGATATTCAGTGTGACATTTATACTTATATTTATAACAATTCGATCAATTTGCGTTATGATTATGCTCCCGCCTACATGGTGGTTCACCTACGTCGTAGAGTGTTTGAAACACAAGATAGAAACACTATTTCAGAGTACGCCAAGACGGCTAAAAACCAGCTTTTTCAAAGCACGGTAGCTCTAAATATACGGATCAGATACATACAAAACTACCCAAGGGACATGCACTTTCAACGAAGCTTGTCAGAATTATGACAATCTAGGCTCTTGCTTTGCGGCTGGACTTGTGTCAATTTAAATAACAGGTGTCTAAATAGACAAGAAATTTAAAAACCACTACCACTATTTCCAACTCACTACTAAAAGGGACACCAAGCAAATACACTGAAATGTGATTTAATACGAAAAAAAATAACAACACGAATTACATAAAATGAAGCATTAAATTTCTGAAAAACGCAATTTCTAATGGTTTGATAAAAATTAAAGTGACTGAAAAATTTGACATTTTTTAACTTATAGATACTTGTCATCACACGACACTAGACTTAATTGGAAATATAAAATACCATAAACACTTTGATTTGGTGGAAATTCATGTCCAGAATATTGGTAGAGCTTATGCATTAAGTGATCAGGATGTACGCAGGCATATGAAGTGTTGGGCATATTAGGTTTCTGAGCAATAGTTTCGTTAGTTTCTGCTCCGTGGTTAGAAAATGTCAACTTATCTGTAGCAGCAACACTCAGGCTGGTTCCGCACTGCATGGCGTGGTAGACTATTCTCCGTGTCTTCCTTGCAGAGACCCGCGGCTGTTACAATCCCGTTAACAATTTTTAAGCAGTTATGCAAATTTATAAGCTATATTAAAACTCCGCTCCATGAACGTTCAATTCAAGGTGACCTCAAAACTAGAATATAATTAAACTTGCAAATAAAATTATTTGTAATAAACGAGAAAACATTTTCTTTTAAAAGTATTATGGTTTTAGGCTAGTGCCGCGTTTGTTACAATACGTTGCTAAGCAGCCAATAAACAATCTCAGAACATTGTGCATTTCCATAGAATCATTATTATCCCTAAGTTAAACGATATTAACAAACCTTCATTGACACATTAAATACATATTCCAACACATTAAACTACTGTGTTAATAATATAAGGAGTAAAATTAAGAAACATGAAATCAGAGAATCGTGAATAAAAAGTGGCATACAGAAAACAATTGGAAAATAATGAAATGTTACACACTGTACCTTCTTATAGACTTTTCACCAATAAAATAATAGAATCTCACCTGAAAGACGCATAGGTACACGCAGTGCAAAGAGAACACTGCACGCCAGTTCAGAGTATTGTCCTTAGAGGCGATGGTGCACTTGGTGCGCGTGGCAGTGTCGCCCTTATCCCTCCCGCGCTTCTCAGCCTAACCCCATAAGTGCGGTATGCATAATTGTGTTAGTTTCGCGTGCCATTGGATCCCTGCTCATCCGATAGGCACTGCCAGACTCTGAACCAATAGTGGAGAGGTTTGGCTGGCTCTTAACAACGCGGTCTTGACAGCCGATGAGAGTGAAGCGAGGTGGATATGGAGCAGCACCTGAATGCAAGGGCAGGAGGGAAACGGCAGATCCCTGAGGAAAACCCGCCGACCAGCGGCACCGCCCGGCACGATTCTCACTTCTGAAAATCCGGGAGTGACCGGGCCGATGATTGAGCCCGGTTCGCCTTGGTAGGAGGCGATATGTCTAACCGCTCAGTCACCACGGCCCCCTGACCCAATAGTAAATACTCAGCACTTTGGTAGCTTTTATCCGTGTGGTCGGGTGAAACAGGAGAATGAGTTCTGCCTGTGGCGATAACTTCTGCTCGAGTAAGTAGAGGACTCGACAGTCAAGCTCGGTTCTAGTCTATAACGCGAACTCATCAGTAGCGGTGAGTGAGGCCGTGTTATCGCGGCTATAGAACTAACCAAATGCTCATAAATTTTCCCAATATTTTGTTTAATCAAAGTTTCAAATGTAATTTATTATCGACTCAAAATTGATGTTATTTTGCTTTGAAAGTGGTATATACTCCCATTTCGAGTGAGAAACACGCAGTGGTTTTGTAAAAATGTTTATTTTAGAACTATTAAAGATATGGAGATGAAATTTTTTTTGGTGTAAGTAAAAACTTGAATTGTTCTACTACAACTTTGATATGTAAACGAGTATTGAATTAGGTGGCAGAATATGAAAATTGCTCATATCAGTGTTGACATCTTAGGTATACATACTATTGTTAATAAGTTTTCCAGCTTCTTATAAACTAGTCTGTTTTTAGTTTCAGACCAGGATTTATATCTATGACTACACGGCCAGTTTGTCTGATCGCAACGAATTGAAAGATGAATATAGTAACATGTTATGGGCGAAAATATTTCGAAAGTTAGGTTTTTTAGAATATTAAATGGGAATACTAGTACATATATTTGCAAAATGAAACTATTTCTAATATCATACATTCAACAGAAAAATAATGTTTCTGTAGAGATAAAACTATCGGAAATACAGTAAAGTTAATGAGATTAATTTAGAGTTGATAAGTGTAGTTTTAATAAGAAGACAGCTGGGTGTGAAAAGAATTTTCACAAAATATACGTCGATGACTACAGTGTAGCCCACTAAATCTCATATTTGTTGGCGAGGGCACGGGGGAGTGATCTCTGCATACCCACAAGATGGGAAAAAATGAGCTAATTTTTTTTTTTTTGCGGGGAGGGGAGCTGAAGTTGGCTAGATCGATAGCGTGGAGTTTGTTTCAACTGCCGCCCACCTTTGGAAATAATATTGTCTCTATTTATCATATCTGTAGGTCTCACGATCGCGGCCAGCTGATTGTTGTTGGGGCGGCATCGGAAAAGTCTTTTGTGGTGCATTTATGGCTCCTAAAATGACTGTGTTTTTGTACATGAACTTTTGTAATCACAATTAAGGTTGCAGAATGTTCTCCATGTGTGAGTTTTACCATTCTTCTAACACGTCCAGTTATAACTCGGTCGAGAAAACTCCAGACATTTCTTGGTTGATTTGTTTATGATAAAGTTATGGTTTTTATTTAGTTGAGTCATCGTGCCTTTGGTTGTAATAAGGAGTTATTTGCTTTCCCCATTATTCTTTTACGTTGAAATTTTGTGGATGATGTTCGGAATCCTTCCTCAAACTGGGTTTCTTTACTTTCTTCTTGGGGCTTATAGTAAATTATGTGTTGGCAAGTTTTTTTTGAGAGTGGTGAACTAAATTCTTTACATTACGGAATTATTGGCTGTTGATATACTCTGTCTAATATAAGTTGGCCAGATTCAGACAGGTCTGCGAAAGTAGCGCCACTGTTTACATATGACTACATCTGACTCGGTATCCTTCCGTCATCAGCTGATCGGCCACATGGCAACGATGCTGTTTATTTTCATGGTGTCACTACCAGCCGATCCCCTTGTCAATGTACTGTTCGTGGGACGTTTTAGGCAAACTTGCTACTCAGAAATACGTAGCTTCTATTGTAGTAAAAGTAATGTGTACAAAAATCATTAATCAGTCAATTGTTATGTTAAAGAGCAAAAATATAAATAATTAATTTAAAATTTAGTAAATAGAAAAAAATGTAGTGCTAAACAAATTTTAAAATATTTTAGACTGGCATCTGTCTGAAAAAAAATAGTAGGTTATACAAGTAAAAATATATAACCTTCCAAAAATTTTATATTTGCTAATATTTTATTTGCCCTAGACAGTGAATTTGGGATAAAATTTGCGAAACGGTAGTTGTAGCTATTATCACACGTTGGACATTATAGCTTATATATTCGAGAAGGAAATAGGTGACGTGGAATAACGTTAGAATTGCTTAACAACTATTCAGGCGTGTCCCAATTTCTTCGGAAACGAGGAAATTGATTTTCCGAGAATAATATGGCTTATAATTTACGTAGACGAACGATTACCTGCCGATTAGAAATTACTAGTACTCGAAATCACTGTACACGAAATATATGTTACTTTGAAAATTATGCAGAACTCGCGAAAAATAAAACTATTCATATTTCGTTGGAAAATTTATATATCGCACACAAACGATATTTTTTTCTTGCTGTTAATGCTTTGGTAAAAATCCGATAAATGGTGCGCACAGCATGTCCGGAGCGAGGTTGAGCCTCTTACCATGCGCAATAGACTGCGTCTTTGTAAAGTAGACTGTTCTTCTATTACTGGCTTGGAGCGACACGAATTTGAAATATATCTCGTAAAATTATTAGAAAACACAATTCAACAATATTATTCAATATTTATTTATGCTTTTGGAATAAACATCAAGTACGTAATGAAAGCGGACTTGGAGAGGGGTGATTAAGACGTGAAAAAAGGTTTTGAAATTGCGTTTAATTTGGATACGTATCGTTATAATGTGCCTTTCATTTTGAACACGTATACATTTCTACTTTAGCACTAAGTTAATTTCTAACACTAAAAACCGCGGTTTTATGACCACGTAAAATAAAATGTATTAATTTATCTAGGAAATTTTTCTTATCGCGTTTTTTCGGCTGGTCTAATGTGCGACGGCAGTGCTCTCAGAATAGCCAAAGTAATACAAACTTTTGTTTGTTCGTGCATCAGCTGCTACAGGATTTTGTAAATGGCACTTTGCTTGTTTCGTATATTTCAAGTTACCACTCACTGACTGTCAGAATCTGGCAAACTTATATGAGACAGAGGATACTTAAGTTACAGGAATGCTTTGTGGGCCAGCCATAGTGGAAATTAAATACGTATTGTTTTCATGCCTNCAGAGGATACTTAAGTTACAGGAATGCTTTGTGGGCCAGCCATAGTGGAAATTAAATACGTATTGTTTTCATGCCTACAGTCACCTTTCCTGTCGTAACATTAATATTTTAAAAAGGTTAACATGAGGGCTTTGATAAGATAATTGCTTCTGATACTCTCAAACAAATAGTACATAAGCGTATATGGACAGTCGAGGCAGTGGCTATTTCTCATGCACGTGAAAAAAAATTTTTTAATTCACGAACNTCCAGTCACTTTTCCTGTCGTAACATTAATATTTTAAAAAGGTTAACATGAGGGCTTTTATAAGATAATTGCTTCTGCTACTCTCAAACAAATAGTACATAAGCGTATATGGACAGTCGAGGCAGTGGCTATTTCTCATGCACGTGAAAAAAAATTTTTTAATTCACGAACTATCGTGGGTTAGTTAAAAAAGCAAAAAAAAAAAAAAAAAAAAAAAATAATTCACCTAGTGTTAAAGGATTGGAGATATCTGGGCGGCCCTTAACGTCGGGATTTTTGAGAGCCGGTGAGGGTGAGATGAGGTGAGCATGGGGCAGCGCCAGAATGCAAGGGCGGGGAAAACAGGAAAATCCACCGACGAGCCTCATCGTCCGACACGGTTCCCACATGTGCAAATCCGAGAACATCCCTGCCGGGAATCAAACCCGATTCACCTCGTTGGGAGGCAAACGCTATAGACGCTGCGCCACTGTGGCCCCTAGTATTATAGGTTAGGGTAGTTCAGCTTAAACTATAAGATCCCGTATTCGCCCACTATCCTTGGTTATTTTTGGAGGTCTTGTTGAAAAATTATGGGCGAAAACACACATGCACAGTAATTACAGCTGCTTGTAAACACACATGCACTTAAACACGGCCTAGCCGGTCCACACACACTCGTATTATAAGCCGCTTTGTATTTATTACTTGTAGTCGCCCAGGTAGCAAAATTTAATTGTGCCAGCGTTTGACTTTACCATTGGGCCAAAGTTGGCTTTCTATGTTGGCCCAACGCTGAAACGTCACGCGGGCCTACGTTGGACCAACATGACTTTGCGTTGATTCCAAATAGAACACTGGCCCAACAGGACATTATGGTTTTGTGCTAACTTTTAATTTCCTACGATGGCATTTGTCTGCGATACCCATCACAAACTGTTATGTTCATATTATTGTCTCAACATAGGGGGAACAAAATGCAGTTTAAGAAAAAATTTCATTTGAATAGTTTTTATATGCTGTAAAAATTAATGTTTTCTTTTTCATTTAAAACTTTTATTTTATATTAGTGAGTTTATGTTGGTTGAACAATGTTGGTCCAACAAAAGTTTACATACCAAATGCCGACATGTTTTCCGACAACTAACCAACACATCATTAATGAGGCCAATTTTAAATAAAACATGGTTTTTATGTAAATAATTTATTATAAACAACCTTATACAAAATTATAGTCTTATTTTATCAGAAATAATAGCAATTAATATTGATGGAACAATGCTGGTTACAAAATGTGGCCTAACCAAAGTTTAAAGGCCAAATGTCGACAGTATGTTTTCCAACAAGTAATCAACACATCACCAACGAAATCAATTTTAATTAATATATGCGTTATGTTTTAAAAACATGTCTTTTAAGCAAACATACTACATTATTTTTTTTTATAATAAAATATGGCAATTACCATTGTTAGCATAATGTTGGTTACAGAATGTTGGCCCAACTTAACGATTAGTTCCAGTTGCCAACCATTGTGTTCCCAAACTTGACACAACTTATTACCAAAAAAATGGTTGCCTGTAAAGTCGGTTTTACGGGCGAAGATTTTACGTGACAACGTAGTGCTGCGCGCGNACATTATTTTTTTTAATAATAAAATATGGCAATTACCATTGTTAGCATAATGTTGGTTACAGAATGTTGGCCCAACTTAACGATTAGTTCCAGTTGCCAACCATTGTGTTCCCAAACTTGACACAACTTATTACCAAAATAACGTATTTTAAAGAGAAATATCTAAGGTCATGGAGAGCCTTCACATTGTATAAACAACAAGAAGGTGACATTGTTTTCATTCAAAAAGGTTGTTCCATACTCCTACAAAAAATGTTGGTTGCCCAATGTTGGCCTGACAGAAAAATACTCGTATATTAATAACATGTTAACAACATTATTACGAAAGTCAGTTAACCATTAAAAATAACAAAATACACTTTTGATAGGTTATGGCATTTGCTGATTTAGTGACATAATTGTCTGGAGGGTGCTGTAATAAGTATCCAAACATTTTCATGGTAGCAATTTTTTTTTTGACATTTTATATTGGGCCAACATTGTTTCAAAGTGTGTGCTCCAGTCAGAAATACAGCCAACCTTTTCAACCAAGAGTCAGTGTTGGGCCAACGTAGGTTGGTACTGGGGAATAAGTGACTTGGCGAACCGTCGTCGCAAGGAATCCTGGAGTCCGCTACTGTTTGGTGCCCGCAGCAGGCGTCAGTCTCTACGGGAGAGGATGTCCTATGGCACTGGATGTATTTTTAATGTTCAGCGAGCAAACGACCGAGTCCTCACTAATCAAGTGTGGCCTGAAGTCAGTCGAAGAAATAGACCGAAGCATTCGATATATAATTGCAAGGAACGATGCCGTAAGATAAATTACTCGTCGTTTCTGGAGACAGTTTCCTGGCCAGACGCAGTTCAGCTTGGTTGGTAGGCAAAGTAATCTCGTGGTGCCATCGCGCGGCGAAACAAGTACTGTGGCCGGCAGGTGTCTGGACCAAGGAGCGAAGCAGGGGAGAAGAGATGCGCGCTCAGCACTTGTCGTGCTATCAGTTATGCCACAAACGTCAGGTATTGTGCGTCCTTACAGCTGATAAGTGAACACTTTTGAAATAAACGTTGGGAAAATGACACTGTCGCTACATGCGCATATTTTAACGGACACAGTGGCTGGAATGCGCACGGTAAAGTAGACTAACGACGGAGGGAAAGTGTAGTCTCTGTAGAATTATTGGTGAGCAAAATTTAGTGGAAAGCAGTTGAATGGTTCCGGAAATATGGCGTAATAGTTCAGTTTTTTTTCAAGGCACTATCTTAGAAAATGACCGGAAATAAAGTGTATCTGTGCGCACAATTTATGATTTTAATGAATAATTTTGGGCATACGAAATTTGGTTGAATTTTGTATTGTTTAAGAGAAACGCCACATTAACACAATTTTAAAAATAATTCCTTCGCATCGTAAAACATAAAGTTTACTTGTCCTACTGTAGATTTATTTGCGTGTAAAATTTGGTGGGAATAGGTTGATTAACCTCCGGAGATAAGGAATAAAACTTAAATTTTTTTCTTGTGATAATCATCATAAATAAAATACAGAAATGTTACGTTTTAGCACAGATGATTGCATGTCTTTATAAAAATAGAAAATCTACACTAAAACGTCTGTATGGCTACCATTTTAGGAACAAGTGTCTGAAACATCAAAACATAGTATATTTACATCGTATATCGTAGTACGATGTGGGAATCTGTTAATTGTTTTCCGAGGTATGAAGTATAAACATAATTATTTCTTGACGTGGCACTATCTTACAAAATGGCGCACGTAAGACTTTCTGTGTTGATACATTTGAAGGTTTTAATAGATACTGACAGCATACAAAGTTAAGTTGAAATTGGATACTTGATTTTTTATATATAGAATACTAAGATAAGCTACAATGTTTATATAACCACCTTCATGATACTAAATTTCTGATTCTGTTAAAACGTAAAAATTAATATGGCTTACCATTGTATTACTTATTTGCGACATTCAGTAGGAACTGTAGATTGTTTCCTTAAATGTGGAACAATAACTAATTTGTTTTTTAATTTTGCGCTATCTTACGAAATGGTGTACAATAGAGGCTCTGTGTATATATATTTGATAATTGTAATAGCTACTGCTAGAATAGTTAAGTTGGGAGTGGTTACATGGTTTCGTAAAGTTAGCATACTAAGCTAAGATGTTAAAATGTTCGCTATTTTAAAAATAAGTGTCTGACCCACTTAACAAACATAAATTAACTGGCCTACCACAGTAATATTTGTTTGCCAAATTTCGTAGGTATCGGTAGATTGTTTCCAGAGATTTATGAAATAAAATTTTATTTCATTACGTATCTCTACTGAACAAAATTGCGGACAATAGGAGGTATGTATTGTTATATATAATTCTTCAAATAGGCACTCACTTTCAGCATACAAAGTTTTGTCGAAATTAACTGAACGGTATGGTAGATGAAGCAAAAAATATATATATTTCTATGTCTACATTAGAAAAATTAATGTATTATCGTTTTTAAGTAGCTTATGCTGACATTACCTATAATATTGTTACTCATATGCCTTGTTTGGAGATAATCGGTAGGGTAATTTTCGAGATATAATTTTTAATCTGTATTTATTATGTAGTGGTATCTTAAAAATGGCGGACAAACAGCTATATCCATTTATAAAGTTGACGCTTACATGATGCACTGCATATGTACAAAATCTGGTTGAAATCGGTTTAATAGATCCCGAGATATGACATGTTATTCTAAATTTTAATTTCCGCCATTTTGAAAATAAACACCCGGCGTTTTTTGAAATCAATTAAAGTTGGATGTTGTTACTAAATACTACACATGTGCCGGGATTGGCGAAATTAGGTTCTCGAGTACAATATTTTTGTCTCAGACACACAAGGGCGCAAAAGGAAAGTGATCTCTTAAGCCTAAATTTTCTTTGGAAAGCAGCTACAAATTAAGGTATTGCATGGAAAACTAAACATAAAACGTCACTTCCGTATCTGTTCACGTGATTTTAATGGGATATCGTGAGCTGATGTTGGGGAATTATTGTAGCTGACAAAAATCAGTCTACATGAAGTTTAGTCTATTGAAAGGTGTATGACAGTGTGACGTGCTATTATTCAACATGTGCGATTATAACCGCAACATGATTCTTCGTGTGTGTTAA
This sequence comes from Clitarchus hookeri, assembly GCA_002778355.1. Taxonomy (NCBI): domain Eukaryota; kingdom Metazoa; phylum Arthropoda; class Insecta; order Phasmatodea; family Phasmatidae; genus Clitarchus; species Clitarchus hookeri. Next base: position 349,244 of record NQII01000589.1, on the reverse strand, counting down.
TTCCACACTCGTTCCGCTCACAGTACTATAATCACTGTACGAATTACCTAATATTGTATATTTATACAATATTTACCAAAAAGTCTAGTAAAATAAATTCTACTTTTCCAAGTATTCAAAATTAGCTATGACACTTAATTTATTTACAACATTAGTAATAATACTGAAGTAGCAGTGGATAAGGGGAGAGGTATTCTCTTGCGTGACCATGAGGCACGGTTTCAAACCCAAATTGTATAAATATTTTTTTTCCCGTAATAATATTTTTTTAAAGATATAATTCATTTCACACGTGTCTTTAAATACCTTTTAATGTTTAACCAGAAAAAAATTAAAAATATTTTAAAATTAAAAAAATTAAATTAGAAATCAATTTTTTTATGTACATTATTAAGCCATTTCCCTTCAAGGCTAATGTAATATGTGAGTACGTGTATGTACACTGAAGAGCCAAAAAAACTGTTACACCTGCCTAATATCGTGTAGGCCCCCCGCGAGCACGCAGAAGTGCCGCATGACCACGTGGCATGGACTCGACTAATGTCTGAAGGTATGCAGGTGGCAATTCACACTATGAATCCTGCAGGGCAGTCCACACATCCATAGGAGCGCGAGGCGGTGGAGATCTCTTCTGAACAGCACGTTGCAAGGAATCCCAGATATGCTCAATAATGTTCATGTCTGGTGATTTAGGTGGCCAATGGAAGTGTCTAAAGTTAAAAGAGTGTTCCTGGAGCCAATCGGTAGCAACTCTCGACGTGTGGGGTGTCGCATTGTCCTGCCGGAATTGTCCACGTCCGTCGGTATGCACGATTGACATGAATGGGTGCAGGTGATCGGACAGGATGCTTACGTATCTGTCACCTGTCACAGTCGTATCTAGACGTATCAGAGGTCCCATTTAACGCCAACTGCACACGCCCCATACCATGACAGTGCCTCCACCAGCTTGAATAGTACCCTGTTGACATGTAAGGTCCATGGATTCATGAGGATGTCTCCATACCCGTACACATCCATCCACCCGATACAATTGGAAACGAAACTCGTCAGATCAGGCAACGTGTTTTCAGTCATCAACAGTCCGATGGCGGTGTTGGCGGGCCCAGGCGAGGCATAAAGCTTTGTGCCGTAAGGTCAACAACGGTACACGAGTGGTCCTTTGGCTCCGAAAGCCCATATCAATGATGGTCCGTTGAATAGTTCGCACGCTGGCACTTGTTGATGCCACAGCATTGAAATCTGCGCCAATTTGAGAAAGGGTTGCACTTCTGTCACGTTAAATAATTCTCGTCAGTCGTCGTTTGTCCCTTTCGTTTACGATCTCCTTCCGGCCGCAGTTATGTCGAAGATTTGATGTTTTACCGGATTTCCGATATTCACGGTACACTCCGATATTCACGGTACACTCGTGAAATGATCGTACGAGAAAATCCAAATTGTATCGCTACCTCGGAGATACTATGTCCCATCCCTCGTGCGCCGACTATAACACCACGTTCAAACTCTCTTAAATCTTGATAACCTGCCATTGTAGCAGCAGTAACCAATCTAGCAACTTTGCCAGACGCTTGTTGTCTTATATAGGCGCTGCCGATCGCATCGCGTTACTCTGATTGGTTCCATACCTCTGTTATTTGCATACGCACGCCTATACCAGTTTTTTTGGCTCTTCAGTGTAAGCTATGTGAGTGTGTTCATGGAAGTGCAGGCGGGTGTGCTCGTAAAGTAATTCATTGGCAATCAGGAACCTTACCAGCAATTCTGGAAAAAGCATCCATTTCTTTTCAAAAATGCAAATAAGTATTCACAAATCAGTCATGGGTGCTATTTCAACAGTATGACTGATCGTGTAATTATTAAGACAAAGATAAGCTCCCAGTTTTCAAGTTAACTCATTTGTGCTGAAGTGGAGAGACAGAGTACTTAGGAAGGCGAGACGGTTTGTTATACTATGAACGCCAGCCACACGTGACAGCAAAGTGGTGCCACTGGCCGGCCACATGTCGGAACGTCGCCAGTCAATCAGCTCCTGGTAACCCACTAGCCAGCCGGCAGTCCAGCCAATAGGGAAAGTTTAGCAACACTCAGTAGCCAATCAGACGCAAAGCACGTTCCCAGAAATTCGCGCAGAAAATCAGAGAATGGATAGCTACATCAAAGGAACTACCACGACAGTCCGTCTCTGTACACTTATTATATTATGTGTTTGTGTGTTTTAAATCGTTCGCAGATTATTAAGAGTAACTTCTTAAGACTTTATACGATTTGACATATTTTGTAACCTGTAAAAAGTCTTGTAACTTTCCATTAGTCTCAGAGTTTAAGAATATGTACTGTAAACCGAATATGTTCAGCAATTATTTCGTAAATGAACTTATCCTTAAAAAATTCCCTCACATTACGATTACAACAGCCCTTCAACTTGAAAGAAATATGGATAGAGTGCCATTCAACGCGGATAAAAAAATATCTTAATATTGCACACTTATTTTAATTTAGTATGCTAAATGGCATACAACGTAAAAAAAAACAGTAATAATTATTCCAGCAATTAAGCTAATGATGGTATGGAAAATGTTCAAGTTGTTACGGTTGACAAATGCTGTAATTTAATTAGCCATTTTAGCGTTATTTACAGGTTGCAGGGAATGTATTCACATGCTGTCTTGAAATTAATTTCATGTACCTCGGAAATGTGGCCTTAATTTTTTTCTATCTCTCACGCATATTCCATATTCACGTAACCTAGTTTAACTTAATTACCATTGAGCCACTGAGTAATTCTACGGGAAATGGCTTGCCCAGCTAACTCCCGCATTTCAGTTGTAACTCAGCAGGCCGCACATTAACTCTGGCCATTTAAAATCTCTCTCGAAATTGAAAACCGAGTTCCGGCTGTTTTGTCGGCGAACCCATTTAGAGCTTCAAAATGAACTCTCCTCTGTGATGCGACGCAGTTGTTTCCTTTAGAGCTCAACCCCCTCCCCTGCATTTCCCCCTCTTCCCACGGCAAAGTCCCCGCCATTATTGCAGGCAGACAGCACTAATTTACCCCGGGATAAAAACGGAAGACCATAGAAGAGAGAGAGAGAGAAAGAGATAGGCAGAGGAGCCAACTGAAAAGCACCCGATGTTTACTCCCTTCCCTCGGTCTTCCACGCTCTTGCACCCTCCCTTTAATCTTTGTTTCCCTCGCCGTTTCACCCGTCCCACTAGTCTCTTAACTATATACATTTCGAGGCCGTTATTACACACTGGAGACGCGATCCTGACGTATTTCTCCTCCGGGCCATTTCTCGAGCCAGAGGTAGTCCCGGGAGGTCTGCTGACGACAAGGGATGCCAGGGGGAGTACGAGGGTGGATAGTCTGCCGAATGTTGTAAAACGGGTTAGAGGGGAGGGGATGTGGCCCTTGGAGGAAAGTCATTCTGCGGAAGCTTCAAATTGATTCTGAGATAACTCCCGACCCGCGCACGGAGCTGCTATCGTCTCTCGACGCACCCGATCTTCAAACGTCTCATGTTCGATAAACAATCTCCTCGGTACTTCGCAGAGTGACAGCAGTGTGCGAATTTATTTTTCGTGAAAAANCACTCTAATAAAATTTTTCCCCTAGATCATATAAGGTAATCTATATCCCTTCCGGGGAAACTGACTTCCCTCCATGATGCGTGATGACTGATGAGGCGAATCGTTTTCACGTACAAATCATAACAACGCAACTTGACGTTTATTTCAAATTGAAAATACGGGCTGTAAAACTCACTATAAAAACCAAGGTTTGCGTGTAGCAGAATATTTCATGACGATCTTGGTGCAAGCTACTTAATTTAACACCAAGCACAAATCAGAGACATATATCTCAGCAGTGTAATTAAAACCTATAAGTTAGTATACTTCATTTCATATTAGTTAGCCGGATTCTGACAGTCAGTGAGTGGCAATTGACGTATATGAAACAAACAATGTGCCATTAAAAAAAATCCTGTATCAGCTGATGCACGAACAAACGAAAGTTAATATTACGTTGGCTATTCTGAGTGCACTGCCGACGCACATTAGACCAGCCGAAAATAAGCGATAAGAAAACATTCCTAGATTAATTAATAAATTTTATTTTACGTGGTCATAAAACAGCGGTTTTTAGTGTTAGAAACTAAACTTCGTGTTAAAGTATAAATGTATAGGTGTTCAAAATGAAAGGCACGTTATAACGATCCATATCCAAATGAAACGCAATTTCAAAACCTTTATTCACGTCTTAATCGCCCCTCTGCAAGCCCGATTTCATTATGTGCTTGATATTAATTCCAAAATCATACAGAAATGTTGAATAATTTTGTTGAATTATTTTTTCTAATAATTTGACAAAATATATTTTTAATTCGTGTCGTTCCGAGCCAGTAATAGAAGAACAGTCAATTTTAAAAAGACGCGATCCATTGAGGAAAATAAGAGGCTCAGGCTTCGCTCCAAATAGGGTGAGCGCGCTATCTATACAATTTTTTCTGAAGCATTACCAGCCACAAAAAAAAAGCGTTCCGCATGCGATATATATAAATTTACAAACATATACGAATAGTTTTATTTTTCGCGATCTTTGCATAATTTTCAAAGTAACATATATTTCATGTACAGTGATTTTGAGTACTAGTAATTTCTAATCTGCAGGTAATCGTTCGTCTACATAAATTATAAGCCATATTGTTCTCGGGAAATCCATTTCCTTGTTTCCAAAGAAAGTGGGACACGCGTGAATAGTTGTCATGCAATTCTAACGTTATTCAACATTACATATTTCCTTCTCGAATATATAATGCCCAACGTGTGATAATAGCTACAATTACTGTTTCGCAAATGTTATACCAAATTCACTGTCTCTGACAAATAAAAAAGTTAGCAAATTATCAATTTTTGCAAGGTTTTATATTTTTACTTTTATAACCTACTCATTTTTTTTAGACAGATGTCAGTCTATAATATCTTAAAATTTGTTTGGCATTACATTTTTTGTAGTAACAAAATTTTAAATTAATTATTTTTTTTTGCCCTTTAACATGACAATTTACTGAATAATGATTTATGTACACAATTACTATTACTACAATCGCAGCTACGTATTTCTGAGTGGCAAGTTTGCCTAAAACGTCCCACGAACAGTACATTGACAAGGGGATCGGCTGATAATGACAACATGAAAATAAATAACATCGTTGCTATGTGGCCGATCAGCTGATGGCGGAAGGATACGTAGTCATATGTAATCAGATCTAAACAGTGGCGCTACTTTCGCAGACCTGTCTGAATCTGGCCAACTTACATGGTACAGAGTATACATATTTCCACTTCGCTGGAACGCGAATCTCTAAAAGTCTCAAGTTCACTTAAAAAAATATCCTCCCCTCAGATGAAAGTTTAATTTGCACCCTGGGTGACATGATGGACATGGTGACAGAGGCAGACTCGGGGGCTGAACGATAGTGTTACCAAAGGCCTGCCGTACCAGGACACAAAAAGGTGTACAGAGATTTTTAGTTTAATACTTCCTCTATCGAAAAAAAAAAAAAAAAACTCCCGGACATCATTCCGAGAGTTTTAGCTAAGAATGGAAATAAGACTAGTGATATGCATATCTTCGTTACTCGGTGTATTCTAAAGGGAGTTTTCTCGAGAAAGGAAAATGACCACAATATAAGTTCCTGGATAGCAGCTACTGTATTCCTAGCATGATATTGTCTTGTTAATTAATTGCTCTTCTAATTATTGCGAGATTGTTGAAGTTAATATTTGACGGAACTATACAAAATGTTGCTTACAGATTTGAATGATTACTAAGTTGTATTGCAGCGAAACCACTGAGTGTACAGTAACGGAAACAGTGGAGAATGAATGCGGAACTCATACAGTTTCTTGTGACGCCTACTAATGTTCAATGTGTGCACCGCCGGTGACACGGCCAACATCCGCACGGCTGTCTTGGTTCTTGCCGCACTCGCATCAACATGGGTCTGTCAATAGCGCCTACCGCTGTGACGCGACGATCCACTCTCTTAGGTCTGCGATATCACGAGGCAACTGTGGGGAGTACACCCTTACTGTGATGTTATCCCACAAAATATGTCACACGGTGTGAGGTCCTGTGACCTTGGGCGAACACAGCATTAGGTACCGGCTCCGTGGTGTGACATTCCAAAACACAGGACGACGTGTGGCCACCATTGCACAACACTAAGTACTGCCAGTTGAGCAACACGCGGGCGCCGCTGTGAGCGACGCCTAGCGGCAGGACTGTGAACTCGCGGCGTAGCACAGCATACGCACGCAAACTGTCTGCGAGCCTAGTTCATTCCGCACTGTAGCCATTAATGTACGCTACGTGGTTCAGTTGCAATACGTTTGTGTAATCCCTCAAGTCTTTATGAAACACGGTGTATGTTACGTCACAACAAATCACGCTGTCTAGCGCACCAGGAACTGCAGCTACAATGTCGGGGACACCCGCGTATCAGCACCTGACCTCTCATTGAAGTATACTCTGAATGAAGGGCACAGATGTATAGGATTGACATACACAAATTCTCGCGCAGGCACCTCCAGCTAACACAACAGTTGACAGACACGAGCCCCAAGATGGGTACATTCGTGCGCCTTCACTGTACTCCTACGCCGACGATGATACCATCGCACTCACGCTGAGAAAATGCTTTCGTTGAATCAACCAATTTAATTTTTTTTGAAGGGACGATGAAATATTGTTGTTGTTGTAGACAAATTATTTTGTTGTTCTTATTTTGGTTATCCCGAGCTAAGATTTGGTTACTGCAACTAAATATTTGTTTCGCTCTACGCACATTAAACAGTTTAGTTTGATATAAAAAAAAACAATAGGACGACCGAGACTCTAAACTCGACCTGCTGCGCTCCAGCGCGAGCTCTATGCTCTAGCAAGCTCAGCAAAAGTTACTGCTGACTAAACTGAAATGCTTTTAAATACTGTATATAAGTACACTTCAAATACTATACAACGTGCGTAGACAAGTGTTTAAAGATTTACATGTTTATTTTTATGTACCTGTTGAACTGGTGTTATAAGGATATTTATACTACTATTAAGGATGAATAAATACACAAATAAACTATGTTACTATCCTAATTGTCACGAAATACAAAAAAACTCTTCGAGGTGTATTTTCGAANTAAATACACAAATAAACTATGTTACTATCCTAATTGTCACGAAATACAAAAAAACTCTTCGAGGTGTATTTTCGAACGAAGGCAGTCGAATAAGTGACCCAACAAATATAAACAGTTAAATCAAGAAAATAGTTTGTTGACAGTCTAATTTCTTTTGGTTCAACAGAGGTTTGGTTGAACCGCGCGTGTATTTTGTTAGATGAACAAAACTGATTTGGTTGCTTTTCAGGCCCTGTTTACTCTGCAAAACCTCTTGTTCGGGAAACTAAGAACATTTGTNACAAAACTGATTTGGTTGCTTTTCAGGCCCTGTTTACTCTGCAAAACCTCTTGTTCGGGAAACTAAGAACATTTGTGGTCCTGTGCGAACAAGTATTTTGTTGGCTGGAATAAACCTTTCTCTCAGTGCAGATACAGCTGTGGTCCCGCCGAGGTATCGTACTCACCTCTACTGTATGTCCAGGAAAGCAGACCGGGACACTCGCCTCTCAACAAGGTGAACCGGGTTCGACTCCCGGCGGTGCCACTCCCGGATTTTCAAACGTGGGAATCGTGCCAGGCGAGGCCGCTGGCCGGCGGGTTTCATCTGGGATCTTCCATTTAAAGCTTCCTTGCATTCCTGCGCTGCTCCATTCCCACCTCGCTTCACAATCATCGGCTCTCAACACCTCGATGTTAAGAGCCACACTAGTCTCCCCACTCACCCACTCCAGTATGTTATGTTTCGCCCACTGGCAGCACGAGTTTAAACTCAATGGATATATCATGAAACAGAACTTTAGGTGAAGGCTGCCAAATTTTCCCGTGCACGTGGTTAACTTTCCATTACACTTGTGGGTTTTACACCTAATTGTCAGTCACCACGGCTTATGTAGTTTTTTCCCATTGGCATTTAAGCTTTGTGCGCCAAACGATGGAGTGCTTTGTCCATTATGTAGCAGGAAAATACCGTTCCGCTGTATGTGGTTACAGAACGGGCGCTTCGTTGCTTTTCCCGACCGACGCAGTTATCGCAATGACGTTACGTTATAAATATACAAAATCTCGAGCAGCGTGNCTTCGTTGCTTTTCCCGACCGACGCAGTTATCGCAATGACGTTACGTTATAAATATACAAAATCTCGAGCAGCGTGAGGTGAAGATGTAAATTTCCTTCCTTTACTTTAACGTGCTGGGCGACCAACGACCGGGTTCCTCTGGCAAGCAGATACGTTGTGATCCCCGATGTTTCCGACCGGCCGGCGTGTGACAACGGAAACAGGCATAGCTTGTAGGCAGGCCGCTCTCAATGCTCGGCGTCACCTGCTATGCAGAAATTCTTCGTCTTCGCGTCATACTTTCAGTTTTAGAGGTACTATTGGAAATGTTTGATTATAGAATGTTTTCAATTTACTGGTTGCTTAATACATTTGTATATAATTTTCACTGTGTGTTATTTCCTGCTTGTAAAAAGGCATTTATTGATTAAACATAAAAATATTCCTGACTTTTTACAACTGGCAGATATCACACAATTTAAATTAAGGCGAACAATATTAAACAACTCGTACAATGTAAATTTTCTGTAATCGTATATTGTAAGTTATTACTGTGAATCCGAAATTTTTACGCGAAAACGAATAATTTCTGCAAAAAAAAAAAAAAAAGACGAGGCCCAGCTTTAACGTCTCATTAAAAACGAGCTCATTAGAGACATTGTAATATGCAAAGAGAAGCAGTGACGGGGAAGGAATCGGGCATTGTCTATAGTAAGGAACCCGCCCAAACATTAGCCTGGAGCGATTTCGTAAAACCACGGAACACCAAAATCAGGATTGCCGAACAGGGTAATAGAAGCCAAGTCCTGCCAAATGCGAGATCACTGTGTTTGTTACTAGAGCGAAACCCGGCTCGGCGATAGCTTGTAGATGGGAGGCGGCGTTGATGCCACATTGTGTAGAAAAAATAACGCTCTGCGTCGACAAGCAAATATTTGTTCGCTGAAAATAAATCCTTTGTTCAAAATATGTTACACGTAACTATAAATATAATTATGTTGACAAATTGTAAATATATGTTTACTTACTCTAAATACCTGTTTAACATACTGAAACAACAAAGTATTTGTTTGGCATAAACGAAATTGTTTCACGTTAAGTATTTGGCCCTGTGAAGTTTTTTACTTCTGGGGTTTTGTTGTAACAACAAAATATCGTTTTGCCAAAACAAACGCTAAGCAAACGAATATGTTTAGTATACCGAAACAATTACTTTTTCCCGCTATACTTCAAGAAATTCAATACTGTAAACAATTATAATCCCCCAAATAGAAATTTAATATGTAATAATTTTACTAGGGGATTAAATTTTTTCCTAGTCAAATGATGTAATTGGTTATTGCCACGTTGGGGGAAGTTTCGAGGGCGAACAATATAAAGAATTCATGAANCTTCGTTGCTTTTCCCGACCGACGCAGTTATCGCAATGACGTTACGTTATAAATATACAAAATCTCGAGCAGCGTGTGGTGAAGATGTAAATTTCCTTCCTTGGCGACCAACGACCGGGTTCCTCTGGCAAGCAGATACGTTGTGATCCCCGATGTTTCCGACCGGCCGGCGTGTGACAACGGAAACAGGCATAGCTTGTAGGCAAGCCGCTCTCAATGCTCGGCGTCACCTGCTATGCAGAAATTCTTCGTCTTCGCGTCATACTTTCAGTTTTAGAGGTACTATTGGAAATGTTTGATTATATAATGTTTTCAATTTACTGGTTGCTTAATACATTTGTATATAATTTTCACTGTGTGTTATTTCCTGCTTGTAAAAAGGCATTTATTGATTAAACATAAAAATATTCCTGACTTTTTACAACTGGCAGATATCACACAATTTAAATTAAGGCGAATAATATTAAAAAACTCGTACAATGTAAATTTTCTGTAATCGTATATTGTAAGTTATTACTGTGAATCCGAAATTGTTACGCGAAAACGAATAATTTCTGCAAAAAAAAAAAGACGAGGCCCAGCTTTAACGTCTCATTAAAAACGAGCTCATTAGAGACATTGTAATATGCAAAGAGAAGCAGTGACGGGGAAGGAATCGGGCATTGTCTATAGTAAGGAACCCGCCCAAACATTAGCCTGGAGCGATTTCGTAAAACCACGGAACACCAAAATCAGGATTGCCGAACAGGGTAATAGAAGCCAAGTCCTGCCAAATGCGAGATCACTGTGTTTGTTACTAGAGCGAAACCCGGCTCGGCGATAGCTTGTAGATGGGAGGCGGCGTTGATGCCACATTGTGTAGAAAAAATAACGCTCTGCGTCGACAACCAAATATTTGTTCGCTGAAAATAAATCCTTTGTTCAAAATATGTTACACGTAACTATAAATATAATTATGTTGACAAATTGTAAATATATGTTTACTTACTCTAAATACCTGTTTAACATACCGAAACAACAAAGTATTTGTTTGGCATAAACGAAATTGTTTCACGTTAAGTATTTGGCCCTGTGAAGTTTTTTACTTCTGGGGTTTTGTTGTAACAACAAAATATCGTTTTGCCAAAACAAACGCTAAGCAAACGAATATGTTTAGTATACCGAAACAATTACTTTTTCCCGCTATACTTCAAGAAATTCAATACTGTAAACAATTATAATCCCCCAAATAGAAATTTAATATGTAATAATTTTACTAGGGGATTAAAAATATTACTAGTCAAATGATGTAATTGGTTATTGCCACGTTGGGGGAAGTTTTGAGGGCGAACAATATAAAGAATTCATGAANACTAGTCAAATGATGTAATTGGTTATTGCCACGTTGGGGGAAGTTTTGAGGGCGAACAATATAAAGAATTCATGAAGCGCTGTGTCAGCGAGAGATTTCGCCCAGGAACGCCAGTGTTATCATGTACGTATAGTGAAAAAAACAATTGTCACAGAAAAAATAAGAACAAGTAACTCGGTATTTCTGAAACGTGTTGTTTAATTATATGAGTAAATTAGGAATAAAAATTTTATTACATACATAAAATCGGTACCGACTCTTACAATAAAGTGATATACTGCTTGTGGTCAACATAACAATGTGTTGGCATATTTGGTGGGTGACCGGTTGCACGCATATATTACCGCTCGTATAACATGGCAAAGGCAGCCCACGTGTTTCAGAATGGACTTGGATTAGTTGCATATAATATTTAAGACTACACTCTAAATCTGATTCAGTGAGAATTTCACTGTACCTGACTGATGCAATGCACCCAGTAATATCTATTGGCAACGACGGAACGAAAGTAGCTGCATGTGTTAGCGTTTCGTTAAAAGTGATTGTTAAACTCGTGTAGATTGTAAGTACTTGTAGATGACCTGGCGGGTCGTTCAAATCAAATCGCATTTTATGAAGTCCATTGTAAAAAAAAGCCCTATTTCCTTTATTTATTNACCTGGCGGGTCGTTCAAATCAAATCGCATTTTATGAAGTCCATTGTAAAAAAAAGCCCTATTTCCTTTATTTATTTATTAAGTGACATTTTCCATTGATTCAACAGTCATTACTCTATTTCAGTGGTTTATTTTTTATTGACGGATCAGTTTAACAGCGTGTAGGTATAAATGACCGTTAATCAACGTGTATCAAGTGAAATAACAACGAATAAACTAATAAAACCAATACGAAATACGTTCGAAAATGTTTTTAGTCTTTCAAAACACCATTTTATGAGGTGATATTAACATTCAACCTTTCATTCTATGTTTACGTCTTTCATTTTATGTTCATGTAATCATCACAACGCTCTGTTTGAAGGTTTAAACTGCATATAATACGGTGAAGAGAGTGCACTCTTATATACTATTCGTTTTGACAATCCTAACGGTACCGATTAAACCAAAAACCTAAAACGGAAAGTAGGGGCATACAAATTAAATCTTCACGATTTCTATAAGAAATGTAATACAAATATTTTCCTCTCATTATTTTAAGTTTGGGTTAGTAGGGCAAAGCGGAACGGGTGTGTGTATTCAATCCCGGCGACCGTTGAGAATTTTTTTCTTTTTTAAATTACGGTCAATTGCGCAATATAAATGGCAAACTGTGGTAAATATATNTGACCGTTGAGAATTTTTTTCTTTTTTAAATTACGGTCAATTGCGCAATATAAATGGCAAACTGTGGTAAATATATTTATTTCACGTAATTATTTGGCTAAATTCAATAAAAACAATATTTTATTCACTACTGCAGTCAGCCGTCACTAATTCAATCAGTGATATCTTTTCACTGAAAAAATCAGTGGTTTTCCATTGATTCTAAGTGGAGCCATTTTCACTGATTCGAGTAGTTTAATTTCACTTCGAATCAGTGATTTTCCACTGATTCGAATTTACAGTATAGTCTGATGATATATCATTGCAACGAAACATTTATTCACGTTTTACAAATGTTCATGAAGTGGCCGGACTTTATTCCTCGTTTTCGTGGTAGAAGTGTCAGTTATTAAACGAAACGATCTTTTCCCGAAATGAAAATATAAAAGTGTGTATGTACAGCTGATTACGAATTACGTGTCGTTGGAGGACCGAGAGTTTTTTCGAACGAGGAGAAAAGGTCAATCCCAAATTACAATGCGACCAGGCTGTTTTCTCGGTACTTTCAGTGCGGAGTTCTAAAGTAGTNGAGAAAAGGTCAATCCCAAATTACAATGCGACCAGGCTGTTTTCTCGGTACTTTCAGTGCGGAGTTCTAAAGTAGTCTCTCATTAAACCCTGCAGATCAGAAGTTTTCGTCTGCAGACAACAAGGTAATGCACGAGCCTAATATGATTACAAGCTCTAATCGCAGGGAGAAGGGGAGATACTGTGGTGGGACGGGAAAGGCAGAGAGCCTTCAGTGCTTTCAGCAGTCAGTTAAACAACGTCTCTAATTACACTACCGCCAACCATCCTTACCAATTTGCTACGCCCATCGAATCACGAGAACAACTGAGGTGTATNTCTCTAATTACACTACCGCCAACCATCCTTACCAATTTGCTACGCCCATCGAATCACGAGAACAACTGAGGTGTATGGATTCAGTGAACACATACTAGATAAGTATACAGAGGCGAAATGGCATGGCAGTTCATTTGATGTGCATCTATTATACGATTGGTCGCGCGAGACTCTTGAAAGGGTCTTTTGTCTGATTGGCTAAAACGTGCCGCGAAAAATCCTATATTGACCGGGCTAACGACTGGGGAGCAGGTTACCAGGACCTGATTGGTTGAACGGCGTTCCGACGCGTTTGTGGCCAGTGACGCCATTTTGCTAGTGTGTACGGATGGAGTTCGTGGAATAAGTGGCTTTTTCACCTCTGTATTCTCACGTGCTCTGTGCTTAACAACGCGAAGATTTCGGGTGTTTTGGCATCGCGGGAGAAACTCTTCGATACAGTCAAAAGTACTAGAAAAATTTACTGAGTTCGCGGAAAGAACCTACAAAAATACTGTAAGAGCGGTTACTTAAAGACGATAACAGGTTTAACGACCATTGTCACAATGGTTTTCTTGGCTGTCGATGTTCAGCCGTGACGAGGAGGTACAGGATTCTTTAACAGTTTAAAACATTCCGCCGGAGATTTCTTTTATGTTTTTGAATTGCTCAATAAGTTTCAATTTCACGCGTTGCTCAATATTTACGCTAAGCACATAATCCAGGCAAGCAGCGGTTTTTTCATCAAAGCCCACTGGCAAACTACACCACATTGGGTTGTTTACTCTGAACTGTAATAGGAGGTTTGGAAAAACTTTTTTTTTGAAAATAATGATCACATAATTATGTTGTCAATAAAAACCTCAAAAAAGTTAATTTGGTATCAAAAAAATCATAGAAATGCTTACTAAGAATCTCAAAATCAGTTATGTAGTCGCTAAAATATTCCGTTTGTTAAAAGGCAATAATGATTTTTATTAGTCGCACCGTTGCTAGCAGCAATAATGATTACTGGAGCTGAGACTTGAGCAAGCAAATATTACAAACCAAAAAAGTTGGGTATTCGCTGAAACCCGAATACTTCACTACAAAAACAAAGTTCAGTTTGTTGAATAATTAATATCTAATATTTATTAATCTTAGACAATGGAATCATGTGATCCACCCCCCATTTCTTAAGAATTTACCTTGCGAATCCGACCATAACCTCATGCAAGGAGAAGAACTCGAACAAATATGGCGTCCCGGTCAACCGCAAGACAAGGCAGCCAACTTGAGCGCGCACGCACACATACACTGCTGTAGCTTTTCAGCTGCCGCGAAATATTATGTCTTTGATGATATGAGTGCTACTGCCGAGAACTAGATATTTAGTTGCAAATGGCAATGTTATTACTTAAAATGTGCTAACACATTTCTCAGCAATAAATAAATATCTAATCAAGAATAACATGTATTTAGTGCTTGCAAAACAAGACGTGGGCGAATAATACAATGTTTTTTTCAGCGGTAACAAAACTCCGCAATCGGAAGCATCAACAAAATATATATTAATATTGCTAATAAATCTTTTTTTTCAGTCCAGAAGGAATAAGGGCATCCCCCCCACGAACGCTACACTTCCATCAAGTAGACTGTCTCAGGGTTGCCCAGTTGCGATACTTGATAGTCATACTTCATACGATAGGAGTAATTAGAAATAGCCGGTTCTGGTGCACCTGGCGTCCTAGCAGGGAAATGGGGACAAGCCGGTGGCCATACTGGATGGCATCACACGGCAACCTCCTGCTCTGTCATTCCTTCTCAACGTCGGCCATGTTGGATTTTCCCTTCAACTCTTACATTCCTGGCCAACGGCAGCCATATTGGATGTCCCTACTTCACATTCTTGCATTCTGTCTGGGTTTTTCTCAGAGTCCTTCCGATCTCCTTTATTTTCTCACGCACTCTCATTTATTCTTACCGGATGTCCCCACTTCACGCTCTTTCATTCCATGTGGAGGGTTTTCTCCATGTTTTCCCACCCAGTTCCCCGGGGTTTCCTCCATGTTATCCCAACCAGGTCCCCTCCAGGATGCCAGACTATCCCACCAGGACCCCACCATGATGCCAGGCTTCATGCTCTTGCATTCTGTGTGGAGTGTTTTCTCAAAGTCCTCCCAATATCTTTTTTTTTTCATGCAGCAACCTACTGCTATGTAATCCCTTGCCGACATCACATATGTTGGATTTACCCTCCCGTTCTGTTATTCCTGGCCAAAAGTGGCTAACATGGATGTCCCTACTTCACGTTCTTGCATTCCGTGTGTTTTCTCCACGCTATCCCTCTTGGGTATGGAGGATTTCCTCCATGATATCCCACCCAGGTTCCCGTCAGGATGCCAGGCTATCCCACCCAGGTCCCCACCATGATGTAAGAGGTTTCTCTGTACTATCCCTCCCGGCTCCCTGCCAGGACACCAGGGGTTTCTCCATAATATCCCTCTTGGGTGTGGAGGGTTTCCTCCGTGCTATCCCACCCAGGTTCCCGTCAGTATGCAAGGCTATCCCACCCAGGTCCCCACGATGATGCCAGAGGTTTCTCTGTACTATCCCTCCCGGCTCCCTGCCAGGACACCAGGGGTTTATCCTTGCTATCCCTCCCAGGTCCTCGCCAGAATGCCAGGGTTTTATCCATGGTATCCCTCCAAGGTCCCTGCCAGGACACTAGGTCTTATCCTGGTGGTTACCTCAGAGTTCTCCCAGTATCCTTCCTACCTCTCCTCCATTCTCGATGTCCCCACTTCACGCTCTTGCATTCCATGTGGGGGAGGTTTTCTCAATGCTATCCCTCCTGGCTCCCCACCAGGATGCCAGGTTTTATCCTGGAGGTTGACTCAGTGTTCTCCCGGTCTACTTCCTACCTCTCTTGACCGTTCTCGATGTCACCACTTCACGCTCTTGCATTCCATGTGGGGGAGGTTTTCTCAATGCTATCCCTCCTGGCTCCCCACCAGGACGACAGGTTCTATCCCTTGGTAGTCTTCTCAGTCTCCTTCCTGCTTCTCATCCGTTCTCTCCCCCTTGCCTCTGACGCCATATAACTCCTACCCCTCGACGTCAACCTAAGGTGAAGCGGACTATACATATTACCTTGCTGCGCGGGTCGGAAGGTAACCGGCACTCGCGTGCGTGCAGGAAACATATTCGTTCTTAACAACTAGTAGTAGAGTAATTACACACCTACACAGCACCAGCAGCTTGGTCGCTCTCGATCACACCGCCCCCGCAGCATTGCCCTCGCACTTTACTAAGGGATATAATGTAAAAGATATTTATAAAAAAATTAATAGCATGAAATTTTTTTTAAGACTACCCAGTACCTCGACCAGAGACCTGCAAATATATATACACATATAGGAGCAAAAATAAACGAACATATTTACAAAATAAGCGGGAGAGATGTCAACCTAAGGTGACACGAACTATACACCGAGCGCCCTAATTAATTAAAAAAAACATATTTTCTAAATTTATGTAAACTTAATTATTTGCATGTTTTCTTCTGGGGTGAACGAGTTGGTGGGTTTTCTCAGAGTGCTTCCATATTTTTATATGTATACATTTTACGATTTATATAGAATAAATACAGTTGACATTCTGATACCGTGAGGTTAACAACGATTTGGATGTGCTCTCTCGTCATACCGAGAAGATGTATTGAGAATATATAGGCCTGCCTTTGACCTCAACGATCATGGAGCCGTGAACTGCATCATCGATAACTGGTTGTCGCAAGTGCCGATTCTGCAATCGAGTTTTCACCTATGGTCAAAATGCTCGTCGGCATTAGATAATGGTCTGTACGAAGAGACCTTTTCACGGGATGAAGCATTACGACATTGGTCACACGTAGTTTGTGCAAGGTGATAGATTGAAAGAATATACCGAGATCTGCCAGGATTCGTCTACTGGGAGTCAGCTAGTGTTACTGGCAATACCTATTGCTGCATCTACGGGTACCGATTCGACAGGCGATTATGAAAAGACAGTTAATTATAAAGGCGGAATAAGTGCAGCTGAGTTGGTGTGCGAGAAATGTACACTTGCAAGACTTTCGCGTTAAGTCGACGAACTTCAAAATATACGGTCACCGGATATAAATACTGATTAGAAAACAACTCCTGCTACAAACAAAAGCTAATAACATATAGAATACAAAATAGGAGACGAAGAAGGGCATGAAAAGAGCATTGTTGAAAATGAACATGAGGGAAGTGATAGTGCTGAAGACGATGATGGCGATTTTATCGATGCACTGGCACATACCTCCAACACATTTTTGCAACAAGAGACATGACGAAGGCAGAAGATGCCGAGAATATTGGCTATCTCTTTCCCAAAGACACGAATGAACTTGTTGATTGACTCAGATATTTGGTTGACCTTCAAAAACGCGGGGATCTCTCGCACATGAACGATACATCTTCAATAGTTAGTAAACTGAAGTGTCGGGGATATATCGCATGATGTGATGAACTGCTTTCTTCTGAAATTTTAACTATAAAATAAAAGTAAATCATTATTATTTTTGTGTCTCGAATACTTTTTTTTCCTAAAAAAATGTAAAGTGGCTATATGAGTACTCGACTATTAATGGAAAGATCTGCATATAAATGATAATAAATACTTTAGTATAAAAATATATGGATAGGGGACTGCATACAAAACATTAGTTCTGTCGACATGTACAAATTTGGAGACAGTTGGCGAACGAATGTAATTTCTATTCATATGGGTGGGGGACAAACCGAAGGATTGATCAAAGGAATGGCAAATATTGCTGTGGATTGAGAAGAATTGCTAACGACCGGGATTGATCCAAGGACTAGGATTGATCCAAGGACTGGGATTGATCCAAGTATTGGGATTAATCGAAGGATTGGGATTGAGAGAAGTATTGGGATTGATCAGAATGATTGGAATTGATCGAATGATTTGCATGGGTTGCTGTGAATCGTGGAGGAGGATTGCGAAGCATTATCGTGGATGGCTGAGGATTGAGTAAGATTGCGAAGCAATGGTGTAGATTTGTATTGGTTGGTGTGGATTGGTATGGGTTGGTGAGGATTGGTGTGAATTGGTATGGTTTGGTGTGCGGATTGGCGTGGATTGGTATGTCGAATGGTGTGGATTGGTTATGGATTCATGTGTGGATTGGTGTGTGTATTGGTGTTGATTGGTGGGTTGATTGGTGCGGATTGGTGTGTGTATCGGTGTGGATAGGTGTGTGAATTGGTGTGGATTCATGTGTGGATTGGAATGGATTGGTGTAGATTGGTGTTGATGTGTGTGGATTGGTGTGATTAACTGATTGCAGTGCTGATTGTTGCGCATGTGGTGCTGATTTTAGTGCATGTGGTACTGACTGCGGTAATGATTTTGGTGCGTGTGGTGCTGATTTTGGTGTATGTGGATTTTTGTGGATTGATGTGTATTTTATTAGGGATTGGTGTGTTGATTGGTATGTATTGGGTTGTGAATTGTTGTGGATTCGTGTGTGAATTGGTGTTGGTTGGTGTGTGTAGTGCTTATTGTGGTGCGGATTTATGGAAAGGTTGAGAAGGATTGATGGATTAATGTTCAAGAAGAGCACAGGAGATAAGACTGCTTATCGCCCTCGTACATCCAAAATATTAAGGGCCTCGAAAGAACTATTGGTATTTCAATAACTCTAAGTATGCCTACAAAAGTGATGGCAGATACTGATCCATACCATGATTATACAATGACTTCGGCAGGCGGTTGCAAATACGTATATTAAAATAATAATTCTGAGTAGCATACTTATAACTACATAACAGTTGAGACAACGAATAATTTAGATACTCTAACTTTATACAATACTTAAGACTTCAAGAGAGCAGACTGGAAATGTAGTAACTGAATTAGAGTTTTTTGCATGTTTCCACAATACTACAATTTTAGTACAAATAACAAATAAATAACTTTATAATAAAAAACATTTTTTTAAATCGGATAATAAATATAGATTTTGATTTGACATACAATATTTTTTGGTATTATTTATAATTTTTTAATTTTTCATAATTTTTTGGGTTCAAGGTCATTTAAGGTTATTGGTTCAAGATAATGGGTCAAGGTCACCTCAATCCAACATGGCTGACGAGATGGACAATGGTCGACCTGATGAGGTCCGGTCGTGTTGGGAGTATAGCCGATCCACCTGTCATCAAACCCCGGACCTCCTACACGTAGCTCTTGAAATTATCATTTTTATTTTCTTTTCAATTTTTTTTAGTTTTTAAGGTTTTTTTTAATTTTTGTGAATTTTTTTCATGTTTGGTGGTGGGGAGGTGGTGAGGTGAGTGTGGTGGGGGTGAGTATAAGGTATGTAGGCCTAAATATGTCTGTATACATGTATGCAAACGTTTTGTGCATGCGGATGCATGTACATACTTGAATGTGATTGTAAGGCCGTTCTGGAACACGTGTATTTTAAGGCAAATGCGTATTCACATCCAATTATTATTTAGACCATCAATCACCAGATCACGTCAAAATTTGGAGCAGCGATGATACTCAACGTTTGTGTTTGCTAGACAACGAAATTCTTATTTGCATACAGCAAAAAAAAATAATAATATGTGTACTTGAATCAACCATGTATTTTGATTCAATATAGAGTTTGTTGACTCAGTGAAGCAGTTTTCCCAACTTTTATATTTTGTTAGGTGTATTTTAAATGGTGCTTTTTTAACAAAATGCTTTGCGAGAGAAAGTTTATAAATGTTTTGCCAAGTGAAAGAATGTGTTTTGTTTCCTGACTCAATTATTTTCCTCAGTATATCTGCTAAAACTTGTTTTCATACTTCTATGGTGCCGTTTTTATGAAAGATTTTAACTCAAAATGGAAAATGGTATCGCAGTTCATGGATAAAACATGTGCTCTCATTAATAAATTCTGAATTGTAGATGTAACTTTCCCTCTGTTTTCAGTGTTGCATTTTGAGCTCTTGTTTTAATTATTGTGATATGTTTGGATGGTTGCAAATACCCGCATTCTGATCTTAATTTACAGTACTTCCCCGTAATTAAGGTGCGACCTTTCCAACAATATCAATATATATATATTCCACCGATCCTCAAAGGAAGATTTTTCGGAAAATGTTTTGCTCAGAGTATGACACCGCGTTAATTAAAAACTTTTTTCATATCCGTGGAAAAAAGTTCTAAACTCTACATTGTTCAAGACGCGGAATATTAATTAATTTTTAAATTGTTTCATAAGGGACTTTGGCGAGGCAGGATCATGCAAGGTAATCCAGGTCTCACTCAATCTTACATGTTTAACTACATCCATGTGCCTGTAAATATAACAAAAAAAATAAAAGTAATACATTTTAAGGTTAAATTAATTTTTGGTTAATAAAAAAATTGTAAAATACGTGCGAGGCAGATAATTTGCAGGCACCGAATAGCGGAGTTCTTTAGAGCCGATTTGTGCGAAGCGAGATGAAGCTGGAACAGACGGAATGTTACCCACGTAAGAAAATTCTGACTACCCCACTGGGTGAGGTGAGTGCGGCGATCACTATATACTTTCAAGTTACAACTAAATTTTAACCACAATTTCCCATAATCAAGTGACATAAATACTGACGATGTTTCTGCCATAATGTAACATTCAATATCAGGATATAACAAAAGGATAATGAAAAATGTACACCAGCAATATATTACCCGTGTCCTTGTCGCCATTGTGGCTACAAAACGTAAAATAGAATTTTACGCTTCAGGGCACTTCCTACCGGATGGCAGCTGCGAAACTTAAATAGGAATCCCATGTTAAGGACTTTTCGCCTCAGTGAGTTAAATTTTAAAATAAGCATTTCAAACAAAATGTATTCTTCACGACAGTACACAGAAAAAAATCTAATGTTGTGCCGACATTATCAATGTTACTAAAACATTACTTTTTTTGTTATCTGTGAGCCGTCAGTAGCTAATATTGCTGTTAATGTAATATACTGTTAAGCTATTAATGTTACTGTAACATTAAGAACTTTTGTGACAATATTACTTACTTACTGTGCTGGCAGCATTAAGGTGATGTTTATGTTGCGGCAAAAAAAATGTTGTGTTGCATTGATGTTAACATTTGTGTTAAAAACGTTGTTGTATTGCTTTTTTCCTTTAATTAAACATTGCAGTGTAAAATAAATTTAGTACAATTATTNNAAAAAAAAAAATTAAAAAAAAAAAAAAAAAAAAAAAAAAAGGCAGGCAAGGGAATCGAAACCAAATCCTGAGTGTTTGACACACTCCCATTCTGGTAACCCGGGGCCCTATAAACTGTTCTACCTTAACATATCTATTCCTCTTTTATATCGTGGTTATTGTAACAATAATATTACAAACTGCAGTTCTCTTTCGTTATGTGGAAATACATTATGCTCTAGAAATATATGTACATTTGACATACGTAAACTTCTTTGCAAGGCTTCAGGACTGGTCTAGACTAAACTTAATTTTTATGTTATGCTTTAAATTTTATATATGGAGGTTTCATTTCACGATGTTAACGCTGTTCGTCACTAACCGCCATTGTACAACGGTATTTATGTTACTAAAACAGTAATATTTTGTTACCTGTACACCGTCAGTAACTAATGTTGCTCTTAATGCAATATACTGTTAGGTTGCTATATTCATGTATTGTTAAGATAATAACGTAACAACATTATATCCTTTCCATATTGCCAACTTTATGATGGCGTTTATGTTGCGGCAAAACAAATTTTGTGTTGAACTCATGTTGACGTTTGTATTAAAAATGTTCGTGTCTTTTATTTGCATTAAAAAACATTCCGATGTAAAATAAATTAAGTACTATTATTTTGTCACAAAAATAAATATTGCTTACGAAACGAAATGACAGGATGGGAATCAAACCCGCGCCGTAAGTGCTGACCACTCTTCACATTACAGAACTCGACGTCCTACCAACTGCGCTATCTTGACATAAGATACAAAATTTCATATTGTAAGTATTGAGTAGAACATAACGACAAACTGCAGTTCTCTTTCGTTACGTGGAAATACTTTATGATCTATGAATATATGAATAATTGGCAAAAGCAAACTACTTTGCAACACTTGAGAGCTGGTCTAAGCTGCATTTAGTTTTGAAACGATACTTTAAAATGTAAATACAGTGGTTTCATTTAACGATGTTATAGCTGTTCGCTACTATTCACCATTTTTACAACGCCAACTCAATGTTAGATTGTATTGGTTGGAAATGTCATTAATGTTACAGTAACACAAAGTATTTTGTTCATCCTGTTAATTTTAGCGGAATACAACTATTGGTTGCGACAACATTACTTAGAGGCTTTGTTAACATCAACAATTCAACAGTATGCTTGCATTTTAATAATAAAATGTTTTGTAAATGGTTAATATTAAGTAACTTTGTCACTACATTATTAATGTTACTAAAACATAAACGATTAAAGAAATGCCTCAATAGTAATCTTGTTTGTTGCATCAACGGTACACATTTTTCCTGTGATCAGTACCTTATTGTAAAACATAAATTTTCTAAATTCCTCGCGAACAGGCTATATATGTTATGGAAACATCTCTGCTGTAGGGATCTTTTCCTAAAAAATTAATGACGAATTCATTTTATTTGAAACGCCTATCTTCAAAATTAACGCACGGAGGCGAAAATTCCTTAACATCAAATTTCCTTTTTAAATTTCGCAGCTGCCAGCCGGAAGTCAGTGCCCTCAAAAGGAATTTGCGGTAACACTGCTCGGAAATGTTTCTAAAGTTTAGTAAACGTGTACGCTGAACAAACAGCGAGCAGAACGTATAATTGTTCACATGCAAGCAGTTTCTTTTTGCGTTACCATTTGGTGTTTGGTTACATGCAGTTTACGACGAACATGGTTTCGTTCGTAATTTTTATACCAAGATTCCGAAATAAGTATTGGGCAACAAACTAGACGCTTTCATAGTACTCGTATAATAAATTTTGCTAATTTCGTTTCGGTAAAAATTTTTACTAAATTATTTTCAAAATAATATTAGTTTGTTTTATACTTCCAATATACTTTATATATTAGTATTAATTATCGATTCGTTCCCAAACTGTGATTACTTAACGTTTATATTCACGTTTTTCATTATAAATATACAAACAACTATTCCATATGAATACACACTGATTATCCAAGGCATTGTGGTATAAAACATGTGAACTAAATGACTTCTGGGAAATATCGGTGAAGTCTGCTCTTTCAAAAAGCAGAAATTTCGGCAATATTCATGCTGAAAACGAGGACGGTTTCTCATTGGTTGTTCCTAGTTTTCCATTCTGTATTTTCGGGGTGATCGGCGTACATGTGAAACAGGCATAACAATCGCTGTACTTACGTGCCAATAAACACAACCAATAGTTTTTTATGAATGTTTTTTCACAAAAATTGGTTGTATTAACGAAATTCATGCCCAATATAGGTATTCTCGCTAGTTGAATATAGAACGTACGTTCCTATATTTTTAATAATTTTATGTTAATATTTGCTTAATAAGTTAGTGTTATTCTTGACAATTTGTCATAAGCATATATGTTTTCGAATGAGCTGTTATTGCAGCTGTCCTACTGTATAAACAGATGAGGTAAAGTGCCAGATGTGGTAAAATAAATTTGCCATGCAATAACAACTATAAAATAAATGAAATCCTCACGCTTACTCACGTGCGAGGCAGGGCCAATAAGGTTAGTGAAGAGACGGTTGCGGTGATTCGTGCCTCTAATGCCAAGATTCGCATACTCTTCCCTTACTGACGCGACAGTACACCCGTGTGGAGTGTAAAGGTGACTTAGTGGCGACAGTACACCCGCGTGGAGTGTAAATGTGACTTAACGGCGGCAGTACACACGTGTGGAGTGTAAATGCGACATAGCGGCGACAGTACACACGTGTGGAGTGTAAATGCGACTTAGCGGCGACAGCAGACACGTGTGGAGTGTAAATGCGACTTAGCGGTGACAGTACATCCATGTGGAGTATAAAGGCGACTTAGCGGCGACAGCGGTGAGAGTGGCGTGTCTCTGCGGTAGAGTGCCAACATTAGCTGCGCCGTCACAAAAGCAAAGGCGGGTTGAGAGAGTAGCGTTCGCGCATTACAATCACTAAATTTGCCACATTTACAGTTGAATAATCCAATGCGGTGTGAAAAATTACAACTGTAATTATTGTTGTGCTACTTTTGGGGCAGTCTGGCATGTAAATTTTCCCGGCACGTTCTTCTGTACATGAACAGGCCAACACCCCTTTACCTTACCAACTGGAAATAACGTATGCAATTCGCACATTTCGGAACACTGCCAACTGGTAGAAAAAATACAGGAAACAAAAGACACCCTTCTTTCAAATAGGAACACAAGAAAAAAAACTCTACTCGCTACATTAATGAGAATACTTAGCAAAGACGTTTTGAAAATCTGTGAATTGAATTATTCCCTTGTTTATCATTAATTTGCCAAGAAGTAGAAATGTTTGTGTGAATACAAACATTTGAAATTAATTTCACATTGAAAAGTGTGTGGAAAATTACGTGGCCTTTGTAACACTGGCGTCCCTCGTGAAGGTACTAAAATTAACTTTTACCTTTCAGAAAACTGAAAAAATTTCCAGTAAAACTTTAAAAATAATCACACTGAAAATTGTACTCTTGCTAGCTCACGTAGGCAAGCAACTCACTTAAAGTTGTCCATAGTTAAAAATTGAAGAGAATCACTGTTCAGTAAAAATCCAAGACGGCGGAACGAGAACGTTCGGAAAATTTGCAAATTAATTTGGCAGGTTCTTAACTGGAAGTGGGATTAAAACGTAGGGAAATCTCGAAGCTCTTGAAGTTCTCGTCGATCCAGCACGACAAAGCATCACTCTAGATGCGCAGGAACTACTAGGCGAACAGTTTTCCTAAAGTGAGCACTCAGGCTTATGGTGCTTTAACCACCTTAATTATAGCCGCTGGAGCTTTAGCTCTCCTCACTGAATTATTACGCGGACGGCGACCGACAGGCCCTCTTCAGCTTGCCACGCGCGCTCGTCTGTTCCACAGGGCCTGTGATTCAGGGGCGGACTCGACTAATTACCAATAAAAATATAATTAAATCACCTAGGGCTCAGCTCGCCCAAGCTGCCTGCCTGATTTCGTGCACCAAGATGGCTAACTTCCCTTTCAAAAACTTACTTAAGAATATTTCCCAAAAAATGACCAATCACAAGAAGGATAGTTAAAACTCATTCGCCATGTCACTTAAAAATGTTGGTAATGGTCCATTAACACAGAATTACACTGAGCCTTCTAGATAAACATAAAACATGAAAATGGAAATACATATAAAAATATGGCCAGAATAAAATATTGTTGAAAAAAAATTAAATTATTAGCTTGGACAAATTATATTTTTAAGAAAATTAATATTAACTGCAATAAAAAGAACACACATGAATAAGGTCATAACTGATAAACATAAATAAATCACACATTCGCAAATATTCCGTAAAGCCCAAAATGCGACGTTTCACGGTAGGCGCTAAGTGAATGAAAACTTTTCATAATAACAATGCCATATTGAATGTTCAAGTGTGCACCATACAAAGATTTGTGAATTTTATTGCAAAGTTCCTTGTACATGAAAAACCTTTGTATAAGGACAGTAATATTCCTTTAAAATATTTCTTCTTTGTAACCTACAAGAGCGGTATTGGTAATAGAACTAGAAACACATTTCTACTGACACTGAATTACCGTAAATCTGAAATTTACAAAGTATTTCACTTATTAAAGTGAATGTGTTTACGAACGCCGTGCCACTGAATAACAATCATCTTATAATTGGGAATAAAAAAATGTTTCTCTCGAACGTTCTTCGGAGGGTAAAAAACGTGGTTACCTTTTACCTTATTTTCTGGAAAAATTATTCTTATGCGATCGTGCGGCTATGTTTATTTCCCCTGTCTAATACTTTTTAACCAACCAAGCAGACTGTAGTAATATTTTGTAGGCGCGTCATCCCAAAACCTGTTGTTCCAACGCAAACATTCATAAAACAATACATTCTGCAGTCATGAAACTGCAACCATGCAAATATTCAATCTGTCTGCAGACTTTAATGGCATTCTGAAGTGCAGTGATTTTAAACGTAACTAAACTCAGTTCTTTACTATGGACCAGATATTCGTGCCCAAGCTTTGTACGAAAAGTAGAGAACATTTTGTAAGATAATGAAGTCTTTTGGTAAGGGGCTGCGGCTTGTAACGCAAACGGCAATCGTTTGAGTCTAAAGTTGTTTCCCCCCCCCTTTTCTGTCTTATTTATTCACCATAGTTGCTTTTGACAACACTCGAAATTATTTTCTTCCACATATCAATATTTTATATAAGATAAGCCTAAAACATATATTATAACATGTATTACAAATATGTAAATTGGATTTTTTTAGAAACTTTTTTGCAGTCGTTCAAAAGGATTCTTGGCAACTGAGTTCCCAAAAAGAATCAAACAGTAATTTATTTTTGTTCATTGCAGACGTACCTTATTTCCAGGCACCCTATGCGAGTAGTGATCTAAAATTCTGTGGTCGCCTGTAGCAATCGCTTTTATCTCTGGTAATGGAAGTGGGGCAACATCCACCTACTGCATCAGCCGCTAACACCTGTTGATAACAGGCCTTGCTATCAGCGTCATAGGAGATCGACCGGGCAGAGTGGTTGGACGCCGCGTGACGTAATTACCGGGCGGGTCTATTCGAGCACGGATCTCAAATTCCGTCACCGGCTACAATATACCAAACGAAACAGAATTAACGCGCGTAACTTTGACTGCGCGGCTTTGAATGGCGACCGCGACGCGGCGGGGAGGGAAGCGAGAGCAAATAAAACAATGAATTACTAAGAGACGGCAGTTTAGCGCGGCAACTGTCCGTGGCACGGCATTGGCCAATAAACCGCACGATGCCTTCTTTTTTTTAATCGAGTGTCACTTTTTTTTTTCACGCAGCGCAGTCACAGGGCAGTCAAATGCACGGAAGAGAAACTGCGGTGTGTCGTGTAAATTATAACTTCCACGACTAAGGAAAATGGCGGCAACAGACCAACGTGCCAGAGGCAACAGCACTTTTAAATCCTGCTCACGGTAAAGTAAGCATTTTTGAAATCAACCTTTGAAAAATTCCACGTTCCGTACCTGCAGATTGTATTTTAACGGACAGACTGACTGGCATGCGCACAGTAAAGTCGGCAACGACTGAGGTCAAGTAGTTTCACATCTTAGCGTTGAAGTAAAAGTGTTATGTAAACATTTGTGAATACTGAAACTATTTGTTTTACTTTCTCTTTTATAATACATAAAAATGCAATAATTGGCAAATTTGTAAAATACTATTTCACATCTACACTTGACCAACGCATGGATAAAGCGATCAGTCCCATGGCAATGTTAACCGTGCATTTGGTGGATAAATACACAATGTGCATACAAGTAGATCTTTTGCAGGACTTTGAAAAGTGCTCTCTTATAGTGAAAGCCTTTGCACACGATATTGCATCCAATCAGACTCAGTGACCTTTCCGTGACGTCATGTTGACTTGACTGAACGGTCCTTCATTCTTTCTAATAACTTCTGAAGACTTTTCTTTTTTTGGTGAGTGAATCGCAAATTATCTTCGTTGCGGGAATCATTATCCGAGGCGGATAATAACGCGAATGCCACTGAGTGACATGCGACCTGCTATTTTTGCGATAAATAAATTTTAAATATCTCTCAATTGTGCATTTGAATTTAATGTTATCAATGGCCTGCTGTTTATTCTGTGAGTGTTGGGCGAATATAAGCCAACGAAAAAACCTCTCACAGTGGCGTGAGAAAAATCACCTAGTTCATAAGTGCAACAAAGACGTACCGTCGCAACGGCTCCTTTTATTTGGAAGTAACCATTCCTTGATTGACTGCGCGAGGCACTGGGAGCGGGCTTTCTGTCTGATTGGCCACTGCACCCTGCGAATGGTTTCCTATTGGCTAGGCCGCCGGCCGGCAAGTAGGCTGTCGGGAGTTGATTGGCGAACGGCGTTCCAACGTGTTGCTTACAAGTGACGACATTTAGCTGGCGGGTGCTGTTGAGGTTCGTGGAACAGGTAGCTGTTTCACCTCTGTATGGTTAAGTACTCTATGACCGAATTATTTAAAGCTCTCTCGGAAGTTACATGGCATGATACTGCAGCAACAGCGAGTAGCAAAAATCAAGTACTGCATTAGGAACAGGACGGTAGTACCAGATCCTGGTATATGCTCTTCATGGTAAACTGAGCAATTTTTAAAACTTTGCATGGTACACGAAAGCAGCATATTTATCTGATTTTCGTCATAAATGGTTTTATTGAGGGTTTATAGAATTTCATGGCACAAGATATAAGTTATAAATTTTAACAACTTATGACTTTGGTGGACATTCTCTGCCTCTATTATTCTTCCAGCACTGATGAAAGATAATAAATAAGATTACTCTTATTCCATTCGTGCTCAGAGAATAATAAAGTCAGCGGATGTCTAAAAGCAGGTATCATAATGTATTGTTTTTGTCTTGGGGAGCGAAAAATTTCGAAAAATCCCGTGAAAAGCAATTTGTGACAAAAATAAGGTAAATATACGCATTTAGTACACAACTCACCCTAAGAAATAATTGTATGCACATCATGTATTCCTCCGCCATACGCTAAATTTATGTTTCCGTGGGATCAATCACATTATTTATGCGTCGGTTATGTGAAACTGCAAAATTTTTAGAATAATATACAAACGTGATAATTCTTACACAATATGCATAAACATACAGAGAGCTAAATAAATAATTTCACTATTCATTAATGTTTATCTGACACATGTAATTCAACGTTAAGACATTGAACTACTTTCACTCCGTCGTCACCAACTTTACTGGACGCATACCACTAGCGTTCGCGTTCAAATATATGCAAGTCAGGCTAGTAACATTTTTCAAAGGTTTATTTCAGAAGTAATTAATTAACCGTGAATAGCCTATAGCAGAGTATGCCAACAATTTGCAGTTCAGTTGTGCTGAGGATTTCCGTCTTCTTCGGATATCGTATTCGCCTAGGGAATGCGTGAAGCTTGGGTTTTATTACGAAAACACTTTGGTATAACTGCCATAACGTTTAACCGATTTCAACCAAATTTTGTACGCTGAAAGTATCTATTAGAAACATGTTATAAACAAAACGTCAACAACTTTTGTCAGTCATTTTGTAAGATAACGTTGGATGAATTAACAAAGTTTTTTGTGTAATATCTCGGGAAACACTGACATTTTCCAACCAAATTTGGCAAACAAGTTGTATTGCGGCAGTTGTTTGTGGACAAATTTGTATATCAGACGCTTATTGTCCAAGTAGTGGCTATCTAGCTTTTTATTATAGTGTGCTATATCATCGAAACCATTTAAACAATTCCAACTTAATCTTTTATGCTGGATATATATATATGTGTGTGTGTGTATGTGTATACAGGGAGCTTTTTTTGTTCTCCATTTTATAAGATAGTGCCAAAATAATAAACATTTTTTTTTGTTATATATCGGGAAACAATTGACCGATTCCTACCAAATAGGGAAAACAAGTAGTACTGCGGTAGATAATGTTAACTGAAATAATTGAGGTATCTCAGACAATTATTTTCGAAACGTCGGCCATATAGCTATTCTATTTATATATGTTAAATCGTCGAAACTATTTAATTAATTCCAATGAAACTTTCCATGCAATACATCCATAAAATGTGGCCACACAAAACCTCTTGTACTCCATTTTATGAAATAGTGTCACTTGGGAAATTAAAATTACGTAATATCTACGGAAAAAACAACCAATTTATATCAATCTTTGCAAATAAGTAGCACTCTGGCAGGCTACGTAAATTAATAATCTTTGAAGAGGCCCAACACTCCTATTTTTAAAATGGTGGCCATATAACAATTTCAACTAAAATTTTTTTTTAATCTACGTAACCGCAAACAAATTTTCAACCAAAATTTGTGTGCTGACAGTATCAATTATATACATCTAAATTTTCTTTGCATAACCTAATTTCTCCGCTATTTTGAAAGATAGCCCCAGATTAAATAATACAGTTTTTATGCCGTATCTCGGAAGAAGTTGTACTGTGGTACACCATATTATATTTATGTGTTTTAAGTGTGTAAGTCTCTTATTTTCTAAACCATGACTATACAAACATTTTGGCTTAGTGTCCTATATCTACGAAACTATGATACAGATTTAAATTTAACTTTATATATTGTATCTATGACAATCATGGAACATACTAATTCAAAATTTTTGTCCTCTATTTATGAAGATCGTCACATGATTAATGACACTTTATGCCATATCTCGAGTATCAATCAATCGATTCATACCAAAATTTCACTCAAGTATTGCTACAGAAGGATGTGTAAATTGACATGTGTTATGTGCGTCAAGCATGTATTAATGGAGTTTATATAAATAATTTAGATTATTTTGTTATATCTATGAAACGTTTGAACGAAATTAAACCAAACTTTTTGTATGCAAACAGCATTAATTAGAAGCATCATTTATGTGTACGGAGATCCTATTTTGTAGGATTTTTTTCAAGGTACGGTCAGAAGATTAAAATTAATATTTTGTTATATTTGCGGAATAATTAAACTAATTTTCACAACATTTTTTCACGCCTACAAAAGGCATGTAAAGTTTACCTGATGTAAATGGGCTAGTCATTGATTTTCAAAATGGCGGCCATATAAATATTACTACATAAATTTCGTATACACATTTAACAATTCAACCAAATTCAAACAAACTTTTAATAATAACAGTATCTATTATACGCAAAGTATAAATAACAATTTTGAAGCCAGTTTTGTAAGATAGCTCCGATTAAGAAAATAAGGTTTTTATGCCTTACCTCGGGTATCAATAAACCGATTTCCACCAAATTTTTCACACTAGTAGCCTTATGGTAGGCCATGTAAACTTATGTACCTTTAGTAGCTCAGAAACTTATTTTCAAAATGATGGGCAAGTAAATATTTCAGGTTATTGAACCCTATCATTCAAAATATTACACTAATTTTATCCGAAGTTGGTACTCTGAATCCTATCTCCGTGACGCAGTTGATGGCAAGGTAGCTTAATTTTACGAGTTTATCTGAATTCGAATCCTGGGTAAGTCATTCGTGTATTTTTGTTGCCTTAATACTGTTTCTCGTGTTTCTGGTATCATCTCTAATGATATTGCTGTCAATGAGACGTCAACGCATACTAACCATCTAAGTTTTTAAGAACATCACTAAAATATATTTGCACCCATGTTGTAAGTAGACACATTAGTTATAAGGAATTACTTTTTTTCCTTGTGTTGAATGTTTTAAGCCGTTACAATCCTTGTTTCGTTATTGCAACCAATGATCTGTAGATTTTGTGATCAGATCTAATGTTATGTTGTGATATTAACCTTTCTTATCCTAGATAATAGGGATGTTGATGTCGGAAAAACATCCTCAATATTTATATTAGTGAAATATGTCGCGTCTGTTTTTGGTGCATGTTGCTAAAGTAAACATAATAAATTGTAACTAATTTTTTGTATTCAAAACAGAGCTGATTAAATAAGCTTTTTAAAAATATTTATTTCCGATACCTGTTAAAAGATATCGATTTAGTTAAAATATATTCGAAATATATTGACGATTTATATAGATATATTTTTGATATTATTTCGTCATTTTATATATCGACATTTTTTCAACATCCCTACTAGAGCACTAGCAGCGTATACGAGTAATTTACACGCAGGCAAGAAAATTGGACATTAAACCTCGCGATGTACAGTGCGGGCCAAAAACAAGCTTCCTGGGTGATATGCACGCTGTAAAGATTAGGATTGGATGGATAAATCTTTTAATTAATAGGGGACTTTTACATGTTAATAGACTAAAATTCGCGCACTGTATACATAAAATTCTATTCCCGTGTGTTTACAAACTGGGCTGTATCTTGGTGGAACGGATTAACAATAGTAGACATTCATAGTCGTGAAAAAGAAGCCACTTTTTTTTTTTTTCTTCTGAGGATTCATTATTGCACTGGCTGCAAAACTGAGGTAAGATTTCCTTTAATCCCGTGATTCTGATTCAACGGAAACTAAATTTTCTTCTGGCTGTAAGTTTTTTCCGTTCGAAAACTTATTTAAGACGGGGAGATTGCTTCGTCAAATCAAATTTCTTCGATTGCCGAGCTACGGATGATCACGCGCACCTCGTTATTTGTAAAAGCAGGTTGGTTCGCACTGTAGAATTGGTAAAGAGGAAGGGGGAGGGAAACCGCCCCACTTTGCTCTTCCTTTCGCGAGTTGAAAATTTGCGCATGTGTGTCATAAGCAGTGTTGCCAACTTCATCGGAAAAATTTATCGTATCTATTGACCAAAATTGTCGCGGGATATACAAAAGTACCGGTACCTAGTGGAGTGGAGAAGCGATTATTTCGGTGGCTCTTAACATTGAGGTCTTGAGAGCCAATGAGGGTGAAACAGAGGTGCGAATGGAGCAGCGCCGGATTTAAGGGCGGGGGAAACGGGAGATCCCCGAGAAAGCCCTCCAACCAGCGTCATCGTACGGCACGATTCCTACCTACACGCGAAAATCTGGGAGCTACCCCACTGAGAATCGAACCCCTTTCGTCGGGGTGGGAGGAGAGTAGTCTAACCACTACACCACCGCGACCCCAGTCCAGTTCCTAGCATATTGTCAAATAAACGTGTCAAAATTTAACAACATTCTTGCATTAGCAAGAAAAATATCTCGAACATGTTTTATTGGTTTCTGAACATGATTGAACTGCAAGCTTCTGCAAATTCTTCGAGTGCAGGTTATATCCCAAACTAGCAAAGAGTTGAGTTGAGAAGGTTAGATATGCGCCTTATAGCACCGGTGAGAACGAAATGGGATGAAGAAGTAGCAGCGGCGGAATGCAATAGCGGGGTAGACGGGAATCCCATGAGAAAACCCACCGGCCAATGGCAACGTCCGCCATTTTTCCCACGTTGGTGATCCTGCCAGGAACCGAAGTAGTATGACTTGTGCACAACTGTGGCCCCCTCAGACTAAGGAAAGAATACAACAACAGTTCAGCTCATAAATATTATTAACACATAAAGTAAGATCAGACTACGCCGACTGCACGTATAGAAGAAAAAGCTGCCAAGAGTAGTTGAGAGAGATTTGGACGGCTGTTAAAAACGAGGTCTTTAGAGCCGATGAGGGTAAGATGAGGTGAGAATGGAGCGGAGTCGGAACGGGGGAAACGGGGAGATCCCAAGAAAACCCGATTCCCACTTGCAGAAATCCAGGAGTAGCGCAGCCAGTTATTGAACCCAGTTCACCTTTATTGGAGGCGAGCAGTCTAACCACTAAGCCACCGCAGCCCTTACATGTTAAACTTCAAACACTTGTAGCGTAGCGACCAAATCACGCTCAACCAAAGCTCAGGCAAGCAAGGCTTCTCACAAATACAGCTAATAAAACAATTATTCGTAAAACCAGAGGACTATAAGTCTAGCTCACGCGAAATTAAATTGTCGAATTTCCATGTCTGTAGCCATGATACGAAACAAAATCAGGATTTTCTTACATAAGCGCAAGGCAATTCAGATTCAATGCCNTCCATGTCTGTAGCCATGATACGAAACAAAATCAGGATTTTCTTACATAAGCGCAAGGCAATTCAGATTCAATGCCATATATCGTGAAGAAACCAAAATTACTCGTACAACAGGATAACTCTCGTACACTTGACAACACTGGAGTAGTGAGGCGGGGAAGTTGGATTAGTAGAGAGCGTCAGGAAGGACTGGTAAGGGGGAAGTGGTACCTGCGGGTTTATTGAAAAGGGGGTTGTGGGGTGCCCGAGGGGTGGTAGAGAACTGGAATACACCAGCCCGCCTGGTGGGTAAGGGAAGAGGGTTGTAGNGTTGTGGGGTGCCCGAGGGGTGGTAGAGAACTGGAATACACCAGCCCGCCTGGTGGGTAAGGGAAGAGGGTTGTAGGAGTACAGGGAAAGAAGGTGGGGCAAGCATGTTGCCGCGGGGGTGGGGAAGGAAGCTATGCTCAGTCGGCAGATCGATGAAGCGCGGCGGGGCTGGGGATAGAGGGAGGCTGCGGCCTGGACCACCTGTTGCCCTGGGTTGCCCATCTTCCTCGGAGCTTCGCCTCTAGCTGCATCTCGGCAGCGACGGCGTCTCGACGGCCAGATCATATACCTGTCCCTGAATACTCTGTATACAGCGTGCAACTAAAATAATCATCCGATTTCACAAGGCTATAACACTTACATGAATGAAGATAGGGCCTCGTGGAAAATTGTGAAATACACATAGAAACGTATAGTTTCCCTTGGCGAATGTTGATCGTCGCCAATTTACGTGGTTGCCGGTAGGTGTCACCCTGGTGGCGTTACAGCTGGTGCTGCTAGCGGGCTCGTCCAGTAGGCGTCGGGATGGCGATAACACAGCAACAAGGGGCGTTCTGCGATCTCCGTTTCAACAAGTGTGAATGAGTTATTACTGTGCAGCGTGATTTTCGTCAACAGTATGGCACTGCACCTCCTACTGCGCAGAGCATCCGACGGTGGCACGAGCAGTTTTAAAAGCCCGGTTGTGTGTGTAAGGGTAAGTGCACAGGTCCCTACCCCACCCCGTGTGCTTGAACCAGCCGTTGAACGCATCCGGCAAAGTTTTGTACGGAGTCCACATAAGTCCACTCATCGTGGCAGGCAAGAGCTTGCTATCTCCCATATGGCTGACTGCCGTGTTTTGCGGCGATTATTTTTCAAACCATACAGGATTAAAGTGCTACAAGCCCTCCATCTTGGTGATTAACAACGACGTCTTGATATTTATGAATTCATTCTGGTCATGGAGACGGACAACTTTTGTTCATGTCTAGTGTTCAGCGACGAGGTCACGTTCCATTTAAGTGGAAAAGTGCACCGTCAAAAGGGTGCCAATATGGGGAACACAGCGGCCATTTTCCATAGTCGAGCATGAAAGAGACTCCCCAAGGCTGAATGTGTTTTGCACCGTTTACCGAGAGCAGGCGTACGGTCCGTTCTTGTTTGTTTGGCGGGAAACACATTTATGGGAATGTCATGTCTGGATATGTTGGAGATCTGGCTGTTTCCGCAATTACGAGAGCATTCCGATAGTTTCATTTTTCAACAGGACGGAGCACCACCGCACTCTCTCCTTCATGTCAGACAATGGTCGTTGAGATATGAGCTTCCTGAACGATGGATCGGCTGTAAGGTTTTTACGGATCGCGCATTGCACCATTGGCCCCAAAGGTTTCCTGATCTCAGCGTATGAGATTTTTTTTTGCGGGGGCTTGTGAAAGATTCCGTGTACGTGCCTCCCCTTCCAACAACTGCGGGCAAACTGCGACGCCACATAGCAAACATCAGTGGCTGCGGTAACACCTGACATGCTCGCACGAGTATAGTACGAGTTTGACTACCGTCTAGACTATGCCGTGTGTCCGGTGTAGGGCACACTGAACATTTGTGAAAAGGTAAATTAAAACTTTCTATTCTTATACGTATTTCAAAATCCACCCGAAGTGTTTTATGAGCGTGTATGTAAAAGCTATAGCCTTGTGAAATCAGATAACTCTTTTTGATACACGCTGTATTATAGCGCCGCTTTGACATACATTAAAAAGTTTGAAGGAAAAAAAAGTATATTTCTACTGGTGCCTACACACTTCAGTATACATTAGAATCTCATACATTACATTTGTTTACTATGTGAGCTCGCTATTTTATAATGTAAAAATGTGCACGTATAATAATAAGGTTTATTTGGTTATAAGTATGACCTCATTAATTTGAAGGGTAATTTGCACATCATGTCAAACAACAGAAAGTAATTCTTTGTTATGTGAATTCACACAATTTTTTGCAGGTGTAACAACATAATTTAGCTGTCAAATATTATCTGTTGGTGATCAATTAAAAATACTNTCACACAATTTTTTGCAGGTGTAACAACATAATTTAGCTGTCAAATATTATCTGTTGGTGATCAATTAAAAATACTTTCGTATTCTGCACGAATATAGTACAGTGTTCATAGCACATTATTCAAAGTAAACCTGAAAACTGCTAGTACTACACTCATTTGCAGACAAAATATGACTACAACGAACGAATTGTGCGAGAACGGCTAACGTTGTCACCCAGTATCGTCATAGCCCGACATTTGTCCCATTTACTTTTAATGCGGTTTCCTTGCGTGAATATGCCACTAGTAGTCCAGGAGCCAGCTCTGAAAATTGGTCGTAAAAGGAGGAGATTTTTTAAATATAGAAGTTAATGGGACTTACTAGCCTCGATCCATTTCTGCTAGTCTGCCGCATCAAAGCGGGTGGGAAGTACTGGCAGACGGCACTTGAAAAAGTGTACTTTTTGTGAAGAAAATGAAACTGTTTGCGGACTTATGAAATTTTGGCCATTGAAACTAATCGTCATGGAGAGACGAATAAACCTAGTCTGCCGGCAATAGTGCGGTGGAAAGTATTGGCAGACGAAACTGGAAATTCAGCATTTTGTTCCGAGAATGCCGGTCAGAAACATTTAGGGCAGTGTTGTAACTTCAAATCCTCCACTCCCCCAGTTTCGAAGAGCACCTCTTCAACCCTCCTCTTTCCCATTACTTGGCTCAATTAGTCGATGCAATTTTCGCCGTGGTACAAGCATAACCTCGCGTTCAACTGACATTTTAAAAAGTAAAGGCTTACTGACAAGTTTGACATTCTATTTTTACCGACGTCATTGCTGATGAAATTGTGATTAATGTGACTAAGAGAGAATTGCCCCAAGACCACCTGTGTACACAAAAGGAAAGGGTGTGTTCTCTACCTGTCGTGAGTTGGTGAGGAAAATTCCACTAGGCAACCCCCAGGTAGTAGGGAGAGGGGAGAGGCTGAAGTTGTAGCAAGCCGTAGTTCAGTCAAGTCGATAATTGCGACGCGTTCGTTTCGCCGTGCATGGAACTGATTACATTACGCTCCATCATTACTCAAGGTAAGTGTATCAGATGTTTTCTTTCTTACTTTTTTAATAACTAAGCATAAACACCGCTGTATAAACAGAAACCGGCACTGCCGTGTGAAATAAAAACATCTCAACTGCAATGTTAAAAAAAAGGATTTTAACGTACCACCCCCCTATTTTTGACCTGCTCTTTTCGATAGTGAAGTCAAAATTTCAAAATTCGTTTCGGAAGTGGGGGTAATTCCGCCCATTCTTGAGGCTTTTATTTTTACAAGTTTACACAGCTTATTGAGAGTGAGGTCTTTTGGTTTTTTATTCTTAGAATTATACACTTATTTAATCGGTTGTCTGTCCGCTGTCCAGGCCATTTTTACCCTACGGAAAAGTCTAAAAAAAAATCTGAAATTTCGCACAGTCTCCATTTGGGGACTAGTTGGTCCCTCANCCTACGGAAAAGTCTAAAAAAAATCTGAAATTTCGCACAGTCTCCATTTGGGGACTAGTTGGTCCCTCAACCTCGGCAGCCCGATCCAACCACACCCTGGGTTACTGGGGGATAAAATATGCAGTTTTTCGAGCTTATTTCTCTTCTATCCACCCTACCAAGCTGAAATTTGTAATTTAGCCTCCGTAGGACTGCTGAGTAATAATTATGAGGTGGCGCCCTACCCTGATCAGCTGAGTGATCTACGAAACTCATTTCTCTCCTATCCATCCTACCAAGCTGAAATTTGGAATGAAACTTCTGTAGGATTGCAGAGTAAGAATGACGAGACAGCGGCCCACCCTGATTAGCTGAGTGTAGCTCTATGGGAAATTTTCGCTTGCCAGTGCAGCTATAGTTCTATCCATTATAAAATTCTACGCTTGAATAATATACCCTTGTGCAAACTCTGCAGCGTTTTTTAAAATCACAAAATGAACATCGTGGGACATGAAAATCTAATTTGTAGAAGTTAAGACGTTCTCCTTGAAAAATGTTTAAAA
Source organism: Clitarchus hookeri (assembly GCA_002778355.1). Classification (NCBI taxonomy): domain Eukaryota; kingdom Metazoa; phylum Arthropoda; class Insecta; order Phasmatodea; family Phasmatidae; genus Clitarchus; species Clitarchus hookeri. The sequence goes on along the minus strand of NQII01000589.1, from coordinate 310,899 downwards.
AAAATCCGCTAGGACAGTGATTTGTGTGAAGGTAAAACGCCTCACGGGCGAGTCAAGGCATTTCAGCTTCAAAAATATTCCAAAAAAGTTAATGATAAAAGTTAATACTACTTTCAAAAAACGCCTTACGTGCAACTAATCGATTACAAATTTATTTTTTTTGCAAATTTTTTCAAATAGTTGAGTTGAGTTAATTCGTATCGATGTTCCTCCAAAGAATGGGGTTGCTAGAACGTACTGCGGGGAACCTACAGCGGGGTTTCTATGATGAACATTGAGGCAAAGTTTTGAAAAGTTTTAATTTTTGGAGTTGAGACTTTCTAATTTCACACGACAGCGTACTAATCAATATCAGGACTTATTCAAAGAAGTCCCCAATCTAGAATTTCGAAGTCACCTGATTTCTCTTGGTAGAAAAATGAAATAAATATTCCTAACTTAAGAATTAATATAGTGTGTTTCTGTGTTCAAACAAGGGGGAAAATTTCTCCAGATGGAATAAATTCAATTCTATTTGCTGAGAACGAGAACAATAAAAAAGTGTGCACTAATACTATATTAAACTCTGAAACAAAATACTATTCTCAATAATTCTAACGTAGCCTACATTCTCAGCAGTTTGAGATTTCCCTGACTAATTATCATAATGTAGGTATTCAACTAATTCACCGACATTTCCATAACTTTTTCCAACGCTACAAAACCCCCGCCTTTTCTAGGTTTTCCAGAATGGGGGCTACTCTAGGGTCAGGTACATGCATTACTTGCTTAGGTATTATGTACGACAAACCATTAATTGATGTGAGTTTGGTACAAGGATTATTTGCTTTATTTTAGATCACGATTTGGACACACTCTGAATGAATCACAAAAATCATGGCAAATGCTGGAGGTCCTCCATGGGCGTGCTCCATCCCTTGCATGAACACCGGACATGAGGAACAAATNTGTCTGGCAACTCTGAAAGCACGTTCCTACAACAACTTGTAGTATGCAGATTTTAATATTCCTACTCGGGTAGATACACAAAATGGCTATCATAGCGGACGCTACAGAAAATACACTGCTGTAAAACAACGACATTATCATAAAGTCCCGCCTCTTGTGATGAAATTGCCCCTTTCAAGTCGGTTAACCCCCATCCCTGGCCCATCCGAGGAAACCCGGCCAAGAAAAGAATAACTAATCAATTCATCAGGAATCTTAAAGAAAATATGTTTCTTCTGTGGTAAAGTTAGAAGAAGTACGCACAAAAGGAACATAAATTATTTTCAGCAACAAACCTTATTGAAAGGACGGTGATGGAGGCAGCCTCAGCACTTGATGACAGAAGGATACTCACAATAATTGANAGCCTCAGCACTTGATGAGAGAAGGATACTCACAATAATAGACCAAGGTGATTTCGTTTCAAAGGAAGTGCAATATCACGACATTTGCATGAAAAGGTATCTTACGAAAGCAAAAGGAAAACAAAACATTGTTCAGCCAACACAGCCAGCTATTTCTCAACGTTCATTGAACCATGAGGGATTCAAATTTGTATTTTATATCGTAGAAGAAGAAATACTGCGGAGGGAGAAAATGTTTACTTTGAAGGAGTTACACAAAGTATTAAAAGATAAAATCGATTCACTTGAACCGACTTCGACAACCGCTATGATACGACCACAGTACCTTGTACAAAAACTCTTAGAACGTTTTCCTTCTACTCTCCTTGTAGATAAGTAAAAAAAATGAACATATATTCTTCAAGTCTACAATGAATTTTGTTCCCAAAGTGAGTGAATGCAAATTGAAGGAAATAAAACACGAGTCCCTCATGAGGGAGGCTGCCTATTCACTGAGAAAGGAAATCATCAACGCCAATGAATATCGTCTACCTTCAAGAGAAGTAACACTTTCCAATTTGTACAAAGGGGAATGTAATATTCCTCCGGCACTCAATAATTTTATCAGAGATGTTATTTATGGCCCAACAACTAGCAAAGACAGCCTATCTCGGAACCGACGCGCCGATTCAATTTGTTCTGATATAATATTCACAGCAACGAACGGACGCATTAAGCCATCGAAACAGGTGTTGCTTGGAAGTGCGACCAAAACCATCACTGGCAGTAAAAAAAATAGTCAACATTTGGATTATTTATGTGCAGTACATAGACTTCTATAATAATTTCAATAGAAGCGTCCGTATGGGTGATATTGATCTATTTGAAAACAGTCTGTTGAAAATAAGTGACCTTTTTTTTTATCATGAACCATAAAAACTACTCCAGATGGTTGTTACCATTTACCTATAACATCATAAAGGCACTGACAACCGATGACCACATTTTGCAACAACTAAAAGAAGGACTATTTTTGGTAAAAAGGACCAATAAAAGCTTTTCGCGGACATCAGTTGACTTAACGTTGGAGTAAACCATCAATGCGGATGCTGGCAATAAACTTAGTGGCATTATTTCAGCCACTAATTCAATATCAGCTAGGCAAAGATGGGATTACAGCCATTCCCAAAGGACAGAGATTTTTAGTCATTTATTGGATGAAATAGGCATGAATGAAAAATAAGATACTGCTAAGGATTTAAAAAAAGGCAGAATCATCCGTGACCACGACGACCTCATTAAAATCCTTGAGGCCTTCGATGGCATGTTAAATCCGTTTGATATAAAATAAGAACCAACACTGTTGTTCAACTTGTGTACAGGGAAGTCAGCAAGTCAAAATGTCACCACGTTCTTGAAAGAAGTTCCAGTCAGAGGGTGAGAGCTGCATTTGAATTTAGAACAGAATGCTCTGGCGATTTTTAAAGATTCTAAAAGGCCATCCAGTGAAATCAGGTTCTTAACTTCATAGCTGACCGCCCAACACTAACAATAAAAAAAGCTGTAAAGACTGAAACCTTGATGATGGAGAGAAATTTATTTTGTCGTCTTCTTACCGTCTTCTTAAAAAATAACATCGATTTACAGTCTGTGTTGAGATTCCCTTTAACACCAGTTCCACTTTCCTTGGGGCACCCCGACGGAACACTTTTGAAGACCCGAAAAAAAGTGCTGCTGAAATATTTGGAAGGGCTTACTTCCCATGAAACACCTACTATCACTGATGTAATAATTATAGACGGTTTCCTGTATTTCGCAAGTTGGGTAACACCCTTCCTGCTACGTATGGGGGCATCACAAAGGCTATTTTAAAAAATATTAGTGCTGCTAAATGTGCTTGCATTCACCTTATTTTTGATCGGTATGTTTCCCCATCCATTAAAGACCTTGAAAGAGATTCAAGAAGCGCTGGTGGCTCTAGAATTGCCTACCATGTAACCAAGTCAGACCAGAAGAGACCAAGAGATTTCATCAAAGCTTTAAGAAGCATCCAGTTCAAGTAGAGTCTGGTAAATTTTCTTGTGAAGGAATGGGCCTCAGAAAATTATTCCGAATTTTTCATGCAGTTTGCACTTTATGTGAATAGAGAAGAGACCTGCTACTTTTTTTATTCTTTGACTGAGGATGCAGTTACTGTCTTTGAAGAACAAAGTTTGAAATGTGGGCACATAGAAGCTGACTCAAGGATGGTATACCATTTGATTACGTTGAGAGAAGCTTCGAATGTGGTCATAAGAACTTGTGATACACATGTGCTAATTATAGTTATTGGAAACATCCGGAATATTCAGGATAATGTGAAAGTTTGGCTTGAAACTGGGTCGTCGTCAAGAAACGATCAGATATTAGAAAAATCGCAGGCACGTTGGGTCCTGATATGTGCAGAGCTCTTCCTTCCCTTCACGCACTTGCAGATAGTGATTATACATCAGCATTCTTCCACATTGGTAAAAATAAACCTTTCAATAGTGTCCAAGCTCAAGAAGACGCAAAGCAAACTTTGTCAACATTTAGTGATAATCAAATACTATCTACTTTAGAAAATCGTACCATTGAAAAGTTAGTCTGCTAATTATACAGCCGTTGCGTTTTTCATGATATCGATGAATTGCGCTTGCACCTGTTTATGTAGGCCTACAAAATAAATTGTGAAATAAACCCTCTTAAACCACGAAAAGGAATCGACAGCAGAAATTTATCTNTGAGTTAATTCGTATCGATGTTCCTCCAAAGAATGGGGTTGCTAGAACGTACTGCGGGGAACCTACAGCGGGGTTTATGTGATGAACATTGAGGCAAAGTTTTGAAAAGTTTGATTTTTGGAGTTGAGACGTTCTAATTTCACACGACAGCGTACTAATCAATATCAGAACTTATTCAAAGAAGTCCCCAATCTGGAATTTCGAAGTCACCTAATTTCTCTTGGTAGAAAAATGAAATAAATATTCCTAACCTATGAATTAATAAAGTCTGTTTCTGTGTTCAAACAAGGGGGAAAATTTCTCCAGATGGAATAAATTCAATTATATTTGCTGAGAACGAGAACAATAAAAAAGTGTGCACTAATACTATATTAAACTCTGAAACAAAATACTATTCTCAATAATTCTAACGTAGCCTACATTCTCAGCAGTTTGAGATTTCCCTGACTAATTATCATAATGTAGGTATTCAACTAATTCACCGACTTTTCCATAACTTTTTCCAAATCTACAAAACCCCCGCCTTTTCTAGGTTTTCCAGAATGGGGGCTACTCTAGGGTCAGGTACATGCATTACTTGCTTAGGTATTATGTACGACAAACCATTAATTGATGTGAGTTTGGCACAAGGATTATTTGCTTTATTTTAGATCATGATTGCGACACACTGAACGAATCACAAATATCATGGCAAATGCTGGAGGTCCTCCACGGGCGTGCTCCATTCATTGCATGAACACCGGACCTGAGGAACAAATAAAACCATTCACTGACGTGACATTGAATAAATTTCTGGCAACTCTGAAAGCACGTTCCTACAACAACTTGCAGTATGCAGATTTTAATATTCCTACTCGGATNTTTCTGGCAACTCTGAAAGCACGTTCCTACAACAACTTGCAGTATGCAGATTTTAATATTCCTACTCGGATAGATGCACAAAATGGCTATCATAGCGGATGCTACAGAAAATACACTGCTGTAAAACAACGACATTATCATAAAGTCCCGCCTCTTGTGATGAAATTGCCCCTTTCAAGTCGGTTAACCCCCATCCCTGGCCCATCCGAGGAAACCCGGCCAAGAAAGAATAACTAATCAATTCATCAGGAATCTTAAAGAAAATATGTTTCTTCTGTGGTAAAGTTAGAAGAAGTACGCACAAAAGGAACATAAATTATTTTCAGCAACAAACCTTATTGAAAGGACGGTGATGGAGGCAGCCTCAGCACTTGATGACAGAAGGATACTCACAATAATTGACCAAGGTGATTTCGTGGTCAAAAAATGAACATATATTCTTCAAGTCTACAATGAATTTTGTTCCCAAAGTGATTGAATGCAAATTGAAGGAAATAAAACACGAGTCCCTCATGAGGGAGGCTGCCTATTCACTGAGAAAGGAAATCATCAACGCCAATGAATATCGTCTACCTTCAAGAGAAGTTACACTTTCCAATTTGTACAAAGGGGAATGTAATATTCCTCCGGCACTCAATAATTTTATCAGAGATGTTATTTATGGCCCAACAACTAGCAAAGACAGCCTATCTCGGAACCAACGCGCCGATTCAATTTGTTCTGATATAATATTCACAGCAACGAACGGACGCATTAAGCCATCGAAACAGGTGTTGCTTGGAAGTGCAACCAAAACCATCACTGGCAGTAAAAAAAATAGTCAATATTTGGATTATTTATGTGCAGTACATAGACTTCTATAATAATTTCAATAGAAGCGTCCGTATGGGTGATATTGATCTATTTGAAAACAGTCTGTTGAAAATAAGTGACCTTTTTTTTTATCATGAACCATAAAAACTACTCCAGATGATTGTTACCATTTACCTATAACATCATAAAGGCACTGACAACCGATGACCACATTTCGCAACAACTAAAAGAAGGACAATTTTTGGTGAAAAGGACCAATAAAAGCTTTTCGCGGACATCAGTTGACTTGACGTTGGAGTAAACCATCAATGCGGATGCTGGCAATAAACTTAGTGGCATTATTTCAGCCACTAATTCAATATCAGCTAGGCAAAGATGGGATTACAGCCGTTCCCAAAGGACAGAGATTTTTAGTAATTTATTGGATGAAATAGGCATGAATGAAAAAGAAGATACTACTAAGGATTTAAAAAAAGGCAGAATAACCCGTGACCACGACGACCTCATTAAAATCCTAGAGGCCTTCGATGGCATGTTAAATCCGTTTGATATCAAATAAGAACTAACATTGTTGTTCAACTTGTGTACAGGGAAGTCAGCAAGTCAAAATGTCACCACGTTCTTGAAAGAAGTTCCAGTCAGAGGGTGAGAGCTGCATTTGAAATTTAGAACAGAATGCTCTGGCGATTTTTAAAGATCCTACAAGGCCATCCAGCGAAATCAGGTTCTTAACTTCGTAGCTGACCGCCCTACACTAACAATCAAAAAAGCTGAAAAAACTGAAACTTTGAAGATGGAGAGAAATTTATTTTGTCGTCTTCTTACCGTATCCTTAAAAAATAACATCGATTTACAGTCTGTGTTGAGATTCCCTTTAACACCAGTTCCACTTTCCTTGGGGAACCACGACGGAACACTTTTGAAGACTCGAAAAAAAGTGCTGCTGAAATATTTGGAAGGGCTTACCTCCCATGAAGCACCTACTATCACTGATGTAATAATTATAGACGGTTCCCTTTATTGCGCAAGTTGGGTAACACCCTTCCTGCTACGTATGGGGGCATCACAAAGGCTATTTTAAAAAATATTAGTGCTGCTAAATGTGCTTGCATTCACCTTATTTTAGATCGGTATGTTTCCCCGTCCATTAAAGACCTTGAAAGAGATTCAAGAAGCGCTGGTGGCTCTAGCATTGCCTACCATCTAACCAAGTCAGACCAAAAGAGACCAAGAGATTTCATCAAAGCTTTAAGAAGCATCCAGTTCAAGTAGAGTCTGGTAAATTTTCTTGTGAAGGAATGGGCCTCAGAAAATTATTCCGAATTTTTCATGCAGTTTGCACTTTATGTGAATAGAGAAGAGCCCTGCTACTTTTTTTATTCTTTGACTGAGGATGCAGTTACTGTCTTTGAAGAACAAAGTTTGAAATGTGGGCACATAGAAGCTGACTCAAGGATGGTATACCATTTGATTACGTTGAGAGAAGCTTCGAATGTGGTCATAAGAACTTGTGATACACATGTGCTAATTATAGTTATTGGAAACATCCGGAATATTCAGGATAATGTGAAAGTTTGGCTTGAAACTGGGTCGTCGTCAAGAAACGATCACATATTAGAAAAATCGCAGGCACGTTGGGTCCTGATATGTGCAGAGCTCTTCCTTCCCTTCACGCACTTGCAGATAGTGATTATACATCAGCATTCTTCCACATTGGTAAAAATAAACCTTTCAATAGTGTCCAAGCTCAAGAAGACGCAAAGCAAACTTTGTCAACATTTAGTAATAATCAAATACTATCTACTTTAGAAAATCGTACCATTGAAAAGTTAGTCTGCTAATTATACAGCCGTTGCGTATTTCATGATATCGATGAATTGCGCTTGCACCTGTTCATGTAGGCCTACAAAATAAATTGTGAAATAAACCCTCTTAAACCACGAAAAGGAATCGACAGCAGAAATTTATCTNCATGTAGGCCTACAAAATAAATTGTGAAATAAACCCTCTTAAACCACGAAAAGGAATCGACAGCAGAAATTTATCTCAATGCAAGAAGGCAATACACCAGCATGAACTGAGGGCTAAATACGTCATATTGATGTGGTCCAATTTACAACTTCCAGATACTCCTAACGTAAAGGCTGATAAGTTTGTATGGGTCGAAGTGAATGGATCCTATGCCATGAAATGGTACGACGGCACTGCTCTTCCGGAGAAGTTGGAAGACATTGTCATCGAGGAAAAAGTACCAGAAGATGAAGATGACGAAATGACTGATACCAGCGATGAGGACGACGAAGATTAGAGAGTACTGTGTTTCGGACTTTTTTATCATCATTAAGAGTAAACATTTGTAATATTTTATATGATAAATGAGTTAACATTTTGTTATATTCTTATAAGTGTACGGTGTAATATTAAATTAAAATCGTATTACTACTTAAGTTCTTACTATCTATTTCCTGGTGTTATCCACCCTTTGGAACGTTGCTTATCAATATGTCTGTTCCATTGCTGAGAGAGTAGGAAGTAGAACCGGGAAGAGGTTTTAGAAGATATCTACAGGTATTCGAAATATTTATGGACGTATAATAATTCCCACAGCAGCACTATCAGATGCCCCCCCTTTTTTTTAGACATTCCTTAAGAAAAAATATAGGTTGTAAAGTGAGGTTGAATTAAGTTGTAATGAAGTTACATAGTTTTTATGAAAGGGTTTGAAAAAAAAGGATTTGGTGACGATTACAAAATGTTAGATTCATTTTGGGAATGAAGTGCCAATTCACGAGTACCGTCTGCCAGTTCTTTCCACCGGACTAGTGCCGGCAGACTATGTTAATTTGTCTCTCCATGTCATGTAGTTTCCATAGCCCAAATTTCAAAACCCCGCAAATAGTTAAGAATTATGTACAAAAAATACAAATTTTCAAGTTCCGTCTGCCAGTACTTCCCACCGGATATGGGGTGGCAGATATGGTTTTTCGTTATATTCGTGTCATATAGTACCTCCTATCCAAGTTTCAGCTCTCCGTAAATACTTGCAATTTTGACGAATTTTCGCAATTTCAAACGTCTGCCATATCTTAACCCACCCGCTTTGAGGTGGCAGACTAGCAGAAATGGATCCAGGCTAGTACGTCCCATTAGCGCTGTGGTCCACGCTTCACTATAAAGTGGCACACCGCCCAAACGAGAGGTGTTATGGGATGTCGTGCCGTTTCCTACGATTCCCACACATCACTAGTGGTGATTGAAGGAATCCTGACCACGCGGCGATACGTACAGAATATTCTGCAACACATGTGCGTTCATCTTCCCGGCAAATCTTGACAACCCCATTTTCCAGCAAAATAATGACCGGTCTCACACTCTACGGATATCTCTGGCCTTCTTTCATGATGTCACGTGATTCCTTCGCCAGCAAGACCTCTCACCCCTGAGAACTTTAGGGACCAGATTAAATGGCAACTTCAGCCAACGGCAAATACGGCGGATTTGGAGGATCAGTTGCACCAACTGTCGCTGGATCTTCCTCAGGAAAACATACGACGACGTCTGTATGCCTCCATGTCCTACCGTATCCCTGCCTGTGTCCATGTTACGGGTGGTCCACCACCATACCAAGTTCATCCTGCAAGTGTTGGTCCTCTCGCAATACATCCTTGGTGTGGTACAATATTCTGATGTTTTCTGTAGACGTACTACCATGTCCGTTGCCTTTACCCATTTTCGTGCTGCAGCGATGGCACGTTTAGTGTTATCTTTTTTTTTGCACGCGGGTGTATTTAATAAGAAGAAAATTATTTAAAGAAGTTGATGTTACTTATAACACATAGCAGTTCATGATATGAAATAAACTTTAATAGCTGTAGGCAAAAACAGTTTATTACAGATTTAAAAAAAAGTTCCAACGTGTAACTGAAAAATACTTTAAACCACTGCGCAAACTGTTGTGGTAATCATATTATTTTCATGAAAATAATTTAATTTGGCACTCCTATACTGTGTTTAATATGGCGGTGCATGAACTTAATTGAATTTTAAATGGGAGATACTTAATCAGCGAGTAAAATAAACGACTCATTGAATAATCTGGCCTTATTTATTTATATTCAAAACCAATTTTTTTAAGGTATTTATTTATACTTCCTGTTTTTAACCCGAACTTAAACTGCTGGCGGGACGTAACCGCAATACAATTGAGGAGATAAGTACATTTCATAGATATTGCTGCTTCCGTAAATAGTGTTACCAGTTTCAAATGCATTAATGAAACCTGCACTGACGTATATGATACTCCAATAAACAATTATTTCTGTAAACAAGTGTATGATTCATTGTGAATGCATGTTGAAAGTTCCTTTGTGTTATTTTATCCAGTTGACTCGAGTGTTGTGTTCCCTCCGTAGCAGGTGGTTTACATTTAGGGCAAAATCGGCATTTAAAACGATAAAAAACTATTTATTTTGTCACACCTTATGTTAGGATTAACATTGCCTCATTTAAAATCCATTTATGCTCTGCGTATAAAAAAAAATTGCAACTTGGCATTTTAAACAAAATTTTATGATGGAATAATGTGACAACTGCTACAGGTTTTTCAGAATTTCTGGAACTTCGTTTAACTACATGTCATCACAACACACGCAATTTGATNTTTGCGTATAAAAAAAATTGCAACTTGGCATTTCAAACAAAATTTTATGATGGAATAATATGACAACTGCTACAGGTTTTTCAGAATTTCTGGAACTTCGTTTAACTACATGTCATCACAACACACGCAATTTGATCTTAAATTTACGTAAGTTATGGAATTTTTACGAAAAAGATCTGCCTACTCAACTTCTACTTTATATTGCGTATAGGCCTACCGCCTATAAGAATGACATTAGGCAATTATTCGTGCTGATCATGCTGTTTATATCGTTCTGTTTCTCAAGCATGATCATGAATACGTATACATATAATACATATATATATATAATATATAATACATTGTTTACTAATTCAGTTAATAATCATAATATGTGATGTTACAAAATATGAGAAAATAGTATTCATTATCATCGCTGCAGAACATTCCATGTGGCAAAAGAGAGAAAATAAATTTATTTGCACAATAATAATTAAGAGCGCTTAAGTAATACATTTTTTTGCCATATGGCACATCTATTTGTGATCTGCAACATAAATATCTGGTATACATGCAAAAACCTTTCAAAGGAGTAATTTCATAAAAAAGGCGTCCATTTTATAATTTTTGAAAGAAATGCTACAGCACATTCTCTTAAAAAATCTAACCAAAACAGTATTTCATTAAACGTTTAATTTCCCACTGTAACAAATTATGAAATAAAGGAGAATGATGTTGGCTATTTTAACTTAAAGGCTTTAAAATAATATTGTTGTAATTACGAAGATTATAGATAGTACGGTATAGTTTCAGCTAAAATATTGGTTAAAATTGCCTTTTTGTATAGATTCGAACACAAAGTAATACAAGAAGTTACTGAAATACGGTAACTAATGAACCTATTTTACTCTACATGGGTACAAATCATTTCTAATGTTCTTAAAAGCTTAGCTGGTAGGTAGGTCTTGACGTCTCGTTCACAGCAATATCATTAGAGATGAAAGTAGAAACATATGCAACAGTAGTGAGACAATTACAAATACGTATGCACCTTAGCTGGGAATAGAACCGAGAGTACCTCGTACCATAAGCTAACGTACAATCAACTGCGTTACGGGGTAGGATTCGTATGATCAACTTCGGATATAATTAGTATAATGTTTTGTTAGATGGGGGTGTCATTTAAAAAAAAAAATTGTCCGAGCCTCTTACAACACGTGGGGTTACATGGCATATTGTAACACTACTTGGGTGGAGAATTTGGTGGAAATCGGTTGATTGGTCTCTGAATTATAGCATAAAGGCTTCATTCATTTTTAAGTGCTGTCTTACAATTCTGCTAAGAAAAAAAGGTACTTACTGCAGCATAAAAATTTTGGTCGAATTTTGTTAAATTGTTTAACAGATATGACGAACTTATCAAAATACTTATGTACCAGCCATTTTGTAAGTCATGTTCTGACCCCATTAAAATAATGTTAATGTACATGGAATTTTGTAGCACCAATGGTGTGCTAATGGTGTGCAAAGTTTGGCTGAAATTAGCTGCATTGTTCCGGAAATACGGCAAAATATTCAATTTTCTGACCTAAAGCAATTTTGCAAAAAGGTCTTGAAAATATGATCTATATATGTCCAGTTTATGCTTCTAATGAATACTTTTAAGGTAAACATTACTGTTTAATTTATTAATTGTGTAATATATATAACATATTAGCTAACATTATTTAAATTAACGCTATTGAAAAAGGCCCCGCCACACCTAAAATATGTTAGTTTACACAACCTACTGTAGCACTACTTGCGTATAAAATTAGGTAGGAATCAGTTTGATTGGTATAAAACCTCAAATTTTTATGTCAAGAACTTCATAAGTTCAGGAGAAAAAGATTATATGCTGGAACATTCGATGATTTTCATAGATACTACCGGTAAACAAATATAAGTTAAAACCAGGTAGAGAGTTTCATATAGCACACTAAGCTAAAATGTTTCGATAGCCGCCATTTTGGAAATAAGTGTCTGGCACACTTAAAGCATACAAATTTATATGACCTACCACAGTAGAACTACTTCGCCAAATTTGGTGAGACTGAGTTGATTGTATCCCGAGAGATGACAAAAAAGGTATATTTTTATGCATGACAATGTTAAAAATGCCGGGAGAAGTCAGACCCTGTAAAAAAAATTTGATGGTTGCAATAGATTCTCTTGGCATTCAAAGTTAAGTTGAAATTTGTTTCGTGGTTTCCTAGATATAACATACTGAAATAAAATGTTTTTATTATTACAACTTTTTTAAAATGTGTGTCTGACCCACACAATACATATCACTTTACATCGTAGTTCTACTTGTTTGGCTAATTTGGTAGTAATAGGTTAGATTTTTTCTGATATGGCATAAGAGTTTCAGATTGTCATGCAATACTTCTCTACAAAATGGCGGACAAAATAAAACTGTGGTAACATTTGATGGTTGTAATATATAATGTCAGTATACAAAGTTAAGCTTGAATTAATTACAAGTATTTAAAGATATAGCATACTAAACTAAAATAGCTATATGGCCGCCATTTTGAAAATAAGCGTCGGACCTACTTAAAACTTACTAGTTTACATAACCTGTCACAGTACTACTTGCTTACAAAATTTGGTGAGAATCGAGACATTTTTTCCCGAGGTGTGACATAAAAACGTATTATTTCATTAAGCGTAGTCCTATAAAATGTCGGAAAAATTGCATGTGTTGGTTTATATGATGCTTGTAATTAATAATGTCAGCATACAAAATTTTACCTTAATTGATTTAGTGGTATTATAGATATAGCTAATGAACATAAAATACTTGCATACTCGCCATTTCGTAAATAAGCGCCATTTCAAATTAAATCTTGTACGTTCACATCGCGTGCCATAGTAATACTCGCATGCCAAATTTGGCGTAATTGGTTGAGTAGTTTTAGAGATATAATGTAAAACTTTGTTTTTCATCTGGTGCTGTCTAACAAAATGGCGGGCTAACAACAATATCCGTTTAAGAATTAAATGCATACATGATGCACTGTAAATATGATACATTTGGTTTTGATCGGTCGTATGGTTCCCGAGATATGCTGTATCATCCTAAATTGTAAAATGGATGCCATTTTGAAAAATAGTACCCTTTATGATCAAACATATATAAGAGTATGGGTGTCCTTTTTAAGAACTATATGATTGCCGAACTTGGTGAAATTCGGTCCACGCATTCAAAAGTTTTTAGGGACACGCACGCACGCGCACACACACGCACAAAACGAACACCTATACACATTCATACGCACACAGTCAAGCAGACAGGAAAGTGATCTCATTAACCTTTCTTTCCAACCAAAGTAGTGCAAAAATTAAAGAGCTTCGATTAAAAATATCGCATTTATAAGCCACTGTTCAACTATAAATTTCTTACAGATAAATTTTTCTCATAATTACGGTACTAGCACAAGCAGTTATGTGTGATTTTTGAGTTGTAAAGACTTAAAACATTTTTTTAGGTAGNCAAAGTAGTGCAAAAATTAAAGAGCTTCGATTAAAAATATCGCATTTATAAGCCACTGTTCAACTATAAATTTCTTACAGATAAATTTTTTTCATAATTACGGTACTAGCACAAGCAGTTATGTGTGATTTTTGAGTTGTAAAGACTTAAAACATTTTTTTAGGTAGTAAACCACATTGTTTTTGTTTTGTTTTGTCGACCACCACCAGTAACATTATGTGATATACGTAGCATAAGTTTATCACAATAAGGGTTTCCTCTAATTTACAAACAATGTTTGCGGAACAGTGCTTATATATGTTAAGAGCATTGTTATGAATCCGAGAGAGAGAGAGAGAGAGAAAGAGAGAGAGAGAGAGAGAGAGAGAGAGAGTTACTTTCCGCATGTTCCTGCTTTTTTCTTCTTCATGCTTTGGGTATCATGTTTTCAGCGATTCTTTCGTGATGTTCAGTCAATTTATTTATACTTGCATGAACTATTTTATGAGGAGAATGAACCTAGAGTACTAGTCTTACATCTTAATTTATTTTCTTACGTCTTGTACCTGCAATGTTGACCAGTATTAGTTTTATTTTACGATTTTTCAATTAATTGTGTTCAATGTTATTTTGGTTGGCCAATACTCATTTGTAGAAGACGTCGCAGGACTATTACCTTCTCAAAATACATTTGAATTATTTTTGTTTGTATTTCACAGTTTTCCCTAATATTCCACAAGTTCTACCTTTTTTATGCTGTGGCTTATGTAATTACGAAATCTTGTAAATAATTGAAATTATATGACTGCTGGATTACACAGTGGTTAATAACTTCATACTATTGTTTTAAATGTAATATATTTTGAGTTTCCATTAAAGCTGTTCCTGATCGAGATAATAATATTTAATTTTTAGGATAGGTCAATTAAATTACAAATATAACCTTTAAGGTTATATTTCAAGACATGACTTATAAATCGGTAATCAGCAAATATCAGTGCAATTTTGTTCGTGATATTGTTAAACACCTGTCACAATTAACTATTAGATTTATTATGAAATAGCTGCTGAAAATATTGGGTAAAAGTCTGCATCCTTTCTTTACACCATCTTTAACTTGTCTAATATGTTATTTTTCTACGTTTGTGTAACATTTCTCTGTTTTCATATATGAGATTTTACGTTCATTGGGTGTAATACGTAGCCCATTTTTGACTATAATTTAAAATAACTGGAATAAATCTAGGTATTTGAATACTTTTTGTTTATCACAGCAATAAACAACTAATGTTCACAATATGAAAAATTCGAATCCTATGTTATTGGCTACCAAAAATGAACACACCACTTTTAATACGATGTCTAAAACATAAAACTACTTGTCTCAATTCTCTGTAAAAGATACTGTAATTATGCCTATATATCATATATATATATAACTTTACCGGCCAGGGTTTCATATCCATTGGCTGAGAACAGAAGTACCCATTTAACTCCGAATCACCGATAATCAACAGCAATTCACCACATAAGCTGCCAGCTTTGGCATTTCTGAAAACGCAAATATGGCAAAAACAAATGTTTATTTTCAAAAATTCTAAAAAATGTATTTTATGATATTTTACATTATTATTTTCTTTACCAGCCAATATCATCAACCTTTTCCTCTCTGTTTTTAATTCACGTTTGTTATCGAATAAATATTAGANTTTTCTTTACCAGCCAATATCATCAACCTTTTCCTCTCTGTTTTTAATTCACGTTTGTTATCGAATAAATATTAGAATTTACACCTAAAATAGACGTCTAAGTCTCGTTTAACCCGACAATAAAGTGCCCGCTAAAATAAATGAAAGTAAAAAATTTCGTGAAATATTATGTATCAAGGACACAGCCAAACATGAAGACGAAGTAATTTTTTAAAAAACAATATCCAAAATATGAGAAGACACTGAGAACAGACAATAGGATGCGATGATAGCCGTGGTTCTGGTAGCTTAAGCGATTGCCTCCCACTAAGGCAAACCGGGTTTGATTCCCGATGCAGTCTCCCTCGGGTTTTCACACACGTGGGTATCATACCCAATAATGACACTGGTCGTCTGAACTTCTCGGGGGTCTCCCGTTTTACCCCGCCCTTGCATTCAGGCGTCACTCCATATATATATAATATGTGTTTGTATATTATATATACACACATAAATGTATACATATTATAAAACTCAACGACAGTGACGAGAACAGAAGACCTTCCAGAGCTGTGGGGACTTTGAGTCAGTAGTGGACTCTTCGGTGTTACTCAATTTGCGATTGATCATCGGAGTTTGATAATGACGGAAACTGCACTTTCGGAGTCTCACCGCAATTGTCTGCCTGTGGAGCATAACGGAGTGACGATCGGGCATGGATAAACCACAAGTGCCATGGAAAATAAGTGGGAGCACGGGCTGATCGGGTTGGCCCCATCAGAAGTTCTCTCTGATGTTCCGATCACTAGAAGTTGGACTCGTGCTGGCAGTGGTTAACACCGCATGTTGGAGGAGGTCTGGAAAGATTCCTCCTCTTAAAGAAATACTGAGCGGTAAGCAGGCGCCTGCTCTAGTAGTGTCCTGGCAAGACACTAGGGGTCCGGGTAGTTCTCCGACCAGACCACACACTTGGTAATCTGAGTACGATGGTCTCAGGCCTTGTGGTAGGGCGCTCCTGGGGGAGCATGTGTATCAAGTCGGGGCTTTGGACTTGGTAACCTCAGGTGAATAGCTGGGACACCTGCGATGAGAAGGCGTGATCTTTCTTCCCTGTCGAGAGGGTGGCCGGGGCGCGGGATGGCCTCCATGGCTAAGAGCGCCACGTTAAAATAACAAAAGTATGATCGTAATGGCTGTATACATACTCGTATGTCTGTCTGTTAGTGCGCTTTTCACTCGAGAACCACCTATCCGATTTACGTGTTTTCATTTAATTCATAGCTATGTTCTCTGACCAGGTTTTAGTATATATTTTTTTACGTAAAGTAACATAAGGAATAAGCAGTGATGATAATAGTGAATCAAGTCAGAAAAAGTTTGCCGCCGGCGCGCTCTCTTTCAATACGCTGTGTAAACAGTTAATTATGGAACAATATCATGTAGTAAGAATTGCGTAGAATAAAAAGACATAAAAAACTCCGCGGTAGCATATATGTATCTATAGTTAAAATAACCTGTGTGTTATATTACTAACACACAGATGTTATTAAAATAGACAACCAGTGGGTCGTGCCATATAATCCTGTTTTAACCAGAGTTTTCGATGCACACATTAACGAAGAATTTGCCATTCAGTAAAATCTATAAAATGTGTTTAAAAAAAACTTAAACAATAATTTTGCAGTCCACGCGAGCGGAGCAACGGGCACAGCTAGTTATATATAAATACACACACACACACATATACAGCCTCATTTGGAAGAAAAGTTACTCGAATACGGTACAATTTGTTCGTGGAAGCCAAGTATCAAGGACGTACGAAGGGCCTCTCAACAGACATGGGAAAGTGACCGACAAACAGGTTAGAAACGTAGCAGCAGAGACTACATAGTTGGATACTCTTCCGAGCCGTCCAGAACTATCCACTAGAGTATGCAACCCCGCTATACACACTTGTACACATGGTTGCCGGCCAATTTCTAGCACACGGTGGCTTTGTGGCTGGGTGGCAGNAACCCCGCTATACACACTTGTACACATGGTTGCCGGCCAATTTCTAGCCCACGGTGGCTTTGTGGCTGGGTGGCAGTTCCTAGGCTCTCACTGCGCAGTGTTTGTTGTTGGGAGAAGTAATGCCAGGGCACTGGAGAAACTGAATCCTGGCAAACACAATGCGTAAACCTGAACTTAGTTCTATGTTCAAACTGGTGCAAGTTGCATCACGACCACATGGCCGGAAACAACAACTTTCGCGCTTCCGCGGGTAAAATGTGTTGGCAACGACAATGTCACAGGTGAGAGGGCNCAACCCCGCTATACACACTTGTACACATGGTTGCCGGCCAATTTCTAGCACACGGTGGCTTTGTGGCTGGGTGGCAGGTTCCTAGGCTCTCACTGCGCAGTGTTTGTTGTTGGGAGAAGTAATGCCAGAGCACTGGAGAAACTGAATCCTGGCAAACACAATTCGTAAACCTGAACTTAGTTCTATGTTCAAACTGGTGCAAGTGGCATCACACCACATGGCCGGAAACAACAACTTTCGCGCTTCCGCGGGTAAAATGTGTTGGCAACGACAATGTCACAGGTGAGAGGGCCACTTTTTCTGCGAACTCCAGCTGCACGCGCTGGCAAAATGGCGTTCCTGGTAAGCAACGTGTAGGATCGTCGCTCACCAATCAGCGCCTGGTAACCTACTCGTCAGCTGGCAGTCCAGCCAATAAGGAAACTTTCGTAGCACGCATTAGCCAGTCAGTCAGACACAAGGCCCGTTTCCAGAAACTCTCTCAGCCAATCAGAGAATTGATGCGCCTACACCAAGGGAACCTCCATTTCACATATGGGTATTTATCTATTCTGTAGCAATATTGCTACGTAAAGTAAGGACATTCTTGCTGTCGTTATTTATTTGAAAACAACAAATATGGCTGGTGGCTGCTATACGTAAAATGCAACAATATGGAGCAAACTAGAAACTTTTTTGATAATTCAGTTATTTAAACAAAATTTTTAAGGACCTTGTATTTTGCGTATGTTTCTCGGAAACATTGCAGCT
Organism: Clitarchus hookeri; assembly: GCA_002778355.1. NCBI lineage: Eukaryota > Metazoa > Arthropoda > Insecta > Phasmatodea > Phasmatidae > Clitarchus > Clitarchus hookeri. Next base: position 292,233 of record NQII01000589.1, on the reverse strand, counting down.
AACTTCACGTACATATTTTTCTCATTTCTGCATGGTATATTATTGGTATATATTTATAAGTACTAACTGTCCTATAATTAACTATGAACTGCGTTATTGAAGTAATTAAAAAATAACGTATTTTAAAAGTGAAATTTGGAAATTATGCACCAGGTTTTATTTTAGAGAACGAAACTATATGAACTAGGCGTTACATCTTTAATCACTTTAAGTGTTTTCCGTTTTGGTTGAGTTCATTGCTTTACGAAATTCGCTAAAAATTTACTCGTAGTTAGGTTACCGTTGCATTGTTGGTTGGAAACCTAGTTTTATGCGCTAGAGGCTGTTAATTGAAGTTCCAGGTATCATTTTTAAAATATGCATTTAGATTTGGTTTACTATGGAAAGTTAAAAATTTCCCCGTTAGTCTAACTTTTTGAGTTGAGGTATATCTACGGAGCAATTAAAAAACCCATAAAGATTTATTTCAATATAAAAATATTTCTCTACTATGTTAGCAGGTTGCAAACAAGGAAGATAGAAAAAAATCGATCATGATTGGGTTTTAAAAAATCCACATTTAATATACGCATTGACATTTTGTTAAGTATAACAGAAACATGTTAATCGTGAAGAATGTTTATATTTACCCATAACCTTACAAACTTACGACTAATGAACGGTTATAAAATCATAGAAGCTTGAGATAGTACGAATACAACAGGTAATTTGTATAGTCCTGAATGAATGGAAGTTACAGCTACGGCGGCTTGTTAACGCCTTTGTTTTTCGATCACTGAGAGAAAGGACAGCAAAATATTTTTTGTATAGAGCCAAAAACATATTTAGTTGCCCGAACATAGTCTTTCGTTGAGTAAACAAAACTTAAAAAGCAACACAATAAATTTGGTTCCTCTAACAAAATAGTTGTTTCAATAAAAAAAATTTACTTTTTGGTTCAAAATAAATTTGACTGTCAACAAAATATTAAGCTGAATCAAATATGTAAACATATGTTTTTCTACTCATTTAATTTTCTTCTTTAGTAAAAACAGCTCGAGAATTTGTTTTTTTTTTTCGGGACGGTTAGGATAGTAACAGTGTTTGTTGTTCTTCTATTGATACTCAATAATCGTATAAGTATCCTAATAAAACAAGTTCAAAAGGAAACTAAAAAGTAAAGTTGTAAAACATGAAAGTATTAATTTGAGCATGATGTCAAGTATTTGAAATATTTGTATTTCAAAATATTCCAATTTTACTTGCAGTCACCTTAGCAGAGGTTACTAGGGCGTGGTGCTCTGGCGCAGATGATCTAGGCTCTGATCGCAGTCGGGATTCCAATTGTTGCTATGTTAACCGGAACTGTTTAATGTACGTGGGCGCAAACAAATATTTGTTTGTATGAACCAAATTTCTGTTTGGTTCAACCAAATAAGAACGTAAAATTAATTTGGTTACAACAACAAAATATTTCACTGCCTCTACACACACGATTAATTTGGTTGCTCCAAAAAAACTTCGCACGATTCAACAAAACGAAATGTGGAATACCTTTATACTTTGAGAATTTGTGTTTGATATTGCCATAGAGAAAGAAGTAAGGAAATGTTTTCTGTGTACGCGCGTCAGTCGATCGCAGATCACGCTCGAATTGATACCGGTCGTTTATTTACATTCACCTTAGAGTATTTAGTGTGGTACGTGATCAAACAGCAGCCGTATACAAATAGTTAGCGTATGGATCGTCATTGTCTACTCTATTTTACTTGCAACAGGCTCGTTAGTATGCATACTAGTTGTTGCATGAAAGTGAACGACGTTACATTAAATTCGTCAGTGTTGTGTATAAATCAAAAAATTTAACGAATCATTGTATCTAAAATTAGACTGATTGCCACACAAATTTTTTTATCTCTAAATAGTATAAAACAAAGTCGCTTATCCGCGTCTGTTTGTGTATTCACTTGGTAATTTTAAACTACGTAATAGATTTTAATGCGGTTCTGAACATCATTTAGAGAATTTCTTGAGGAAGGTTTTGGTGTATAAATATATTATACTTAATGTAAGGATAGTAGAGAAATGTCGTACCGTTTATAATCAAGTCGTAAAAAACCGCTTTTAGGGCGCTTACATGGCTTGCGCTGACTAAACCATAAGAGATACACCAACTTAATGAACTATAGAATTGTAGCTCTCAAAAAGGTCTACAGAAAAGTCCGCGATAGTATATTTTTATCTTTTAAGGATAATCCACAGTAACCATTTTTGTCTTTTAAAGTATCGCTGTAAAAACTCAATTGTTACCGAGCGAAGCCGGGCCGGTTCGCTAGTCCTCTAAAAAAAAAAAAACATTCGGTAACCGTGAAACATTGTAAACAGGAGCATTGATGGAAGTCACACAGCAACTGAAATGTCCAACCTTAGCGTATGTACGAGGGTGCAGCTATAGCTCTTTGTGGGTAGTATATAAACATTCACTTCTTGAACAGACCGTTATTGATCCAGCCAGAAGTTTCTCCAATGCCAGTGACTTAAGGAGTTCTTTACGACAACTCATCAGGAATTTCCCCTCTGCGAGTATGATCATTAGCGGTACAATGTGACCAGGTAATCTATACGCAATATATAAAAATNTGTATATATAAAAATAAATATATATATATATATATATATATATATATATATATATATATATATATATATATATTAGAAACGACACCCACACTACTAAAGTTAAAATTCCTTACTCGTTTCGAATGTTTGTGCCAACAACATATAGTGATTATGACTGAACGAATGTGAATCCAGTTTCGGCTACATGATAAATGCGATAAGGAGGGTATCTTGAGTTTTCGTATCAGCTTCCAAATGAGATAAATCTCTCTAATATCTCCTCTGTGCGTATTGGGTCTCTGGGCGGCATTTCGTTCTAAGGCTACCTGCTGGAAATTTTTTACGAACCATATAGGCCCTGCCACAGCATTTATATGTGCTTGTCAGTAATTTTTCAATGCTTTTGATAGGCCATTCGTTGAACAAACATATCAGTCTGTCCTTGATATCTGTCTTCCAGAAACAAAATGTACAGTATTCTAGTAACTTCTTCCTAGTTGATTTTGTACATCTATGTCAGTAGAGCCTTCTGGGTACGTCATAGGACTAAAATACGAACAGCAACAGGAAGCAACATAAAATATTAATGTGCGTGCACGTAACTAACAACAATACTAAATCATTTTATGACTTTACCTTTAGTATAACGAAGACGAAAGTTAACTCCATAAACTTAATTTGGCATTCTCGCGTAAAATATGATAAATTTTTGGTATGTCAAATTATTGACAATGGAACAAGTTTTCATTTATTTTTCTCAAAGACTTTCAGTCACTTGCACATGACGCCATACTGATATCTATTGGCGCTTAACTGCAATAAGACAAAGCTGTATTCAGTACATGATACAAGTAGAACATGGCTCTGTTATTACTATAAACAAAGAGGGGGCCACATTTAATTTGTTTGTTTACTTTTAGTTTCCTTGTTTAGTATATTTTCCGAAGGAAATAAAGGTGTAGGAAATTACTTTCCTGTCTGTGTATGTACGTGTATGTGTCTCATACTGTGTATGCCCCACCACCCTAAAAACTATTAAGCTCTATTTTTGCAAAATAATGGCAGGTGAGAAAACTGACTATTTTTCCATATTCTCCCGAACAAATAAACTAATTTCCACTAAATGTTGAACACAATTAGTGTCAGAGAACGCCAAGTGAACTTACATGATTTAGGTGGGGACCTACATTGATTATTAAAACGGTGGCCATATAAATATTTTTATAAGTTTGTCATAAGCTATTAAAAAAATTAAGAAAAGTTAACGAAATGCTTTATTCTGTCAGTCTCTATCACAAGCATCGTATACAGTTTATTTTAAAAGACAATTTCGTAACAATGCACCAAATAAAAAAATTAAGTACATTTTTATTGTGATCACTATAGAGTGAGAAAAAAGGTAGTTTTACGTGTCACTGGTCTGTGTAGACCTTAGCCGGTCCCGTGCGAGCGAGCGGAAGAGAAGGACAGAGTAGTGATAAGATATCGGACGGTGAGTCATGAAGAATATTTGATTGACAGGCGAGCGATAATCCTACCAGGGTTTTGGGTTATGAAGGTATTCTGCTGCGATAACGCTTTGGCGGCTCACGTGCTCCTGGCCTTCAGCGGATAGAATTTCTGCGTTTGTCTGACGAATTTTCTGGTTTACTGACCTCGTTTCTCTCAGTATGACTCAGGGTGCCTTGAACCTTCCAGATGGTCAGGGCGAGTGGTATATAAGTGCTATGGGCCGCCGAGAAGAGAGTTGATGAGCGTCTGGAGCTTGGGCGATTGTGCGACCTCGAGAGATAGACGGCGAGTGAGAAGAGAAACGAGTGGCGAGAGAGAGAAGTGACTGGTGGGAGTGGAATCTATGACTGTGTATGTCAGTGCGGGGAAGGGTGCGGATGGCTGGCTGAATTATTAGACTGAAGGCATGAGTGAAAGATATTTCAAATTATGGCAACAGACTGACTGAATATGTGTTAGTTATGAAATGTGATTAAAATTTTTATAACCAAAGACTAGTGAAGGACTGAAATTAGAGTTGAGATAGGCATTAAATACAGTGCTCATTGAGAAATAAAAATAACAGTGAAGATAGAAAATTTAATGCTGTAAAAAATAGCCAAGTGAATAAATTAGAAAGCAAATTTAGTTATTTTAATTAAGCCCTCCATCCCTCACGAACTCGGATACGCCCCTCTGGCATCTTGTAGCAATGGTGTCAGAAGTGGGATGGTGGCAGTTAATGGAAAATCAAGTTAGACATTAGAATATTAATTGGTGAATTTATAACAAATCCAATTGATTTTAATACCTGTATGCCAAAAAATGAAGACTGTTTTGTACATATACCGCAATGCATTCCAACTAGAAAAATGTCTGCAGAACTGGAAGCACCAAGAGCATTAACTGAGGGACTAAGTAGCCAAATTATTAATGTGAGCATGGCTGTAGTGTAAAATATAGTGTAAACGAGAATAAAAATTTCCAGATAACCAATGTAAGTGAATTAGTAGACAAGAAAATAGATCATGTGGATATCAAAACACAAGGCATTAGCGAGTTAGCGAACACGAGTTTTGACTACATGGACAAGAAAATTGACAGTGTAAATTAAAGGATGGACACCTTAAATGAAATAGTGGGCAGTGTAGACGGAAGTATGGAGAGTGTCAAGTAAGAAATAAGACAGAAGATCACTGCAGTAGAGAAGGAATTGCAAGAATTTCTTCAGCAACGGAGTTCCAATATCATCTCACCGGTAGACGAGAAGAATGAGGAAGCAGTGCTAGTCGTAAACAATGCAGCAACCACAGGGGATAGTCAGCAGCTCTGCAGCACTGGTGTCACATAGCCATGAGTGGGTCAGAGGGTCTCAATTAAGCCTGCCCTTACGATGGTCAGATTTCTTGGAGGGAGTACCAAAACAAGTTTGAAAAATTCGCCATCCTGAATGGCTGGTCAGCCGAACAGCCCCGCACTGATCATAGTACAATCTCTGCCAGAGCGACATCGACTGGAGTACCCGACACTGGTGTCAGTCTTGCAGCTATTATTTGGCTACCGGTACCTGTGATCTGCCCACCATGCAGATCTGCGAAGCCGCACACAGGGACCAGGGGAGCCACTGTAGGAGCTATGGCAAGACAATGTGCAGCTTTCCCAACTATCTCTGGAAAGGTGGCTCGTGGAAGCTCGCGATATAAACGCAGTCGGCTTTTTCATTGATGCCATTGCCGACACAGAGGTACGGCAAGCGGTATGTCTGGCTGCACCCCACAGGACAGCCGGGGCACCTGAGAGCCTAATGCCCACAACAGCAAAAGCAGAAACAACAGTGGGAAAAGAGGCAGTGAGAGTCAGGTGCGAATACTGCACATTCGGAAAACTTGTAAACGCTATTATTAGGGGGTGAAAGTGGTGACTTATGGAGAGAAGGCACCAATGTTCATACATGTACGGTCGATGAAACATGATTGGAATGCAATACTGGTGGAGGGGAGCCTGAATAATTATTATTGCCAGATGGTCGTCGATATTGGAGCGACGATAACAGTAGTAAGAACCAGACATTATCGGGCCTTCCCCCCAGCGATCGCCCGACGACAGCATGGAATGGTGCTATTTGACTACAGAAGCAGGTGAGACCACCCCAGTTATCGGTAAGAGGAATGTGATCTGAAAGGTTGGTGACTTTAGCAAGAATGAATTTACTTTGGGGCTTGATGTGATATGTAGGATGGGGTGCTGTATCGATACTCGAGTTGGTGTGCTACGAGTAGGAAGCACAGAGTTGGTGGTGTCAACACTGCATAACATGTCTTCCCCAATTAGCTGCCAATAGTCTGTGGTCAACCCACTTTGCTGTCCGATTATAGTGAAATTGTCATTACAACCAGATGTTAAGGAAAATTTGTCAGGCGTTTGGGTAGAATTTGGCCAGTATAGAAAGGTGGCATCCAGCCAGTTAAATTCATTGTAGCAAGGACTTTGGTATCTTCTAATTCTGACAGTTTTCCAGTTAGAAAGATAAATTTTTCGATAGTGACATTCGTCTTGAAGAGGGGACCATGATATGTGTTTGCAAACAGATCACGCAGAAACTTCGAAATGTTCCGGAAGATTCTAGTGAACAACAAACAGAATGTCCTCTACCAGAGGTACTCGGTGAACTACTACTGAAAATCTTAACTTGGGCCAGGAGAAGGCTGTCTCTGAATTACTGCAGATAAATAGGGATTCCTTCTCGTATGGACCATATGAACATGGAAGGACTAACATGATCTGCCACCACAATGATACAAGAGATGCCAGTCTAATAAAGGAGACATAAAGACAACTGCCACTAGCTTCGCATGAGGCAGTTGAGGAAAATGTGAAGAAAATTATGTAGTTACACGTGATAGAACAATTAGTTGATCTGTGGTCGTCAACCATTGTACTTGTTAAGATGAAGGATGGTTCTCTGAGGTTTAGTGTAAATTATCGCCAGCTTAATGATGTGACAAAGAAAGACTCTTATCTGTTCCAAAGATAGTTGACGCATTCAACAGCTTACCAGGTTCGCAGTGGTTTTCTACTTTGGAAATGAAGAATGGGTACTGGCAGTGCGAGGTGATCCCAGATGATCAAGAGAAGACTGCATTTTGTGTCTTAAAGAACCGGACAGTTCCAATTTATGCATCTTCGACTGTGTAATGTCCCTGCCACCTTCCTTTTAAATAGCAGTCAGGTTTACCTAGATGATATTGTGACAGGGAAGACATTTTAAGTGTACATACTCTTATTAAACTCTGTATTCCAGAAAGTGACCGCAAGCAACTTTAAAACAGTTCCTAAGATGTGTTACCTGTTACAAAAGAAAATAAATTTCTTGGGACATGTAGTCTCGGCCCATGGAATTGAAACAGACCCCGAGAAAACCAACGCAATAAGAAATTGGCCGACACCAACTGACAAAACTGAAGTGCATAATTTTCTGATATTATATGCCCACTAATGTCAATTGAGGAGAAAATGAAATTTTATTGGACCACTGAGTGGGAATATGCTTTTAGAAAACTAACGGAAATTCTGATATCTCCACCAATCCTGGGTTTCCCAAAAAGTGAGGTCATATTTATTTTGGAAACTGATGCTAGTGATGTAGGCATTGCAGCTGTATTATATCAATAAAGATGGGAAGGAACCACTAGAATACAGTTAGCAATTGCATAAACCTGAGAGGAATAACTTTGCTACACACAGGAACTTCTAGTAATGGTGAAGGCAATTTCACTCTTCCACCCATACATTTATAGCAGACATTATATTCTGAGAACTGACCATTCTTCAATGCACTGGATACTAAACTTCAAGAACCGAGAAGGTCATATAGTCAGGTGGATACAGCATATTCAAGAATATGATTTTGAAATACAGCACAGATCTGGACCACTTTACAGCAGTACAGATGCACATCCTAGGCACATCCTGTGAGCCATTCTGTTGTCATTGTGAACACCAGGAAGAAAAAGTGGCGAATCGCTGAGAGGAACAGAGGACAAGAATTAAAGGTTCTGCATCTTTTGATGGGTCACCTACCTAGAGTGATGGGGGTATTAGGGAAGATCAGCTGAATGATCCCACTTTGCAGCCATTACTGAAGTGGAAAGTAGCAGGCTGTCGGCCAAAATGGGAAGATATATCTAGCCTGAGCGCAAAAGTCGAAGCATACTAGGCAAAATGGGATTTCCTCATACTAAAGAATGGCATACTATAAAGAAACTGGGAAAGTATTGATGGAAAAAACCCGCACTTACATTTCGTCCTTCCAGAATTCAGGACTCCCGAAGTCTTAAAGGAAAAGCATAATAAGAGACCTGACAGGTTTAGACTGAGCTTCTACTGACTTCATTGTCGGGAGGATGTTAAGAATTGGTGCCGAATGTGCGACACCTGTACTGCGAGGAAGGGCGCAAGGGCCAGTGGAGAAGGTCACTTCCAGAAATACAATGTTGGAAACCCATTCGAGAGGATGGCAGTAGATTTTCTGGGTCCCTTGCATGTCACAGAGAGATGTAATTGGTATCTCCTGGTTGCCCAATATTACTTTACTAAGTGGCCTGAGGTATTTCCCCTCTCAAACCAAGAAGCATGTATTGAGGCCGATGCACTCATAGACATGTATTCTCGAGGTTTGTGGTAACACTAGAACTCCACTCCGATAAGGGAGAAAAACTTTGAAGCTGCGGTCTCCCAGGAGGTGACAAATATTATGGGGATGAAAAAGTCTAGGACTAAAGCATTACACCTTCAATCTGATGGAATGGTCGAGAGGCTTAACCGCACTCTTAAGCAGTACCTGTTGATATTTGTGGCATACAACCAAAAGGATTGGGATTCACAGCTGCCATTGTTTCTCCTTGGTAACCACTCAGCAGTTCACGATTCCACAAGAATGACACCATCAACGATGCGGTTTGGAAGATAGTTACTCCTACCTAGTGATAAGCTGTTTGGCCGACCGACAGAAGAGGAAGCTGCAGGCCCTGATCATTCCAGCGAATTATTAAGTAAGAGGCTAGTCGGCGTTCACGATTTTGCTTGACATCACATCAGGATAAATAGTGACAGGATGAAGACGCAGTAGGATAGGAGAATGTTGGGCGAGGTATTTCAAGTGTAACTGCTGTGTTTGTTAACTCAAAGAAGCGAAAATGTTACAACTATAAGCTTAGAAATGTTGGGAAGGTCCATACAGGATTCTGAATAACATCAATGATGTCGTTTTTCGAATTTTTCGTCAAGGCTCTTGTGTGAAGCCCAAGTTGTTTACATCGTCCGACTGGCACTCTACGAATATCCAGAAGTTACAGGACCTGTCTGGGACAAACGAAATTGATGAGGGTGCAGTGCTACGTGACGCTGGTCTGCGTTGACCTTTGCCCATCCTGCGCGAGTCGGTGGAAGAAAAGGACAGAGTAGTGATATGCGTGAAGAGAGGGGAGTGGCAAGAGAAGTGACTGGTGGGAGTGGAATCTGCGACTGTGAGCGTCGCGTCGGTGCGGTGATGAGTACGATTGGCGGGCTAGACTAATAGACTTCATGCGTGAGTAAAATACATTTCTGATGATGCAACTGACAGACTGAACATGTGTTAGTTATTAGTGTGATTTAAATTACTATAAAGAAAACTGAGGTTTACTGAAGGACTTAAATTAGTGTTGATATAGGCATTAAATACTATGCTCAATGAGATATAAAAAGAGTAATAGTGGAGTAGATATTTATTTATATGCTGTAAATAATAGTTTTGTGAATAAATTATAAATAAAATTTAGGTATTTTCTTATTAAGACCTCCATATCTCACGAACTTAGATACGCCCCTCTGGCGTCTTGTAACAGTATCTTTTTGGCATTTTCTTTGTTTCTGAAAATTTTCGTAGGCAACAATTATTCTCAAAATGTTTTTGCTAGAATGTAAAATGTAATAATGTGCGTATGTGGAGATTTTTGCAGCATTTTAAAATTTGTAAGTATCAGTTATCTCTAATATTTTCTGTATCTGATGCCTGCTTGCACTTAGTTTCGTTCGTGAAATGAGCAGGTTTTACGCACCTGCGAAAATATTACTTCTTCTCACTTGTGGTATTTGCAATGGTTGTAATCCCATATAAGCAATAAGATCACTGGATGTAAATTGTAACACAGATGTTCTACTCCAAAAAAAAATATTCTACCTCAGTATGAATATGGTTAAACAAAGTAATGTTTGCAAAAAATAATATTTGAAGTTTGTTCCACTACAAGTGTGCGTAAGTTTATGAAAATAAGATGATAACCAATTAACAGCGTTTTTGTTCCTATGTGTATTAATTATAACGGAAGAAACAATACGCATCTATTAAAAAAAGGCTTTGCAATTTTGTAGCAACGAAAAGCATTGCTATTAACTTTTCAGTAATTAGTGAATGTAGTAATTTTTTGTCAAATGTATTGGTTTTCCTTATTACAGTTCTTCTACCCATAAACATTTCTCCACAACCTACAAAATTGCAACTGGGCACATTTACACACTTCCACGAACAGTTCGAAATGAGTGTCCGTCCTTTCCGTGAAAAATAATGTACAGCTATCGAGATACATTGGAGAAGTGAGCAGCAATCTGATATCTGATTTCTCACGGAGTACTAACACTCGCTGTTACATCATAAAGAGCAATGCGATGGCTCACGGATGGTCGCATTCTCAATGAAAGAGTAGCGTACTGTGTAAAATATACGGCAATTTGTTGTTTGTATGTAAAAAATTTCACACAAACGAACTAATTTGTAAGAGCTGTTACTTTATTTATATTGGAATTATATTTCGAAAAAATATAGTTATTATTGAAATACAAACTAATTTGAGTCAGATGTATGAATAAACCTAATAAACGACCTTAATCTCAGTTATCATGAATCTTCTTATAATAGTACATTAAAATTGAGTGACTCAGAGAAATATAACTGTCTTCAGGACTGAATAATCTCTAGTGAGTCTGTAAATATTATTCGCGAAATTAATGTGCGCATTCCATTGTCTTCAGTGGTTCACTATTCACCGACTTAGTATTAATTCTCTCACACTCCATCAAGCATTCCTGCTGTTAAAGTTTCCTTGTTTAATTATGACAAGGGATTTGAAATTAAAACACACAATACTAACTGATGGAATACGTATTTTCTTACCTTCATTTGAGAAGAAACAGTACTCCTATTATAACTAGTTATTATCACATTTATATTCTGCGTGAACGGTTAACAGTAGCGTTATTCGATGGAACAGATGAGCACTATCACTTTTTTTTTCCTTTTTTGATAAATGGGTTGAGGCTTAAAAACACTTACAATTGTATTATTTTTAGGTGGCCTGAGAACGCTGAGGGATTGAAGATATTGTGATATTGGCAATATTCGAATTTCAAACCTGACCAGAAAGCGATGTTTCCATATTCTATAAAGAAATTATATTGTAACTATGCAACATGTAACCTTATAATAACCATAAATAGAATATCAAACTTATCCCTTCAGTTTAATTAAACGACTACTAGAATGATGATAGTTCCTATGCAAGTTATATATTTACAATGACAAAAATTATTATTATTTTGAAGTACTGATAAGATAGTAGAAAGGGGATGTTTGGGCAGCACTTAACAAAGGGGTCTTGAAAGCAGATAATAGTAAAGCAAGGTGAACATGGAGTGGAGCCGGAATGCCAGGGCAGGAGAAATAGGATATCCCCGAGGAAACCCGCCGACTAGCGGCATAGTCAGGCACGATTCCGAAGTGTGAAAATTCAGGAGTGACTCCACCTGGAATCGACTCCGATTAGCCTTGGTGTGAGGCGAGTGCTCTTGCTAATACACTAACCGCGTCCCTTACTGATAAAGTGCATAACTGGTAAAATACAAGAGTGAAAGAAAGGTAAAAGTTTTAAATAACTCCCTGCACTGGAGAAAATTATTCATTGTAACGAATACTTTAAAAAAAACAGGAACGCTGAACTCTAAATAAACAAAAGACAGAGCAACGTCAACAGCATAAATTCTTTTAAACGAATGCGTAAACTGACAGCTGAAAAACTTTGTTATGGTTTCCTGAAAATACGGCTTTCAAATTACATTATGTTTGTAAAAAAAAAATTACTGTTAGCTGTTAAGCTTGTCGTTACAAATAACTTGTCTGGTTTTATCAACATCAGAAACATGAAACCCGAGCAAATTATATTCCTGCATCATCGAGTGATGTATTGAGGCTAATTTTTCACTGGGAAAATGTTATATCGGCGAGGCGTAAAATCCCAGCTCATGTGAGAACGCGGTATTCGTATTAGGATGATGAGGAGAGGGAAGGAAGGCGGTTGTGCGAAGCCGGAGTTTTTAATAACGAACTGCCTGCAGGATGATGTAAAGTCAACATATATTGCGAATGTCGATGAAACAAAGAGCTTAATAATTTTTCGTCACTCTTGCTTTCTAATAAGCGATGAAATTACGCGTTAGAGAACTTATACATTTGCAATTAGGGAAGCATTATATAAGTGTAAGACCCATCTAGACTGTTAAAATAAGGACAGTCTTTTGGTGGGTTACAAGAACAATTTAAATATTGTTACACGTGGCTGGTCTGCACTGCTGACCTTGGTCCGCCCCGCGCGAGCGGGCGAAAGAGGAAGACAGAGCAGTGATATTATATTGGGGCGGTAAGTCAATGGAATGTCTTGAATGACAAGCGAGCGATAATCCTACCAGAGTTTTGAGTTATGAGGGCATTCAGACGCGATAACTCTTTGGTGGCTCACCACTCCTGACCTTCGGCGGATGGATTTTTGCATTTATTGGAAGAATGCTCTGGAATACTGACCTCGTTCTCTCAGCGTGACTCGGGGTGCGTTGAACCTTCTGGATGGCAAGGGCGACCGATATAAAAGTGTGACAGGCCTCCGAGCCGGGATTTGACGAGTGGAGTGAGTTGATGAGCAAATGAGTGGCTGGAGCATCGAGCGAAGGACGAGCGGCAAGAGAATAGACAAATGGGAGGAAATATCTGTGACTGCGAGCATCGATGCAGCGAAGAGTACAACTGCAGACTGGACTACTGAACTGGATGCGTGAGTAAAAAACATTAAAAATGATGGCATCAGACAGACTGAAAGTTTGTTAATGATGACTATGAGTTAATTGACTATAACCAAATATAGACATTAAGAAGGACGGTAATTAGAGTTAAAATACACATTAAAAATTGCGCTCAATAAGGAATGAAAAAATATATAGTGGAGATAGATAATTTAATGCTGTAAATAATAGCACTGTGATTTAGTCCTTTATTTATATTAAGACCTCCATATCCCTCACGAACTCATAATTGCTAACATAATAATGGCAACATAAAAGTTTGCTGTATTCCTGTATGGGATTATATCTGCTAATGTACATATCGTTGCTACAGAAGGGCACTGCGTTTCTGCTACAAAACAGATAGTACCTCCAACAGAACCACATAAATAATGTTTTGCATGGTTCTCACAACAATCAGTACTGTAATAACCTAAAGAACACTCTGTTGATGCTACTCTCAAACTTGACTACATAAGTGTTCAGTACTAGTACAGTACTGTTGGTATTGCTAGCTATGATAAAATATTTAAATGGTACTTGCAACACATCACATGACTGTAGGACTATCTGTTTTAACAGTCTAGGTGGTTCCTACAACCATATATTTTTCTCAGTGTGCGTATCAAAATTAAAATATGTATGATCTACAATGTAAACTTTGTAATTAGTAAGCCAAATATGCACCCATCAACGGCAATGAGGTCGGTCAAAATAAAGTACGTTCGTACCTAAACGCTGTTCATGGTCACGTTAGCACTTTGGAAGTCAACCTTTGGAAACAAAATACTGTGCGTGACGGTTTATATGTTATATTACACTAGCATGCAGGTTCCCAGTTAGGTTGGCAGATAACTAATACAAATAGTTCTGAGACTTCACTAAGGTAACTTATACTACAGGTTAGGAAGATCAACGTTAAAAGTTTGGCAGTGGAAACATTTTCGCCACTAAGTAAGTGCTAGTATCGCCAAGGTACCACATTTTCTTTATTTTGTGCGTTAAAAATCAGGATAACTACGATACTCATAACTTAAATCCAAAACTTCTTAACTAAGTAGAGATTCCTATTTTACTATTCACGTTGCTTAAAATTTTAATTTGAAGTTACCTTATGGAACAATGCGCACCTAGGGGTGGAAATTTTTCCTATGCCAAATCCTCCCATAAGAAATCTTGTTTGGTTCCTAATCTGAGTAGAACAAAACGTAACTTGATGTATTGAGAACTTTTGGCTACTGATGTCAATGTTTCTTTTTTTACGATCATATGCTCTTAAAAGCACGAATTTGCATACTATTTACATAATTACTCAAAAAAATCCACGGCTGCACCTTGATGACGCACGAATAAGGTGAAACGGTCTATTGGTATGTTAATATTACTTATGATGGAAGGATACAGAATGAGTAGGAAAGTAGATCTTAAGCAGGGTTTTCCAAATTGTTCAGTTAATTGTGAGGAACGTATGCAGTTCATTCACTCTTAGTTCAACCTTTGCTGAAACTCTGCTAAAGTTCTAGTTCCGGAATATTTCTCCGCCTCATGCAAACAAAGCTTAACCGCATTCGTGCGCACTCAGTGTAATAATATTTTGCCTAAGAACTATTTCTTAATAGGCATTACTGACATACCTATATTCCCTCTACTTATACTCATATAAATTATAGATTAAATATAATAATTTAGAGATAAAATGTAAGTAAAAGTTCGATTTAACACAAAATAAGGTATTTTGATGTTAGCACTATTATAAAACGCTTGTGATATATGATATATTTAGTAAAAAATAAATCATGTCTTACATGGGGTGATTTTACAAAGGTTAGATTAAAAACGTTTGAAAAAACCGCGAATAGACTATAACAGGTTCCACCCGATTTTCACGAAAATAAATTCCTTTGAACATGCATTTCAATACACTTAAACTCAGATCCACTTTCGCGATTGGATCATTTCAACTGCTGAGCCTCCTAGGGGCCTCCCCGCGAATTACACACGTTCAGAACCGTAGTAACTTTATTTTCATTGGCCCAGTCAAACACGGCACTCTCTTCGACGAAGGCACGCAGCCAATAACGGAAGGAAAACTGCAAGTGTGCTTGTGGGATATTGAAATCTAGCTTACGTGGAATTATTTTCGCTAAAATCAGGTGGCTCATAACTATAGGTATGTTTTTCATGTTTCTCAATGCCTGATAACACCATTTCACGGGGTTTCTTTCTTACAGTAACACGATGCTGGGGAAAATGTCAGCTGTAAATTCTCATTTCCCGCTTTAAAAAATAATAAAACTTGGCGTGCGAACGAATTTTTGTTTGGGGCTTGCTTAGTTCGTATCGGTTTTCGTGCGACCTGACAAAGAACTCAGTCAAGGTTTTTTTAAATTTCGAATCGTTAAGAAGGTGAAAAATGTTCGAACGTGTTTTCGTTTACCTCTATTACATTGTTTCAATGCCCATAACATTCAAACTAACATGTGTTTCAAAAAAATTATCAAGCGAGAAAGTAACAATAGAAGCGAAACCTCTCTTGCCATTCATTTTCCTTAAAGAGACAAAAAAAAGTTGTCAGTTACTGAGCAGAGTCAATAATTAAATAGCTCATTTTCGTAAAATGCGCGGTTAGTGAAATACCCCATGCTATATTATCTTCCATATGAGTTTCTATATACCTTTTTTAAATTACTTAATACCTCCGTCAATAATTTCATGAGTAATTTTCGATGAATCGTGAGCTGCCATTAACCAACTTTGTGTTGCAATATACAATTCGTTTCTATCAAACATAACTGTCAGAACTATAGCATTCCGAATCATATAGAAAACGGCCAAAATAACGTGTATTAACAATTTCTAGGCCATCTCTTATTATTTGGCTTGTGGCACTATTTTGTTTAGCAAACTGCTACCAAAAATAAATAAAGTGTTCAAACACATATGCATGCTAGATAGAAAAGTCCAACTGTAATTAATAAATCATGAGAACAATGTGGTAATATTATATATATGAGGCAGAGGAGTAAAGTAATAAAATAATTATTAAAAAAAAATAAAACATGGTAGATACTCCCCCTTGAAAGCGAACGGTAGGATGTTCCTCTCCATACGTATCGTTAAAAACAAGATCATTAACATAAGGTACTGGTAATGGCAAGTTCATTTTAGACCGTACAAACGTATTAGTAAACAAGTACAAGAGCAGTGTGAACATACACAAATCAATGAACCAGACATTATATTGATGATAATCATTTGAAATCAATGTATCTAAATATGTTACACTTAATAGTCTTAAAAAAAAGTTGGGTACCCATTTATATTAACAAACATGATGAGAAGGAATGTAAAGACGAGTGCACTTTCCATATTAAGCTTAGATCATGATTCTTATTAAATAGTACCTAGGTTTTTGATGAAGATCTTTGTTCTTTAAACAAGCATTGATTTGCATAGTTTTGTTTTACTTATTTTAGTTAGCTTAGTTAGCTTTGTGAGCGTAGTTTGCTTAGTGGGATGCAGCTGTAAGAGTTGCTTGTCACAAGGAAAGTAACTAGCCATGTGGATGAGCAGTCCACATGACCACCTAACTGACCATACACAATTTTTCGGGCTGACTAAAATAGGTTAGGCAAATATTTATTTAATTGGGAGATGTGTGCCCGACCCACGAATTTCCCTTTAACTGGGTCGCAATGTGCAACTGTAACTGGTGTGATAAACCTTTGAATTTGCAAAGGATCTTTCCACCTGTAGGCGAGTTTAGCTGCTCTCTTGTCGATGGCTTTACTCAATGTATGTGCTCGGCACAACACGAAATTTCCTACTTTAACGGGGTTCTGTCTACGATCCTTATCGTATCTTCTTTTTGATTTGCCATGTGACAATTTTAAATTCTCACGAGCTCTTTTCCAGATCTCTTTGGTGTCCTTCGGATCGTCACATAAACGATCAGCTAGTGACCAAAGATTGAAAATAGGAGTTTTTGGTTTGTAGGTGAAGTTGAGTTCGAGAGGGGTTGTTTGTGTCCCACACAGCGAGCATGAATAAATGCCATTTGTAACCATTCAAGGTCTTGATACCGCCTATCCTGGCTGTCAGCATGAAAAACAATAAGTGCAGAACGGAGATTCCTGTTGAAGCGCTCCGCATGTTATGGCTGTGGCTAGAAAGGTTTGGTGGTGGTTTGTTGGACACCATGAGTGAAACACATGTTTTTGAAAACCTTAGACTTAAACTGTGGGGTGTGGACCATTGTAAGATACATTAACTGATGGAATTCCAGAAGTGTAAAAAAAAAAAGTCCTGTAATCAAAATAGTGTTGTCTCTGAAGTTGCTTTGTGTAGTGGAATGAGCCAAACAAATTTTGTAAATGCATCTATGCACACCAACAACATGTTCTCTGATATGGAGCGGGGGAAAGGGCCAAAAAGATCAATGCAAATTTTCAACAAAGGTCGCTCCACAATGTCAAGTGAAAGTAAACATATTGTAGTGTCTTGCATAGATTTGCTCAAAACACAATGTTTACAAATTTTTACTCTTTCTGAAATATCCTCATACATACCTTTCCAAACAAATATACACCTGATGGCATTAATGGTTTGGTAAGTACCCAAATGAGCTCCCAATGGGGATGAATGAAAATTATGAAAAACGACATTACGAAGATTTTGAGGAAAGACAATTTTAAGTTCTTCGGCAAAACGGGGATTGCAATGCAAAACACCTTTAGATATCTCATATTGCTTAGGTTTTGAATTTGATTCATAATGTCGCAAGTGAAAGAGACAGTTATATTACGAGTTTCAATATTATGAAATGCTAAAGGGAAATCAGTAAACAATGAGCTGCAACGATTGGGTTCATGTTCTGAAGAAGTTTTCTCTGGATAATTTTCAAACATGCGTGACAACGTATCAACAAATACACTGAAGAGCCAAAAAAACTGGTACACCTGCCTAATATCGTGTAGGACACCCGCGAGCACGCAGAAGTGCCGCAAGACGATGTGGGATGGACTCGACTAATGTCTGAAGGTATGCAGGAGGCAATTCACATCAAGAATCCTACAGGGCAGTCCACAAATCCATAGGAGTACGAAGCGGTGGATATCTCTTATGAAGAGCACGTTGCAATGCATCCCATATATGCTCAATAATGTTCATGTATGGTGATTTAGGTGCCCAATGGAAATGTCTAAAGTCAGAAGAGTGTTCCTGGAGTCACTCGGCAACAACTCTCGACGTGTGGGGTGTCGCATTGTCCTGCTGGAATTGTCCACGTCCATCGGAATGCACAATTCACATGAATGGGTGCAGGTGATCGGACAGGATCCTTACGTATCTGTCACCTGCCAGAGTCGTATTAAGACGTATCAGGGGTCCCATTTAATGCCAACTGCACACGCCCCATACCTTGACAGAGTCTCAACCAGCTTGAACAGTCCCCTGTTGACATGAAGGGTCCATGGATTCATGAGGATGTCTCCATACCCGTACACGTCCATCCACCCGATACAATTGGAAACGAGACTCGTCAGACAAGGCAACAAGTTTTCCAGTCATCAACAGTCCAATGTCGGTGTTGGCGGGCCCCTTGGCGAGGCATAAAGCTTTGTGTCGTGCAGTCAACAACGATACACGAGTGGGCCTTCGGCTCCGAAAGCCCATATAAATGATGGTCCGTTGAATAGTTCGCACGCTGGCACTTGTTGATGCCCCAGCATTGAAATCTGCGCCAATTTGAGAAAGGGTTGGACGTCTGTCACGTTTAATGATTCTGGTCATTCGTCGTTTGTCCCGTTCGTTCACGATCTTTTTCCGGCCGCAGCGATGTCGAAGATTTGATGTTGTACCTGATCCTCGATATTTACGGTACACTCGTGAAATTGTCGTACGCGAAAATACAAATTGTTTCGCTACCTCGGAGATGCTATGTCACATCTCTCGTGCGCCGACTATAACACCACGTTCAAACTGACTTAAATCGTGATAACCGGCCATTGTAGCTGCAGTAACCGATCTAGCAACTTTGCCAGACGCTTGTTGTCTTATATAGGCGCTGCTGACCGCATCGCGTTACCTTCATTGGTTCCATTCCTCTGTTATTTGCATACGCACGCCTATACCAGTTTTTTTGTCTCTCCAGTGTATGTTATGGGTTCCACGAATATGTTGGATTTAGAATTGAAATGATGTTTTAACAATACAACGACCTAATTTTCCGAGTTGCATTGGATGAGCAAGTAGCCATTGAAGAGCTTGGTTATCTGTTTCAAGTAAAAATTTCTGGTGTTCTAATAATTGTGTAAATTTATCAGTTACGGAAACAAATGCTAAATAAACATTCTAGTTCATAGTTGACCACTTCCTTTCCTAATGAGTGAGTGTTCGTGAAGTGAAATGGATGGGTTGCCTTTGCCCATCGTATTTCTGTGACAACAAAGTGCCAAGTTCTGTGCTGGAAGCGTCGGTTTGGAGAATGAATGGTTTGTAAAAATCAGCTGTTAGAAATACTGGAGTGCTTCTTTCAAAAAATCAAAGGCATCCTATTGTTCTTTAGCCCATACAAATTTTGCTTCCTTTTACCTTAATGCGTTTACAGGGGCTGCATGTTCAGAAAATTTTTAAAGGATTTGGAGTAGAAGTTGACCATGCCAATAAACCAGTAAACGCCTTTTGCATCTTTTGTTACAGGAAAATCTCTGAAAGCCTTGGTTTCGCTAGGTTCAACTGAGATTCCTTTTTCAGAAACTACATGGCCAAGAAAGCTTGAACTGGGAATTTTACCTTTTTTATGTTGCTGGTAATACCGGCATTGCGCAATCTGTCAAAAACTTTTCTGAGATGAGCCATATGTTTTTCGATACAGTTTGAGTACACTAACAAATCGTCCAAATAGTTGTACACAAACTTTTATTAGACATCGCTTAGCAACTGATCGAGTAGACGAGTTAGGACCTCGGCTCCTGTAGCAATGCCAAATGGCAAAACATTGTATTGGTACATGTTCCTGCAAAAACTGGTAAAAGTTTTTGAATTGTTGGTGTGTGGGACTTGATGATAAGTTGAATTTACATCAAAAACACTAAAATACGTGACTTAACTAAACCAATGGAAAGAAGAATTCTAATTTGGGAGTTGAACACTTTCAATGTCAATTTGTTTGTTTAAACGGCGATAATAAAGTACCAAACGATGATCATTACCTTTAGGTACTAGAAAGGCAAGTGTACTGAAATATGATTTGGAGGGTTCAATGATTTTAGTAACCAAAAGATCCTGAATCTTTTCTATCATAATTTTCATTTTTGGTGATACCAAATCGTAGTGATTACATTCCACAGGTTTGTTTTCGAGGAGTTCAACCTCGTATCCAATCAAATTTGTGCGTCCAAGCACTTCGGTCAGAACATGTGGAAATTCTGCACACAGATTTTTAATTGCGTGTTGTTTTGCACTATCTAGAAGATTCAAATCAGTTGAATTTTGTTTAGTTGCGACTTTTGATACTTTTACTTCTTCACTGAGGTGTGATTATTGACCAGAAAATGTAATTATCAACTTGTTAATAAATCTAAACATGATACATCTTGGTTTCATTTTAAAAAGCATCTGTGTCTTAGAAATGAAATCGGCTCCTAAAACAAGATCTGTCACCAGATCATCGCGCACAAGAAATGGAAAAACCTATGTAAACAAATGAATTCTGATTTTCACTAAGTTACTAGTTGTATTTGCTATGACTGATCTGAAGTTATAACACAGAGTAAATTTATAGGCTCAGTACTCTTAATTATTTATTTACTTTTAATTTTCGAAAAACATATCCTGACATTAGACTACGAACTGAACCTGTGTCGACAAGTCCATTGATATGTAAGGAACCAATTTGTGTGTCGAGACATGGTAAAAATGGTATTGTTAAAGGCAGAATGTTGTGACATTTTATTTTCCAAAGATAACCAATTTTCTTACATTTTCTGTCACTAACACCACTCCATGTGTTTCCTAAGGCATTAACCACAAAATCACTATTCACAAAACATGATTTTCAACTGGTTTGACAGCAGTGACTAAATTTGTTTTCTTCCAAAAACCTTATATTTAGAAAATTGTTCTCTTTAGGTGGCCTAGACTTCCCACGTTTAAACCACTGCTTTAAGTGTTTTTTTGCTTGGATTCTTTTTTATCCGTTGTTGGTAAAATTTTGCGATCAAGCTTTTTACAAAAACCATATGTTTTACTATCTTTTCTCTGGTCCTTAGGAATTAATTTCGTTTTCTTATCACCTTGGGATGGTTCAGACACTTTCCCAAATCTTTGGTGTTCTGAATAAAAAGATGATGTGGATTGGCCTATGAAATGGTGGTGAAATTTACCTCGGGATCTGTCTGCAAAGGCAACATTGGTGCATTTAATGCACAAAAGGTCCTAGTCAGCAACAGTATGTGGTCTGGATGTGAAAATAGCGCGCGAGCGCTCAGCGGGATTTAACCCATGTAATATGGTAGAGACTAACTCAGTCTCAGAAACACATAATCGAAAAACCATTGCAGCCTCTTTATTTTTATAACGTAATGAGAAATAGGTTCAGAGTGTTCTTGGAAACGATTGAACCATTCCAATCGAATGTTGACTAAAAGTCTGGCAGGGATGAAATAATCCAGTATATCCTGGTGATACTAGCCATGCTGTAATTATTGCTTATGGCAAAAGTGGTTCTATCACTTAAGGGTGAACAGGTGAAAGGAAAAAAATGTTTCCTGCGGCTGGTTGTCACGGATGTTCCCTTTTCGTTTAGTTTTGATTATTTCTCTCAATAGCTTGAGCAGCTGTTGAACACTGAGACCATCGGCCTCGGGGAATTTTGCAAGAACTCTTTAGAGAGGATGCGAAAGTTTGCCAAAACAGAAAGTGATGTTTGGGGGTTTGGGAAGAAAAGGGGTTGGGAGTAAGGAAAAGTTTGAGAATTTAGGGGGGTTAGGTGGGGTGAGTGGGGAAGATGGGCTGTCTACTGAATGCCGAAATGTTGAAGGGGTTGGAGCGGTTGTCTGAGGGGGTGGTAGGTGTCGGAGCTGTTTGTTGAGGGATTACCGAAATGGTGTTGTGATATGTTGCATCAGAAATTTGTAATGGGTATTGAATACTAACTACGAATTGAGAAAGCAAGGGCTGGCTTGAAAGGGGGTGTGGTAGTTTGAAGAGGGAGGGGGTGAGAGAAGGGAAGGGGTGGTTTGGTAGTAAAAAGGTTTTGCGAAGCCTGGCGTGTGGTTGCAAATAGGACTTGGGATGCCTGGGGAAGAACAAAGAATTTTGTGAAATTTGGGATACAGAGGATTGTTGTGTAATAACAGGGGTGTTGGTTGAAATGTTGGTGTGAAATTCTGGTGGACACTACTGTCACAGTAGTCAGGATACTGCAATCCTCAATATGTTCACTATTACTTACATTGCTAGCAATACCACACACTGATGAAGCTTGAATACGGTTGTCAGGAATGCCAGAGCATGACACAGTGGTGGTGGGTGGTGTGTATGATAATGAGGATATGCTTGAGTCCCCTGACTCTAATGACATAGGGTCTAAGCCCTGGAGGTTAATGGTTGGTGATGTAATTTTTGAAATATTTAAAATTTCCAAATCACGGGTTAGATTGGAGGTGGTGCTGGGGTCCTCTGAAGACTGCGTGACAAATATGGCGATGGGTTGATTAGCCAGATCAGTTAGCAACTCATTTGTTTGTATTTAATTATCAAGCCACTTGCATGTACAGATCATGCATACCATCTTGGCGTAAAATATATAAGTTGGTGAATCTAAGAATGACATAGTTGGGCCTAGTTAGACACCTACTTAGACCCGTGCTGCTGGGAGCAGCCTGTAGTGAAATAGCTGTTTCACTTAACTGTTCAGGCTTGCCAACACAAATGCTGAACTCTACCATCTAATCCATGCTATTCAGATTAGTTATGGAAGGCTGGATACGACCGTTAAAAGCCAGTCGAGTCCTTTTACGCAACATTGACATATCACCTGATGCATCTATTATTCCGGACTACTAGCTCATATTGCAATTAATCTCTAACTATAAATTCCGGAAACCATATGTTAGTTATATTGAAGATGAGTAATGAAAACAAATGGTGATGAAAAGGGGTTATAACACACTTAAAAACACATGAAGTGTTGTTTGTTAAGGCTAACACTTATATCAATAGGCATGTGTTTCCATTTTCATTTTAATATTTAAAATTTGCAAGTTTACACCATGGGAAGTTCACAAACTATGGGAAGTTCTCAAACTATGGGAAGTTCACAAACTGTGTGTTCAATCGAAATGAAAATGAAGTGGAAATGGCCGGTGGAGAGGAGAAAGTGCCATGGCAGTTCTTCGGTGAACGTGACACGATACACAAGTACCCCCTCACAACTACCAGGTTAGACCGCGAAGCTGCGGTATTTCCATACTACAGCTAGGTACGGAGGTACCGGGAACTGTAATACAGATAACTGTGATTCAGCGAAGAAAACTTCGAAGCTCCGAAACTGCGATCGGTAATGCTGCGACCTCTAAAATGATCGGGCATGGATTAATACCAAAAATCACTGTTATTGCGAAACTGTGTCCGAAAACAGTAAAGCAACGCTTACCCATAAAAGAGGAATAAAACTACACTAACATAGCATACCAGCACTAAACTCTGTTGTTGCACAGTAAAACTACATGATGAAAAGTAAAAATTAATTCGACGAAACTACATCTTGATCTAGAGTTGTGCGCCGTCAAGTCAGATGTTCACAGCTAGCCAGTGGGATGAAGAATGCGCGCTCAATAAACAGTGAGCGCTCGAAAACAGCACGCGAGTGGTTGCCGCTAGTTGGTATAAACTTGCCCAAACAGCAGCTTTGATTGCCTTTCGAGCCTGTCAATAGCGTGAAAAGGGATGACGCGAGGCAAAAAAAATGACAGTGCCTGAAGGACACTGCAAAAAAAAAAAACTTTCATGTGGATACAACGGCGATACGAATAATACTCAGCATGTTAAAATACACATCCTTCATTAAACTGCGTGTGCAGTTCAACTGCCCGGAAATGCGTTGAAAACTTGGCTGAAGAATATTTATTGAGGCGACGAGGCTGGAAATATGTGAATGTTATGAGGCCCTCAATAATTTAAAATTAATGATAATCACTGAGGTAATTATCTCTCTCAAAATCAATCAAATCTAAATAAAATAAAATAATATCCCCCGTTGAAATCAAATTAATATAATGAATTTGTTCAAAATTAAACATGAAAAATAGGGAAAAATATTAATTTTTTTAAATAAATGAAACTGGATTTCCAACAAGTATGAGTTTTTGTTCACTGCAGTAATATATAATGTGACTTGATTATGTTCGTGTAGTATTACAACTATAAATGCTCAGAAGACCAGTATTATTTCATATTATCTTTATGTTGTAGTTATGAAGACAATCAACACATATTAAAAAAAATTTCCATAGAAGGATATGTTACGAGGATAGAAAAACCTTAACTATATACCTACAAATAAATTATTAGCATAATTTAATATGGTCGAAGGGGTAGTAGTGAAGTGCAAATCTGTGTTAACAGTTGTAGAAATTTATAATGCTTTCCAATACGCTGTGGAGTTAATCAACAGCCTCCACCCTCCTGTCTTATCACCACACAAGCTTCTCATTATTCCATTAGAATAATTTATCAAATTTAAGAAACTGCAATTTCCCTTCCAGGTCTATTTTGATATGAATATAAATATGGCCCAGAAACAATCACTAGAGTTAGCAGGGATATATTTCAGTGAACAAGGGGCAGCGGTGGCGTAGTGTCCAGGGCGCTCGCCTCCCACCAGGGCGATCCGGGTTCAATCCCCGGCGGGTTCACTCCCGGATTTTCGCATGTGGGAATCGTTTTCTCGGGATACTCCCGTTTACCCCACCCTTGCCTTCCAGCGCCGCTCCATTCTAGGGTCTCATCTCATGTTATGCCCGGGGATGACGATCACCTACGGGTCCCAGCTGGAAAGACCGTCACCTTGCCTTGCCCTGTGTGCACTCCCCACACGCCATTATTATATTCAGTGAACACTGCTTCTTACATGGGCAGCTATACGCGGCCTTCTCCAGAGTAAGATCGTCCAGTGACTGGCAGCCCTAGCACCTGAGGGCAGAACCACTAATATGGCGTATAGTAATGTCCTTCGCTAAAGGAAATTAGTTGGTGCTTCATGTAGTATATGCAGACGAAGCCGCGAACAGAAAGCTAGTTAAGTTATATTTATACTAACACACTGTTAGAAAATTCACCCAAACTTCAGTCATAATGGGAAGGCAGACAACATATAAACATACTTGGATAGACTTATTTATTTTATTTAATGTTTGCTTATTACATCACTTCTTTTGTATATTTTGGCTAACAGGGAAGAAATGTGCACATTTCATCAAACCTGACCGACTTCTGAACATGGGACACTTAAACCTGGGATTCATACTCGTAACAGCTTTACTTGAAGTTAACACCATATTGATGCTGGCAACAAATTAAAGGTTATCTTAAAGCTAATGAACCAAACTCTGTGTTAGCAGAAGATATCTTTTAAAATTCCATGCCGTCAAAAATGTTACACAAGTATATGTACATTTAAAACCTGTCAAATAAATTAAGGTCCAATACTACATATGAAATCAACTATTATAATGAATAACATAACTGTCACAGAAACCAAAGAAATCATTTCATGGTTTAAGCGTGGAAAAAAAATTGAAAACAAAAACAATTAATTTGAAAGTAAAATACAATTTTTGGAGCTGCTGGCCACCAAAAACCATATTTGTAGGAAATATTGTTTAGCTTCTAGACATTACTTATAAGAACTCTTTCCTGGAATAAAAAAATTTTAATATCATAGTTTTTTTGCATCGTGACGTTTCGAGGTCACAATTATAATGTTTTTGGGACGTAGAAATAAAATAAACGAAAACATTTGTAGAAAATCTAACCACGGCGACTAGAAAATCATATTTTATTTCACTTTAATGTACGATCAACCAAGTTCACATCCTAGACTGCTACAAATAATTATATGAAGAAAAATACCTTATTTTAAGTAATTTCGTAAAATTGCGAAAACATTATAGAGAGTGGTATTTAAGATTTCTTGAAGTAAATCATAGTGTTTCATTTTAATGGCGAATGAACTCATTTCAGATGAACGATGGGCATACATCATGTTTGTGATAACTTTGCAGTCACCAGTTGGCTTTCTATTTGTGGCTCCTAGATCCCAAGTTGGCGTCGAAATATTCTCATCTGGAGGCTCCAGGGCACCCGAGCATTAAAAGTTTGCCCTCCCTCCCGCTAGCAAGAGCTGCCGAGGGGCGGTGAACCGCGGAGTGTACAGGCCAGAAGGGCTCGAGAAAAAGGAGTGTGGTGCATGTGGTAGAGTATTTAGCTGGGGAGGGGGGAGAGGATGATATTGCGGAGATGGTGTTAGGCCGAGGAAAAGAGGGTTGAGGAAGGAAGAAGGGGGTTGATGAGGAAGTGGAAGAGGGTTGCTGAAGGGGGAGGAGGACGTACCACAGAGGAAACGCGGGTTACTCGTGTTCGTGCACGAAGGAAACGGGACCGCCAACGATGTGTAGAGGATATTAGATGTGGGGCGATAGAGAGAGAGAAGGAGAGAAAGAGAGGGCAGAAAAGTCTGGCGGTAGTGAGTGGGAACAGTAACCGGGTTGCATACGGTAGTCCACCCCAGCTTTGCTCTCCAGGACAGATCAGTGACTCTTCAAACTACAAGTGTAAACACAGCACGGTGTCCATGAACGGTATCTTCGTCATTCTGTGAACTTTCAAATGTTTATAGTTAAAAAGAACAGGATCATTTTATGTGGAGAGGCTAATCAGAATCCCCATGTAAAGTGTGAAGAACTTGTAAAGTTCATACTAAGTAAGGTACCATAAACGAGCATGGATAAATACTATTGAAAACCTAACCGCAGTGCAGCCAACAGGTGCCGGAATCGAACGCACGACCTCTTGAATGCGAGACAGACATATCATTGCCATGAATAAAATATTTTTGGTTTTTTAAAATGCGAAGAAATCGAAGAAAGTGTTTCTACCCATAACCACGTGACAGATTTAAGCGAATGCACAGGAGGCAGAAAACTGACGTTCATTTAATAAAGACTGATGGAAAATAATTTTAACTGAATGTAATAAGTCGCGGTACACCTACGAGTTCCGCAGCTACATTGTTTGTTATTTTATTCGTTCTTCAGGTTCCTATCCACCAGGTCATCGTAACTCTGAAGACAAATGATCTATGGCAAGTACAGTTGCAGTCCTGCGAAAATTACTGTGGAAGTTCAAATGTTTAAGGCGTTAACCCATCCAAAGACGTACTGAATTGCAGCGAGTTTTGTGCATGTAAAGAAGATGACTGGCTGTTTCCTTCACATAGACCAACACATGATTGAGACGACTGGAAAATAAATATTTCAAGTCACCTTTCGTAAGGGAAACTTTATACTGTACCGTTTGAGAATGATCAAAAATTACATTTTTCCAAAATGTGTAAAACATATAGTTAAATACTTCCGAAACTTTCATATGCGAATTCACCGCCACATTTGAAAATACTTCTTAGCAATAAATATCTAGTGTGACGCCTGAAAGTCCCATAGTTGCAGGATTCACAACGGAAAAAAAAAATTGTACGCCAATTCAATTCAGGGCCTTGAATACAGAGATGCTGGGGCATTTTATAAACATTTGACGCTGGAATATTTCTATTTAAGTGAAACATAACAGAACAGGAGGAAATATAGCTGAAATATTTATATGAAAGTGGAACGTACCATAAAAACAGTCAATAATTACACGGCATTGGACAGAAATGAATGGTAATTGAAGTGGTAATGTTGGAAAGGCCAGACTAAAAAAGCAAAACAAAAATGTCTAGTCACCTTATTACTTCCTGCCACAGCACAGAATGGAAAAAAATGAACTGTCATTTTTCTGATTAACAGTGAAGAAATTTGGCTGTCGGTTGCTAGAATAACTTTTGTAGTACTACAGCCAAAAATTCTTTAAATTTTAAAATAACATTTGTCTATGATTGATTTATAATGAACGTTTTTTTCACTATATTAATGTAACTAAATAAAATATGGCCAGTTTGTCCACATTTGCGTAAACCACGTAGATCAAAATAAAACACAGTATTTTAAATTCATTCTATATTGCCTTACCCCTGATACACGTAGTCAGAAGCGACATACCATACAATTTCAACACTCAGGACTGGGAATCAGCTACCATTGCTAGAAATTTGACCTATAGCCTTCTAATGTGCTAATTACAGTTTTGATGCACAATTATTTGTTTTGTAAATGTGTAAACAACACACGTTTACAAAAAAAATTTTGAAGCTCACAAATTTATTTTTATCATCTCAAAATCTTTTTCTGCTACTTGCACAAAATATGATTCTTGTGTTATAAACCGTATGTCCCAAATTAATGTTTGCAATATTTTAATGGGAATAACAGAGAATATATTAAACACAGTATGATGCGAATATTAATAAAAGTTAGAAATGTTCAAGATACCCGCCATCGGCAGCAAGACATCGCTTGCAACGCTAAAGAACAGAACTACAAACAGTAGCTACGGTTTCCAAGGGAGTAGATTCACTGGCTGTCCCAAAATCGTCTCTCATAGCATCCAGATTCTGAGGCTTTGTGAAGTACACAGAGTTATTTAGAGTCCCCCACGGAAAAAAATCTAACGACGTTAAATCTGGAGATCTGGGTAGATATTCAACACTTCCTCGTCGGCCTTTCCACCTCCCAGCAAATGTTTTATCCAAGAGCGACCGCACGGTGCACCGTCCCGCTGTAAAAAATCAGTCGTCATCTGAGTCGGGTTGGTGAACAGCTGGCACAATCTCTTCTGCAACATGACACGCTAACTTTCAACGGTCACCACTCTATCAAAGAAGGATGGTCCCACAAGTCCTCTGGCAGACATACCGCACCACGATGTTAGCACAGGAAGATTAACTGCTCGCTCAACCACAGTGTGGGGATTTTCATTGAAACTGTACTCACAGTTGTGACGACTGACAGTTCCATTCAGTTTTAAGGTTGCCTCAACGGACCAAACGATCGCGTCTGTCAAATGTTTGCCGTCGTTGCGCATGTTCACTACTCACTCACAAAATTTGAAAAGCCTATCTGGACCGTCTTAATACAAAGAGTGAAGGAACGTTTAAATGTAGGGACTCCACCTTACATCCTTTGCAACGCGATAGACACTTTGGCACCTGACTCACGCGCAGATTACTGTACGGACTTCGACTTCCCGGTGGAATGTGTGAATGCGCGCAACATAAACCATGCACTTCCTTCGCACGTGGTCGATGTATTCCTGCCGCATCGCCCTTTCTTCGCATCACACACAGTTCTGTCCGTCTCAAACTTGTCACGTAATTGTGTCTTTGCTACTCATAGCGGTGGCGCAGTATAGAATTATGCCCTCCATTGTTTCTGAGCCTCAATCACGTTCTTACGTTTCCAATAACAATTCAAAATCCGGTTACGTTGTTCGAAAGAAAACGCCACCTCCACCATTTCATCTACAATTGCAGTGCTGCCGCTCATAGCTGCAAGCGGAAATGAGAACAGTAAAATGGATGTACGCCCTCTTACACACCCAACGTCATCCCTATAACGTCAAATACACGCAGTCCCAGTAGATTTACGTTTGAGGGTTTCCCTGTTATTCTGTTCAAAGAATGAAATAATTTATTTGGGACAGCAGATACTGTATACAATGTTTTGGAAACTGTGTTTTTGTGTATAGTTAATATGCATTAACGCAGCCATCTGAATAAACTGTAATGTTAAGGATTCACATCGCGCTATTAAAGACAGAACGGTTAAATACTGTAGCATTTACTGATTATGGTAATTTACAGGGACCCGAGCAACTTTTATAAAGCAACAGTGCCAATGCAATATAGGACATTTTATCGGTTGGACTCGAGCCCTTGCCCCTTAGGTGTGTGTATAACCAAAGCAAGAAGAAGTTTTGAAAACCGGGATTAATTTCATTTCTTTCAAAAGTAATTCAATTCTGCAGTACCACGTGATACCAGCAATTTAAACAGCATGTCTCTAAACATCACCAACAAACTATGGGAGGTGATTCCTTATGAAAAATTAAGTATAAACTATAAAGGACACTTTGTACCTACATGCAATATTAAGGGAGGAATGACTCTTTAAAAATCAAATTTGTAAACAGTAATATCCTTAAATATCGGAAACTAAGTGACATTAAATGACAATACTCCAAACATTATTTTCTGTTCTTGGGATCCTTTACCTACAGCAATCATGTGTTTATACCTTCCACGGTAATCAAAATAATAGGGGTGGCCGCCCTCTTATTGAATGCAACTTTTGTACCGTCAGAATTTTGTAATGTTTATGATGGCCTATTAAGCAGTGCCACTTACGTAGCAAATATGGTCCTCTTCTTGCAAGTGCGTAGGAGCCACCGTTTTCGTTCTAAACACACATGATGCTTCGGTCCAGCGTTACATTTCCTAACACTTAGGCCACACTAGTAACATGAGTCAATGGTGGGCTGCTGGGTCCACTGCACAAGTGATGGTGGAAGACATTTAAACACTTGCTGTAAACAACCTGTACCACAAATTAATAGTCCTATGTGTCAAGCAAAACACATTATCTGTTTCAAACATTAAACATCAATTTCGTGAGAACCATGGGGTGTAGCATATAGGCAAGTCAACATTTTTTGATACAATAACCATCCCCTTTACGTACTGTACTAGTGGTGCAGTTTTCAAGGCATACGGCACACAGTTATAAATGCATAAACATTCCCAGCATCCTCAGCAAGCTGTCTCAGTTTTGAACGCCCATTTTGTAAAAACACTTATTATTTCGCCATTTCACTCCGGAAACACCCATCCAAATTTCGAAGTCGATAGTTGTTCATCTTTATAAATAATCGTCCGTTCAACGAATGTTGACTGATGTTTTCAGCTAACTTCTATAGAGTCTAATTTTGGAGAGGTATGATGGTGGCCTGACGATCAATGTGTGCAGGAAGCCAACTCTTCAGTTAACTTTTGGAAAGTTGTTGATATCTGTTGAGGCTGGTTACAGACTGTCAGAAAATGAATTTTATTTGCGTTCTTAAAATGCTTAACATATCTATCTGCGCGAGATGAAATTTGTTCCACACAAGTACAACATACCCAAGAATACAGAGGAGGAATAACCTCTTACTGCCGCGAAGACCAACCATACGACATCAAAATGGTGTCACTGACCAGCAACATGGCGCGACCACGTTCGCCAATAAGCGCCTGGTTACTTATTTTCTATCTGGCAACCCAGGCAATAGAGAATATTACCCAGCAGGCAGTGGCCAGTCAAGACACAAGGGCCGCATAGCCAATCAGAAAAAGAGACCGCTTACATAAGAGGAACCGCCATTCCATTTCACTTCTGTATATTTGTCTATTCCATATCACAGGAGTGAAGTTTTAACTAGGTGTATAACATAGGGCTTAAGCTGCAGTTCTGTTGGCGTCTGTAAGTTACAGGTGATTCCTGGAAGTTTCAACAGACTACCTTTTTCACATTGATAACCTCATGTTTCATATTGTGGTAGCTTTTTTTGTAGGTAAACTGTAAATTCGAAACAGTCAAAACTGTGCCAAATGAGCTAATTTAACTGCAGATGTGCTGAAACTGCTCCTATTAAATATGTAAATTTCTTCTATTCACTGATTAAACAGTTATTTCTACTGACTCCTAGTGAATTGCACTGACCTGGCAGTACAACCGCTGTACGTTCCATCGATTCGCCGGTAGATAACATATCATTAACTGAAGATTTAGTAAAATAATTGTACTGATTGAAAGCACTGGTTAAGATTTAGAGTCTATGTGTTCGATAATAGAAAACACGCACGCATTTAATTCGGAATTTAATTGAAGTAATTTTATTCTACGTGTGGGCAAAGCTCTTGTAATTAGTCCGCTGACAAAATCCTCATACTGGGTAGTAAATGCGAGGTTGTCAGAATAAATAAGCCTGGTACATTTGACTACTGCCTGCTTGCTAGCGGATATATTTAAGAAAATGTCTGCCAAGTCATCAGGTAAGCCTTAATTTTGAGCCATCCTTCTGCTATATTTGTCTTGTAAACCCACAAAAAATTGCAATTTTTACAAAGGGATGGTTACGACAACGATAAAAACGAATTTATTTGTTACGGTGTAACCGAAACAGCAGCGGCATTTGATGGATTAAGGTATGCAATGTTATAGCGAGTTAAATAAAGTTAATAAACGCCCACCTGTTCTGCAATAAAAAATTTTGTCATTGTCGTTTTACCTGCCAGGAATTTATAGAATTCATCCATACTCCTAATAATATGTTTCTTGCTCGATTTGGCAGTTGTTTTGTTGTACGGTTGTTGTCTGCTAGGTTACTCGTGCCCTTCACAAGTTGACGGATAATATGCAACTAACTGCAAACGGGAAATTTGACGAGTGCTTCTCA
Organism: Clitarchus hookeri; assembly: GCA_002778355.1. Classification (NCBI taxonomy): domain Eukaryota; kingdom Metazoa; phylum Arthropoda; class Insecta; order Phasmatodea; family Phasmatidae; genus Clitarchus; species Clitarchus hookeri. Next base: position 259,350 of record NQII01000589.1, on the reverse strand, counting down.
ATATCGATTTTCTCTAACTGATCCTGAACTGCTCTCTTGTGACGTGGTATTCACTGCGATTAAAGAAATTGGCACCGTCAAAGCTGGATACTTCGACCGATTTTGATATTAAATTGGAAATATTACAAGTGTGTACTGAATTAACGTGAAACCAAGTATTGCATATTTGGGGCTTTCACTTAATCTAAAAGTTAACATCATTATTTTACATTATTTTGATAGGTTTTGGATGGTGGTTGGTTTTTTTTTAGTGGTCACTGTTATTTCCTGTATGGGAAAAAATTTACCACTCATTAAAACACCAAACAACCGTTTCTGATCAATTTATACACGCCAAGAGGTTCCAATAACAGTAAAAATAACAACAATTATGTGGTACAATTTATTTGAGACATGAATGTTGTCAGCAAGGGTATTCCACTGTTTGTCATCTTAAATATACCTACTTAATAAAATAAAGTGAACCTACGAGCGCAAAACAAACATTCCAATATGTCCTGTCACATTTGTAAAATTTTTGGTCAAAAATAACCAAAAAGACAGTGAATCCCCATTTGAGGGTACCTGTCCCTCGTTAAGCGTTGTTAAGGGCAGGAGACTGTCCGCCGCGGGATAAAAGAATTTGAGAAGAATCGCAGATAATTAAAATAGTAGTTGATCAGATCAGCATTTTTTAAATCACAGTCTCGACGTGAAGGAACGACGGTGAACGCATAGTCGTAAAGGAGGAATACGGGAAGGAAGTGTAATAAAAGACACGCGGAATGGATCGCTAACGATCTCCGCGAAGCGGAATGGTGGCTTGGCAATCAGGAAGTAAGGGAAGAAGGATGGAAAGAAATGATGAGCACGGATCTCTTAGTTCCTCTCCAGAAAAGGTGGCCGAGAGCTCCAACTTTACACCCCTTCCCCCCTTTTCCAATAACCGTAGGCACGCCGTGCAGTCGCGTTTCGTAAACTCAGTGTAACAGATTTTTCTGGACGTTCTACAGACTATTCCATGAAAACTAGTTGCAGAAGAAGCTCTTTTGAAAAATCACAAATAAATTGCTGTACGGACTGTTGACGGTCAATCAACACTTTCGAAAGCTCTGCTTAAGATATAATTTACACCTAATGTCGTATCCTTCCGCCGTGTGTAAAATTTACACACCCTCATGCCTGATCACTTTCTTCACGCGTCAGTCTTTTGCATACGTGGAAATCTTAGGAACCTTAATGTGTTACTTATATGCCATTATGTACTCTGATGTTTACAAAGTTTAAAAAAATTAACGGTATTTGCCCCACATTTTACATCTACACACGCATTACAATGTCAAGACATATAACTATTTTTCCTAATCCGCTGCCAACTTAACTATGAGGCTGCATGCCACGCGTACGGTATCTGTATGCAATTAACGGGCAGTGATTTTCTTTCAAAGTTTGATTCCAAAAGTGCTTTCTTTATATATATTTGTTTATTACGTACTTTAAGTGTACAGTACTTGTTAAAATAAACTGCACCTGTATTTTTTCACATTACAAACTGTTGTGAATATTGATTAAATAAATTTATATTATACAAATTACTAAGCTACTAGTTTACAAAATATTACTTGAATAAGTAGGAAAGTGTTTTGCTTTGTACAGGATAGGGATGTAGTGAGAGATTTATCCGAACTGCTAAAATGCTGGTTTGAAAACACATACTCACTTTGTTTACGCCTTTGACGCAGGGTCAATGTGGATAAGTTGAAAGAAGAACGAACATCCATCTCGACTATACAAGGAGCACCTACGAAAGCCCCGTTTAAGATCTACTTGTATGGACATTGTGTATTATTTCACTATACCGGGTGAGGCACTTAAGGCAGGCCACCTGAATAACACCGCCAATTTCAGCGGTAGAATAAAATGTTTCAGAGAAACGTAGCTTCCGTCCAAGGTTGTAATAACTTGATAGTGATAATTCCCCCGTACGTGGCAGGGTAAAGGAGATAAAAAGACCAAATCCATTAATTTCATTGGATGACAATTTTATTAACACCTTTGGATAGTGCGTAATAATACAATCGCTGAAGGTCAAAGACGAAGCAAACTGCGCCACCGCACGGAACAATGGGCCATTATCTGTGCTGTGCTGTTGTAGCGATCAGACAACATATTTGTGGCGTTTTTCAAACTGGCACAATGTACATGGCAGCCGAAGGAGTTTATATGGTTTTCATGCATGGCGAATGTCACAGCAGCATTAGAGCAGCAGTGCTATTGAATGCTGAGAGATATCATGATCGTGCCACACCGGCACGATTTGTCTTCGCGAACATAAAAAATACACTTCAAGAAACTAGAAGCGTGGAAAAGAAATGACGGCAACGACGAAAAACAGCAGCTGAAGAGGGAAATGAAATCGCCATCTTAGCTGCGGTAGCACACAATCCACATGTTAGCACAAGGCGGCTTGAACGTGAGAGTGGGATCAGTTAACGGAGTGTTCTGCGATTATTACATAGCAACAAATTTCATCCTTTCCACAGCTCACTTCATCAAACAGCTACTTTGGAAATTACTTTCGACATCGGGTACAGCTCTCCGAATGGCGTTCCCGACAACTACAAATCAATGACTTGTTCCTGTTCAAGACTTTGTTTACCAATGAAGCGTAATTTACAAACAACGAGCAGATCAACCTTCGCAACATGCACTACTGCTTAGCTGACAACCCACACTGGCCGAGAGAAGTTGATAAACAGAGGTCATGTAAACGTGTGGTGTAGCGTTGTACATAATCGTCTAATTGGTCCCTATTTAATTGATGGGACACAAAATAGCTTCACGTATTTACAGTTCCTACCAGAAGCGCTGCCGCAATTATTGGAAAACATCCCACTGTACATAAGGGAACCCACGTGGTGCCAACACGGCGGATGTTCCACTCGTTCTGCACAGATAATTACAACGGTACTTAACAGAACTGTCAGTGGTCGCTGGATCGGTCGGTCTGGAAACACGTAATGTCGTGCATGTTCCGCAGGCTTAACGCCTACGGACTTATATATTTGGGGAATATTAGAGGAACAGGTCTACAAAGACCCACCGACGGCTCCTGAAGGTATGCTATACCGTATAACACGAGATTGTTCTGCGATAAGTCAAGATGAAATTCGACGTGCGGTATTGTCTGCTCAGAATCGCTTTACAGTATGTAATAATGCACAAGGTCAGCAATCTGAACAGCTGATGTTATAATAAAATAACAAAGAAAGCGTAGTCTCAGACTGGCGTTTGTTTACACAAACGCCATCTACAGGACGGCGCCACATTGTTCCGTGCGGCGGCGCATTTTGCTTCGTCATTGACTTTCAGAGATATTGAATAACCGGCGGTGTTAATAAAAGTTATCCTTCAATTAATTACATAATCATACGCACTGTCAAGGGGTGTTAAAATAATTATCATTCCATTTGGATTAACGACCTTGACCTTTGTATCTCCTTTACCCTTCCACGTAAGGGCAAATTATTACTATCGAGTTATTTGCGCCTTGTACCCAATCAACGTTTGTCTGAAACATTTACTTCTGCCACAGGAAGTGGCCGTATTATTCAGGTGGCCTGGCTTAGGCGCCTCACCCGGTATGTAACATCAACATTGCGATCAGTACAATCACTGTATTCATGCGTCGGTCAAGTGAAAGTGTAAAATCATCAGAAAAATAAATATTTCACAAAATTGCTAGTTACATAAATCTACCTAACACTTTAAGTTCGCCGTTAAGACATGGAACAATTTTTCTTCCGTCGTTACCAACTTTACTGGGCGCATGCCAACCATGGAATGCAGAATAAAATATGAATCGTGTTAAATATAAGAAAGTAATAGCCTAAGTAAATGTAACAAGACTTCTTGCATATTTATGAAGGGTGTGTACTTTTCTTAATAATCTCTTTAGGCAATTTGTCTTATTAGGTTTTTCGTCCTTTTTGCTTAAAGAATGACCTCACGAAGTTTGTTTGTACCACTTAATCTGAAACAACACACACACACACACGCTCACACATACACGCACACACTCTCTCACACACACAAGCATATATAAATAATTAACACCAGTAAGATTTTTTTTTGGAAAGCCATTTTCATTTCATATCACAATGGAAAAAAAAATGTGTGCTAAACACTTAGAAAATTACTTTGAACATACAATGTCGTTAAACTAAAGGGCGGAGAACTGAAAAAAAATTCGTATTACAAACTACAGGGGCATTTTACTGGTAAGGCGGTTGGAAAATATATATAATATTTTGATAAACTATTCCCGTGAGGTTGTCAATGAGCTACTTACTAAATAGGACTCTGGCACGGTAGCAAACGCTGAATACGCTACAGTATATCTTCACTAGAAATTTAGTTACGGCGGAGTTCTAGAATTATGAATGGCAGGGTAATTGTCAGTGGAGGGAGCTTCCCGCTCGACGGGCCACGCACAGACGGCAGCGCTGCTTCGGCGCGGCGGTGAATGGACGTAATCGGTCGTGGCGGCTCTGATAGGCGGAGCGGCGGGCCGTGCACAGATAATGCGCGTCCCTTCTGCTGCGTCGCTCCCTTCCCATCCCGCAGTTCCCGAACTACGTCCGCACCCTCGGGGGACCAGCCGACCGGCGTCACAACGAGCCAATCACCGAGGAGCGGGACTGCCACTGATATGTACGCATCCGTGAGCTACAGCAGCGCGTCATCGCTAAACAGTCCGTCGCCATAGCAACGAGTCGCCAGGGAGGTATTGAACACACGTTTCAAAAATGAGGTTATTTTCGTACCTTCAATTTGTGTAGTTCCCGTCTGCTATCGATGTTTCTGTTATAAATTAAATTGAAATATATTTTTCACATACTACCCTTATTGTTCTGTGCTTGTGTTTCGTTGAAATGCTAGTCTCCAAAAATAGTTTCCTACTTTTGCGTAAAGAAAAGTAAGGTTTTGTTCTGACATACAACACGAGGGAGGGCAAGTTTCTTCTTTGTCTTGTTTTATCAGCTGGCCAGCATCACAATACGACAATCACAGATATATAGAGACAGTGTGCGCTGTAATGGACATCCACACTCTCTTTCCAATACACGGTTTATGTCGTTAACGCTGTCCTCCTTCCTGCGTGCGCTGTTGCCTGATATTGATAAGTTATCTTTTTGCAGCCACGAAAAAAAAAAAAACCTACGTGGCGTGCGTACAGTTCGATCACAATTATATGGTTTCTCACAGGTTTCAGTTACGAAGGAGCCGCTTAGCTTTGCGTGGCAAGATTGGATTCTCTCACGAGTTCTGAGGGAGGTAAACAGATACAATTCTCTTAATCAGGCCGTTTCCTTTACCACCCGTTTGTTACTCAGCCTTCCAGTTACATCGCAGAGCTGAAGTAATCTGGCAACAGTGTGCACCATTGTAATATTAAAGCGATATGTCATATCTCGGAAACCATTCAACCGATTTTAACCAAATTTCGTATGCTGACAGCGCAAGTTGTAGCCATTAAAATCACAGGTGAATATCGTGATTGGTCCGCAATTTTGGAAGATAGCGCCGCATGAAAAAATAAAGTGTTTATGTTATATCTCGAAAACTACTCAAACTTTTCGCCAAATTGGGCAAGTAAATGTAAGTAAATTAACTTTATTAGGCAATTATTTTAAAAATGGCAGCCATATAGCTATTATAGTTTTGTATGTTATATAGTTGAAACCATGTAATTAATTTCAACGAAACTTTGTATGATGGCTGTATATATAACAACAATCATACGTGTACACACAAAATATCTTTTGACCGCCATTTTGTAAAATTATACTACTTGACAAAATGAAATTATGTGATCTCCGAAAAAACAATCAACTTCTAACAAATTTGGCAAACAATTAACACTATGGCAGGCTATGTAAACTAATAAATTTTGAGTAGGTCAGACAAACATATTTTAAAAATGGCGGCCAAACAACATTTAAGCACCGAATTTTGTGTCTACGAAACTGCGAAACAAATATCAAATTAACTTTGTAAGCTGACAATATCAGTTATATCCATAAAAATTGTATATGCAAAGAATCATTTCTCCTCCATTTTGTAAGATAGCCCCAAATGAAATAATACCGTTTCTATGCCGGGAAAAAATTAACCTATTTCTTTCCAATTTGGCGAAGAATTTGTCCTATGTAGGCTATATTATTTTTTTTGTTTTCAGAATATAGTTCTCTTGTTTTCTGAATGGTGCGTATACAAACATTTTAGCTTGGTGTGCTATATATACTAAACTAGGTAATAGCTTTAAATATAACTTTGTATATTTTATCTGTGACAATAATCGAATGTTCTAATATATTAAAATTTTTCCTCCATTTAGGAAGATATTCACATGATAAATAGATATTTTATTCCATATCTCGAGGATCAATCATACAGAGAATACATACAGAGATTCTCCTTTATCAGATTTTTTTTTACAAAGGAGTGCCAGGTGATTAAACTGAATATTTTGTGATATTTTCGGAATGATACGATGAATTTCCACAAAGTTTTGCATACCTACAGAATTCCAAGTATAGTTACATGATTTCAATGGAGCCAGGCAATTATTTAAATAACGGAGGCCATAAAAATATTTTCATTGTTTGGCATATATATTTAACAATTAAACAATTTCAAACAAACTTTTACGCTGATATTATTTATTACAAACATCGTGTACAAAGCCCCTTTATACGCAGTTTTGTAAGATAGCCCCATTAAAGAAAATGATGTGTTTATGTCATATCTCGGAGACCAATAAATCGATTTTCATCAACTTTTTTACACAAGTAGCGTTATGTTAGGTCATGTAAACGTATGTGTTTCCGTGGCTCAGGCACTTATTTTCTAAATGACTTCCGAGTAAATATTCCAGGTCAATGAACCCTATCATTCAATCCATTAGACTAATTGCATCCGAAGTTTATGCTTCGTATCCTACCTCCGTGATGCAGCTGATTGCAAGTTAGCTTAATTTTACGAGTTGACCTGAATTCAAATCCCTGTTAAGTCACTCGTGTATTTTAATTGTTGTTGTACTGTCTCACATGTTTCTGGTTTCATCTCTAATGATATTGCTTTCAATGAGACGTCAATGCCTACCTTCCATCTAAGCTTTCAATAACTTTACTAAAATTAATTTGCACCCATGTAGAGGAAAGTAGGCTGATTATTTATCGGAAACTTCTTGTTTTAATTTCAGAACGTGTTGTTGCCATTCGCTATCGCTGTTAAACCAGTTATAGATTAAAATTTACATGTAATTTATTAATCACTTTGTGCTGGAGTTTCAGCGAAATGCTAATACCCACATTCCTCTGCGTTTTTTCACTCGTGGTTTCCGATCACTGAGATGGTCTGGGGAGCTTGAAGCAAATGGTAAGCTTCTAAAGTTCAACTTGGTGAAATTTCGCGTTGTAGAGTAAGATTCGGACGACTGTTCAGGTAATCGGCTGCTAATGAACAAATGTGGCCTTACAAGCGTCAACAGAATAGGTGGAACTAATCCACAAAATATATTTGCAAGTATGGAACAAGATTAAAGAATATTGAAAATCACTCAGCAAAAATTTCCTCCACACTGGAATTAATAAAATGGAGTAGAAACATGACATTATTGTCAAATATAAATAAAAAAATACATTTTTAGTAACATGTTCAAACTCTAACTGGTATTTATGCGTCCCGTTGAAGTGAACTCCATGAGACAGCAGCATAGCAAATATAACATAGAAACGTGGTATAGATTTGATAAGTAGAATTCTTTCAGTACTGAATAAACCATAAATATCTCCAGCCGGCTAATTGTTGGTTTCGCATTTTCCCAGAGTAAATCCGCTAAGGTGAAAAAATTAGATAAACATTCTTGTGGGCACACATTCGGTTGCATACGCATTATTGCTCATTTTAAGCACAGTGTTATAAAAGGCACAAAGGTCACTGCATACATTTGGCTTGTGTCCAAATGTTCTTCTTCCGGCACAGGCCATTGATCGGCCACTTGCAGTGTTAGAAATATTTTTCTGCCGCCGTGCCTACTAGACTCCGAATATAAAAGCACTCGTTGCTGGGTAGAGGCTAAAAACACTGACACTGTGGTCCCAGGAAATTAAGTCGTTTGGTGGCTAACGGCTGATGTACCAGTGTCATTAGGTGGAAAACAGTTCTCCAATAGATATATATGTACGTATAAATATGTAAAAGTAAAATATAATTCAGTTGACACTATTACCTGAAGGAGTCGATTTCTTTCAGCAATTTACTGAGGCAGTTTTCACTGCAAAAGTTTCAGTTTGCTAATTTGTAGCAGTTTACAGTGTGTCACTTTTCCAGCAGAGAATTCCTGCAGCGAACAGCATTAAACTTTTCGCGCTTGTTATGTTCGAATTTTGACCGCACGCCACAACAATAAGTCTTGAAGTCCTGGCAAGGTAGCGTGGATATTATACGCCAATCAGCACTCAGAAGCGAACATGTCGAATGCCAGCCTGGCCAACAGGGAGTCCCGCACGGCACGGCAGAGCCAATCAAATACGATGCCCTTTCTAGAGAAACACGCAGAGAGTCAGTGTTCTGAAATGGCTACGATATATCAATCAACGGTATTCCTTGTATGTTTTTCCAGTATATTTACCCAAATGTCTCGAGTTAAGAGACCCAAAGCCAAGACTTCTCACTCCTATGGCCAAGTTTTGATTGGCTTTTACCATTTTGGAAATCGATGACCAGCGTTGACTGGCGTTGAAAGTGATCCGTCCTTACATGTGATATGTGTATGATATTGAGCCTCACACTATCGTAATGTATGCAAATATGAAGTTGCCGAATAATGGCCGTGTTCCCAGTATCCATGTTACTGGAGGCCAGTTTGAAGGCCAACAAAATTGGGAAGAATTCGTGTCCGCAATTTCTAAGAATGTACATGCATGAAGATGAGATCACCATTCAGGGGGATCTGAAAGGAAATTTTCTCCATATACCGATACATTTATTCATCGTGAAAATACAACCACGCTTCTAGAAGAATAAAGGCACCGTTTTATTATTTATCAAGTCATATAAGGAAACAACTCACGGAAGCAAAATATTGTACAACAAAAAACTGTGGATATGCGTATAATATATTAAAAGGTAGTCACCCTTCTGCTACATTTGCCGCAAAGCCTTGCTTTAAATGTAATGTTACAGGATAAAGATGTGTTTTAGTTGTTACAATATTACTTCGACCTGTCTAGATCCCTTAATTACCATCCGACGATGAAATTACGTAGCTGTTTCTATTTTGATATGAACGTTATATCTACAATTAGTCAAGAATTTGCGGGCATAGTTATTCAAATCGTCAGATAAATGCGTTGTATTAATTCATTACTAAATATGAATTTTTTTCACACTCAAAGTATCGCGAATTTTCTACACGTTTGATAATGCTGCGTCTGTGAAAAAAAAATGTAAATCTGGTAGCCATCTTTAAAACGTGTTTATAAATATTTTTCTAATTTTAAAATTTACTGCTTGGCATTAAATAGGGATTTTTATATATTCACTGTTTGAACGCAGTGGTGTATCAGCTCGGACTAAAACACAAATATTTCATTCTTAACCCCCATGTCCAGTATCACAGATGTACCCCGCTAACGTCCACCAGAAATAGGTCGTGAACGCCTGTACTTAGGCAGCCAATGTCATACCACAGCAGTATTAATTGCAGATATTGCTGGCGCCAGCACATACCAACACACCATTCCGCCTATTTCGCGCATATGTCGGAGTCATACATGCTCATTCCCGGACATGACCAACTGCCTGCTTGAGATTACCTCACTTCTTACCACGCAGAAGAAAACAATGCTTTTCTGCCTTCAGGCTGGTGCGTTCGAACACAACTTACCTTATCAATATATTATCTAGGCTTCAAAGCTCTGAAAAAAGGGGAAAAAAAAAAAAAAAAAAAATCTAAAACATTTAAAAAACTTTCTTTAATTTAATATGCAATTATTGGAGAGAACATATCAGTTCATTTTAATATACACTAAGGACACTGCGTGTTTGCATAAGCAGTCTTATATTCCTGTATACTTGGCGTTCTGAACAACTCATCTACCTTCTGTAATGTCCGGGATTCTCGAGTAAATCCGAGACAGATGGTTCCTCAGGAGTCCCCTTGCCCCATTTTAAATACGTTGCACCAGAAGCTGCATTTATGTATTAGTAAGCTTTTATTTATATTTAGAGATGAACATACAGATAATTAAGCTATATGAGTTCCATTAGATGATATATTAAATTAGTATTATATAACTTAAGCTGCGGACAGTTTTATTAACGAGTAATGTCTAATAACGTGTACTCGTAGGTATAAACTATATAAAAACTTAATTTGTGCAAATAATTTCAAATACAGAACTTAATTTCTCCTAGTAGCAAGAGTTAAGATAATAATGGTAAGCAAAAGTTTACAACATAGTTACAATAACGAGGCATTACGAAGCTAATAAATTCTGTGCACATTGTCCTTGAGCAGGGCAGTGGATCTGAGAGTCCCACCAGCTGGCAGCAGGAACGTAGTTCGTTGCATCAGTATCCTGCGCGACAATTTCTTACCATTACTTCAACTGAATACAGTAAATACAAGGTAACTTCAAACTTTTCTGAATCAATGATAAAGTTCTAAATTCGGACTATTCCTCCGCCCTTATGCAAACAAAGTTTACCTAAATCTAGAAAATTGCATCTAAGGGACAACGTGCCGCATTTCTGCGCCGTTAGTTTAATAACATTTTTCCATGAGATCTATTTCTTACTAGGCATTACCAACACACCAATTTTTTCTCTGTATTTATTTATATTAGTCATGAATTAAATAATACAATTTATAGATGAAATGTAAGGAAATGTTGAATTTAACAATAAAAATAAATAAAACGCTTGTGATACATGCCGTATTTAGGAAACAATCAAAGGCGTCATGGATGGGGCGATTTTTCAAAGGTTTGTCTCAAAGAGCGTAAAGAAAATGTGAATATATTATCCACACCTTCCGTTGCGACGAAATTTTAAGTGATCCCCTAGCCAGTGTATTTGCTAGGGATGCAAGGAGATTCGTAAAAAGGTTTGTTCTCAAATCTCCAGTACATAACAACAGCTCTATCTCGCAACGTCTCTGAACATTTCAAGAAGGCCGAAGACGCAGGTCATAATTGATTTTCTCGGGGCACTCTCCTTTCCCTTTCAATTGAACTCCTCCACTTCTGGCGACCTCACTGCCCAGCGAGTAAAATTTCGTCACTCTGGTGATAACTGATGCCACGTGAACAATAATGAGCATTTCTTCATTAAGTGATATCTTTAACATGTAACTACTTTTGATAAAGTTCACTGATATTAATTTAAAATATTCGGAGTCCTGGTCTCACTTAGGGAAACAAAAAAATTAACTTGCTAGAACAGCAATGTTCTTTGAAATTCATTTTGAAAAGAAGAATCAAATGATATGTATGATTGAGTTTATAAATATATTTGTATTCACGTAATTTTGAAACTATGATACGACCCTTAGAAAATGCATGTTGAACAACGATTTTTTTTACTTTACACATATATTGGAGCAGTGCCTAATTCTACTTGGGCATAAAAAACAAACAAGGGAATTACTGCAGCACTACAAGCGTAGGTTATNAACATTTCAAGAAGGCCGAAGACGCAGGTCATAATTGATTTTCTCGGGGCACTCTCCTTTCCCTTTCAATTGAACTTCTCCACTTCTGGCGACCTCACTGCCCAGCGAGTAAAATGTCGTCACTCTGGTGATAACTGATGCCACGTGAACAATAATGAGCATTTCTTCATTAAGTGATATCTTTAACATGTAACTACTTTTGATAAAGTTCACTGATATTAATTTAAAATATTCGGAGTCCTGGTCTCACTTAGGGAAACAAAAAAATGAACTTACTTGAATAGCAATGTTCTTTGAAATTCATTTTGAAAAGAAGAATCTAATTATTTGTATGATTGAGTTTATAAATATATTTATATTAACGTAATTTTGAAACTATGATACGACCCTTAGAAAATGCATGTTGAAGAACTATTTTTTTTACTTTACACATATAGTGGAGCAGTGCCTAATTCTACTTGGGCATAAAAAACAAACAAGGGAATTACTGCAGCACTACAAGCGTAGGTTATAAATATCTGCTGTTGAAAAACTTTAAACTTTGTCGAACGATGCGCCCAGTGGGTGTCACGATCAAAACCCTTCATTCACTAACCTAATAGAACTATGTGATCCACGCAACCATGTATCAATAACATTCCAATTAGGTTGCAGCGTTAGGAAGGGGGAAAAGGGTGAGGGGAGGGATCGGGGCTGAAAGAATATACAGCAGAAATGATTCACGGATAGTATACCCCCGTGCATTGTTTAGAGGGGGTGGAGAGGGACCGGTGGTGAAAGAAAACACAGGCGATATGATTCACGGCTAGCTGCTATCACATATTACAAAAACGACGTGAGTGGGGAGTGGTACTGAAAAAATACACCGGCGATATGATTCACGGCTAGCTGCTATCACATATTACAAAAACGACGTGAGGAGGGAGTGGGGAGTGGTAATGAAATAATACACAGGCGATATGATTCACGGCTAGTATGCATCCGTGCATTGTATAGAGGGGGTGGGGAGGGACCGGTAGTGAAAGAAAACACAGGCGATATGATTCACGGCTAGCTGCTATCACATATTACAAAAACGACGTGAGTGGGGAGTGGTACTGAAATAATACACCGGCGATATGATTCACGGCTAGCTGCTATCACATATTACAAAAACCACGTGAGGAGGGAGTGGGGAGTGGCACTGAAATAATACATACGCGATATGATTCACGGCTAGTATGCATCCGTGCATCGTTTAAAGGGGGTGGGTAGGGGCTTGTGGTGAAAGAATACACAGGCGATATGAATCACGGCTAGCTTCTTTCACATATTACAAAAACCACGTGAGGAGAGAGTGGGGAGTGGCACTGAAATAATACATACGCGATATGATTCACGCCTTGTATGCATGCGTGCATCGTTTAGAAGAGGTGGGGAGGGACCGTTGGTTTAAGAATACACAGTCGATATGATTCACGGCTAGCTACTTTCACACATTACAAAAATGGCGTGAGGAGGGAGTGGGGAGTAGGATTGAAATAATACACAGGCGATATGATTCACGCCTTGTATGCATCCGTGCATCGTTTAAAGGGGGTGGGGAGGGGCCGGAGGTGAAAGAATACACAGGCGATATGATTCACGGCTAGCTACTTTCACATATTACAAAAACGGCGTGAGGAGGGAATGGGGAGTGGGGCTGAAATAATACACACGCTATATGATTCACGGCTAGTATGCATCCGTGCATCGTTTAGAGGGGGTGGGGAGGGACCGGTGGTGAAAGAATACACAGGTGATATGATTCACGGCTAGTATGCATCCGTGCATCGTTTAGAGGGGGTGGGGAGGGACCGGTGGTGAAAGAATACACAGGTGATATGATTCTCAGCTAGCTGCTTTCACATATTACAAAAACGACGTGAGGAGGGAATGGGGAGTGGGTCTGAAATAATACACAGGCGATATGATTCATGCCTTGTATGCATCCGTGCATCATTTAGAGGGGGCGGGGAGGGACCGGTGGTGAAAGAGTACACAGGTGATATGATTCATGGCTAGCTGATTTCACATATTACAAAAACGACGTGAGGAGGGAGTGGGGAGTGGTGCTGAAATAATACACATGCGATATGATTCATGGCTAGCTGCATGCGCGCATTGAAAAATAATGGGGAGGGTGGAGCTGGGCTGAATGTTTATACACGTGGTATGATTCACGGCTAGCTGCGTCAGTTTATTGCAAAAAGCGTTTGGTGAGGGAGCAGGGTTGAAACAATATATCAGCGATATGATTCACAGCTACCTGGGTTCGAGTATTGAAAAATGAGGGGGTGAGGTAGGGGTTGAAAGAATTTAATGGCGATATGATTCAGGGCTTACTGCGTCCACGTATTGCAAAAAAGGTAGTTGGTGAAGGAGAAGGACTGAAACAATATACATGTGATATGATTTACGGCTAGCTGCGTCCGCGGATTGCAGAAACCCGCGAAACGCAGGACGGTTTTTACACGGGCGATATGAGTTTCAGAGGTGGGAGAGAGAAAAAGAGTGACGAAAATATCGGGTGTCAGTATTCGCCGTGAATGAGGAAGGGCAGTTTTAATTAAAACGGATCATGAGCCGCGTTATTTGGAGTCGTATTTATAATTTTAATTACCCGTGTAACCTCCTGCTGGCACGAAGAGGGTGGGAAGCAAAGAGGAGTAAACGAAAAGAAAAAAAAAAAATCATATTCGCTAACCATTACAGTTCCTTCTCTCTCACTGACAGCTCACTACCAGCTGGAGGGTCGGGTGGACCTACACAATTGAAACTCGGAAGGTTTGCAAGGGGGGATGTTAAAAAAAAAACTCTTTTTAAATTTTTACCCACGCAATTTTTTTATCCATATTTACTCCTAAACTAATGGAACAGATTTGTGAAGGTGAGAAGGGTTAGCAAAAGGTTTGGATAAACATTTTCATTTAAAAATTTTAACATTGAGAGTTGGGCATTACATGGTGTTATGTGAAATGACAAGTGAAATTATTCTCCCTTGTGAAGTACAATAATAGACGTGAGAGGTAATGTTGACGTTTAATCCACATGTAATAGATAAATAATCCTGCGTTAGTACAGAGAACAACTATAAACATAGACACTACTACATAATATGCCGAAAGAACATACATCTAGTTTACAAGATGTTCTCTTGAGTACCATTGAAAAGTAACCCGATTATCTGAGAATTTTATTTGTTTTTGAGGCATATCAGCAAAGGAGCAGAAAGGATGACGTCGGATGTGGTATTAAATACCTCATTGCCTCGAAGTACAAGACACTAAAAGTGAAACATTTAACATTAGTAGAACAGTGTGCAACCAACGGACTGAAACGGTAACACTATTAATATTACGTAAAAGTTTTTTGATAGTAAGCTTCAACACACAGCCGTCGGAAAATATAGTTCCTGCGTGTGACCAGGTAGTAAAAATTACACTTATGTCTTGTAACAAGACTTGTAAATTGTATTGCTTTATTGCACAAAATAATACTTTATTCCCGTATACGTCAAGGGGTTGCATTCGAAATGTGTATTTCGAAAACTCTGTTAAAAGACCATCAAACAAATAATAGAAAAGTTCGTTCCCAGTGTCACATTTGGTGGCGTCTAAGTAGTTTAGCCAAGAAGAAATCCAAGAAATTCCACCCTGCAACAGAACAAAATCTTCAACATTACACAACGCCGAACTTGAAATTACATAATTGATAATAACTTGAACATCTTCAAACAGAATTGACTGATAATGAACAAGAAGTTTACACTTGAATAGTACTACACAACTATATGCGTTGTTCATATTATTACTTGCTTGTTATATGAGTTATGTGTTTAATACAAACATGTTGAATTCAGTACGGAAGTGGTTCAATAAAGACCGATATTGTCTTTAGAAAGTACCGGGAATATGATCGATCTGCCATCTGTCAGCAAAGTCGTATACTATTAGGTACCTTCGACTGCCCCAAGGTACTACGTTTGTCTGATGGTCAGCAGTTCTCCGTCAGTAGCGATTTAAACGTAGTAATAGCATGAGGCACCTCGAAAATGTACGGTGTCGGAAACACGATAGCAACGTTATGCAATAAGATTTCGTGCTCCGCAAAACAAGGCTGCTCCAGAAACTCTTGAAGATCTTCGTAGAATTTATCATCACTTTATGATATCTCGTGCTGCACGTGTCCGTTGAAGAAACAGTAATTACGATGTTTTTTGGTTGAGAAAGTCATTTCTACAGTTCTCAAGCTTCCTTTGATCCAGATCTGGCCTCACGTAAAATTTAAAATTTCGTTACCAAGTTACAACAGAGACCACAAAGAATGACGGCCTGAGTGAAAACGACGGGGTGAAGGATTTAGAGGCGTTTTTAAAACGCATATTAACAAATGGATTTGAGCACATCATACAAAAGTGAATGAAAAATGGGGTTTGTGTATTGCTTTAAATTATGACTATATTGAAGGGGCAGAAAGTGAATTTCTTGCAAGAAATTTGTTACAGCATCGATTTCAGTCACCATCGGACAAACCTTGTGTATTCAAAATTATTTACGAATGGTTTCGCCATGCTATACTTAAAGGGTATTCTGACATCGAAAATCCCTGTCACTCACATGTTGAGCTAGTACTAGGTGTCGAATGGAGAAATTTTCACCAATAATAAAATTCCTTGGAGGTAGACCGAGCGAGGTGGTCCGGTGGTAACTGACTGGGATCGCATTTGGGTGGATCCGGGTTCGATTCCCGGTCCAACCAACCTGATTTCGGTTTTCCATGGTTCAGGAAATCACTCCAGGTGAATGCTGGGATGCGTCCCTAACAAAGGCCCTGGACGATTTGTTCCCATTCCTTTCCCGATCCCCCCTTCCCAGAGCAACTTGCTCCGTCTCTAGTGACCTCGCTGTTGACGAGAAGTTCAGCCAATTTACCTACCTACCTACCTACCTACCTACCTACCTACCTACCTACCTTGAAAATATCTTTTTGTCACTACACCTCTTGCGTTAGAATACGCCGACAAATCAGAGCAGGAAGCAGGGAACAGGGTATCTTCACGTTTTCACCGGGTATGGAGTTGATTCGGGGACTCTTCGTAGTCACCTTTGTTTTTACTGTTGCGAAGAAGAGTGAAGACAATTGGGCGGCTCTTAACATCGAGATCTTGGTAGTACTGTTCCGAGTTAAGGGCTATGGAAAGGTCTTGCGATTTGCAAACTCCCCAAACGTAAAACCAAGAAAATTATTCGTACTGCTTAATTAAATTTGATGGTGTTGGATTTATTGAAAAAATATTTGAATACTGATGATTATCGCATGCAACAATAGTTTATAAAGATGTTAGTTATCGATTAAAGTTTCTTTAGCTTCCAATGCACGGTGCCGGCAAAAAATAACATTCCCGTGCGTTATTTACACAACTGTTACACAATCTGAATGAGTTAATTTGGTGCCTGCATGCCAACGTGTACTGTAACTTACGTGCGGTTTACACGATGATATTTTTTTCTAAGGTCAGTCAAAAGTGATCTTTTTACCGTGAAAACATATATGTATGTGTTTATATACACAGATGTGACAAAAGTCATGGGATAGCAATATTGAAATATACAGATAGCAGTAGTATTGCGTAAAAATATATAAATTGGCAGTGCATTGGTTGGGCTTTCATTTGTAGTCAAGTGATTAATGTGAAAAGGTTTCTGACGTTATTCTGGTCGCACGATGGGAATCAACAGACTTTGAACGCGGAATGGTAGTTGGAGCTAGACGCATGGGACATTACATTTCGGAAATTGTTAGGAAGTTCAACATTCCGAGATCCACAGTGTCAAGAGTGTGCCGAGAGTACCTAATTTCAGGCATAACCTCCCACCATGGACAACGCAGTGGTCGACCGCCTGCACTTAATGACCGAAACCAACGACGTGTGCGCAGAATTGTCAGTGTTAACAGACAAGCAACACTGCGTGAAATAACCGCAGGAATCAATGTGGGACGTATGACGGACGTGTCCGTTAGGACAGTGCGGCGAACTTTGGCTGTACTGGGCTATGCCAGCAGAAGACCGACTTGAGTGCCTTTACTAACAGCATGACATCGCCTGCAGTGCCTCTCCTGGGCTTGTGATCATATCGGTTAGACCCTAGACGACTGGAAAACCGTGGCTTGGTCAGATGAGTCCTGATTTCAGTTGGCAAGAGCTGATGGTAGGGTTCGAGTGTTGCGCAGACCCCACGAATCCATGAACCCAAGTTGTCAACAAGGAACTGTGCAAGCTGGTGGTGGCTCCATAATGGTGTGGGCTGTTTTTACATGGAATGGACTGGGTCCTCTGGTCCAACTGAACCAATCGTTGACTGGAAAGGGTTATGTTCAGCTACTTGGAGACCACTTGCAGCCATTCATGGACTTCATGTACCCAAACAACGATGGGATATTTATGGATGACAATGCGCCATATCACCAGGCCACAACTGTTCACGATTGGTTTGAAGAACATTCTGGACAATTCCAGCGAATGATTTGGCCACCAAGATCTCCCGACATGAATCCCATCGAACATTTATGGGACATAATCGAGAAGTCAGTTCGTGCACAAACTCCTGCACCGGCAACACTTTCACAATTATGGACGTCTATAGAGGCAGCATGGCTCAATATTTCTGCCGGGAACTTCCAACGACTTGTTGAGTCCATGCCACGTCGAGTTGCTGCATTTAGCCGGGGAAAAGGAGGTCCGACACGATATTTGGAGGTATTCCATGACCTTTGTCACCTCAGTGTATATAAAAAATGTATATAATATATATATATATATCGTTGTAATATCGGAGGAGGGTTCTCGATTAATCGCCAGTTTGCGTACTTGTCTCAGGAGAGTGACACCATTTGACTTCAAACAACTTCAGTTATTAGCTTTTTTAAAACCGAAAATTTAGACGAGAAATTTGTGGGCAGATGGCGGAGCAAAATGGCCGTAGTCGTTACGGAAATGCGGAAAAGTAAGCACACATGCGTTATTTGTAACGAAGGTGTACAGTGGTTTGTGTGTCCAACGTAACAATAATAGGTTAGTTTCCAGAGTAACTGCCTGCACTGTTTTTAGAATATCCAATTTCACCCGGTCAAGAATAAATGTTACTGCAATGGCGAAGAGATAGTCACTGTGCGAGAAACTTTTCGCTGAACAAGTGAAGTGCTCAGACCACTATAGCAAAATTACATAAACTTCTCCATATTATTTAGCAGATAGAATAATAAAATGTTACAGATAATTCAGTTTATTTTAGTGAAATTCGTTGTTGGTTAGTCATTTATGAGCGTGGCTATGATCACACGTGCCTATTCCTCGATGACTACTATTTATGCAGCACCACACTAATACGCTTGCTGATCCAGTAATGGCTAGGTTTGAAGCAACAGAGCGTTACTAGAACCTGTGTTGATGGTTGGGTTTGAAGCAACAGAGCATTACTAGAACCTGTGTTGATGGCTAGGTTTGAAGCAACAGAGCGTTACTAGAACCTGTGTTGATGGCTAGGTTTGAAGCAACAGAGCGTTACTAGAACCTGTGTTGATGGTTGGGTTTGAAGCAACAGAGCATTACTAGAACCTGTGTTGATGGCTAGGTTTGAAGCAACAGAGCGTTACTAGAACCTGTGTTGATGGCTAGGTTTGAAGCAACAGAGCGTTACTAGAACCTGTGTTGATGGTTGGGTTTGAAGCAACAGAGCATTACTAGAACCTGTGTTGATGGCTAGGTTTGAAGCAACAGAGCGTTACTAGAACCTGTGTTGATGGTTGGGTTTGAAGCAACAGAGCATTACTAGAACCTGTGTTGATGGCTAGGTTTGAAGCAACAGAGCGTTACTAGAACCTGTGTTGATGGTTGGGTTTGAAGCAACAGAGCATTACTAGAACCTGTGTTGATGGCTAGGTTTGAAGCAACAGAGCGTTACTAGAACCTGTGTTGATGGCTAGGTTTGAAGCAACAGAGCGTTACTAGAACCTGTGTTGATGGTTGGGTTTGAAGCAACAGAGCATTACTAGAACCTGTGTTGATGGCTAGGTTTGAAGCAACAGAGCGTTACTAGAACCTGTGTTGATGGCTAGGTTTGAAGCAACAGAGCGTTACTAGAACCTGTGTTGATGGTTGGGTTTGAAGCAACAGAGCATTACTAGAACCTGTGTTGATGGCTAGGTTTGAAGCAACAGAGCGTTACTAGAACCTGTGTTGATGGCTAGGTTTGAAGCAACAGAGCGTTACTAGAACCTGTGTTGATGGTTGGGTTTGAAGCAACAGAGCATTACTAGAACCTGTGTTGATGGCTAGGTTTGAAGCAACAGAGCGTTACTAGAACCTGTGTTGATGGCTAGGTTTGAAGCAACAGAGCGTTACTAGAACCTGTGTTGACTTTACCAGCAGCGCAGTCACCAAGCGGCTCACACAGATAAGACATACGCCGGTGGCGTACCGATATATTATCACATTGAAACGCCCAGTAGTGGTATGGGTATTTTTTTTAATGGGCAAGACTGTTGTACGCTAGTTTCCTCCTGCGAAAAAATTAAAACATTGTTTTAAAATAGTATCTGGTTTGAGCACATATCTGCTATTGTTACGGCGTTTACAACTAACCTGTTTTCCATTTTTTTACATAAAAATTTGAAAATGTATGCACGGCGGACTGTACAAAATGGTGCACTCAGGGTTTGAGACGTGGACAAGAACTCTATAGTTATTTTCATGCATTAAATTTTCTCACACCCTACCAGTTCTAACTTCATGTTGCCCTTATAAAACATTGGTCGCATTATTAGCCAACTTTAACTGCCACGTAAATTTATGTAAGAAAGTACACCATATTTTAATTTTCCAGGATTTAAATTATTGCATGTCTTTATTTTCCTCAGTTCGTTTACGTATATCATTGTCGCAAATGCAAATTTGGCGTTTCCTTTTTTTGTACAATTATTGAAAGTCGAGGTTACAATCATTGCAATCAAGATGGCAGATTGTTTGTTTTTTGAAGAGCAACCATGGAGCCAGGGTAATCAATCGTATCACAATGTTTTATTTTCTTTAATCGGATGTTTCGGCTTGGAATTCACGCTTTTAAGCGAATATGGTTCGTTGATGGTGTCGTTGTTTGTTTACCATGCGGACGAACTCACGTTAACGAAGAGGCTTCAGCAACTAGCTTGCAAGTTATCTGAGTTATAGTTTTCTCCTGGATGGTGTAATATACGCCTAAACGAACCAGATAAACTTAACTACTCCTCAGACCGTACACTGAACAACATTTTTTACCATACTTTCTAAACTGTAATGCAAGTTTTTAACCCATAAACTGTATGAGATATTTACCACGCATCAAGCTGCAAATCTAGTAGAAAATCCTATATATGCAACTGGGAACTTCGCTATGGTTTTGACTGTTTCGCGAGCAAATGTGGGAACTCTACCATGTATGTAAGGGGAAAAAACTCAACACCCCGCTCTTTATAATCATACATATACACTGATGTGGAAAATTTGCGAATAATTTCTCAGAATGTGGCAACTATTTCACGCTAACAATAACGCAACTTCCTTCTTTCCAGCGAATAAGAATTTCATGGAAGAAAGCAGAAATTGTTGTGGTAATGGGGGGGGGGGGCGAAAACTATATCCATTATTAAAACCCCTCAAGTGTTCTGTAGATTGGTACAGTTAAAATATTGTTTTAGCCCAGTTTTTGGTGTCCTATTGCAAATTAAATGTTGCCTTTTGAAATATTTAAATACTTAGGTAACCATGATGGAAACATACTTCATTGTTACAGGTAAAAATATGAGCGCAAAATACGGTGCGTAGGCCCTAGTGACATAGTGTTTTTTTCAACTGAGAAGGTCGCGCTCTCTCTCTCTCTCTATCTCTATATATATATATATATCTCTCTCTCTCTCGGGAAGTTTCGCACCGCTAGTCGTAGACGTAAAATTATACATGTTTTAAATTTTAGCATGTATCATACGCATTACAGCAAAAATAATTATTTTTCAATTTGTTATTTAGTACTGAAAAGAGATTTTAATGTTTGAATACTTATGATCATATTTTAAGATGTGATGGCGGGAGGGTTACAAATCCAAAGTTGGCAGAAGTGGCGTCTTGGCGAGTGGCGACTTGACATGGCATGTTGCTGTTCAATGAAACGTTAATTTTTCTTATTCCGAAAAATAACTCAAATTACCACATCAAGTTCGTACACATTGTGTTTGTAAACCTAACTAGTCAAGTTACGATGTTGTGGTAAATCAGTGTTTCTATAGTAGTAGTAAATATACTGTAACATGCGTCGTGACCGCTGCTTGTGAAAGGGTGTGGCTGCTTCGAGGTAGTTACGCTGGCCCGGTGTGTATGTGTGTGTGTGTGTAAGTGCAAATATTGTACGTGCGAAATTTATACGTTTCAACCGTGAACTGTTTTTATAAGGAAGTTAGTTATTTAAATTCACGTCTGTTTATTTATCACAACCTTGTAACATTACCCAACGAGTTTGAAATACAGTAGTGTAACGTGCTTATGTTTATGTGATTTGAGTATTTACTACAACTCCAACAAACTAATAAGCTCCGCCAGACAATTTTAAACAAATAATTAAGTAAACCTAGTAAATATTAAGTACCTATGCAAAGAATATGAGCGTAATAAAAGTTACGGTGGGCCTTTTTGTGTGCATGTTTACCACTATATTTTACGTTTGCCGCTGCTGTGTCCAAAAAGTAAGTGACATGAGTTGCGTGTTTGAATTTACTGTCTTTTTCGTTGAACTTGTTGCTCCTTCGTTTGGATATTTGTTCCAACTAAGGGCGTTATTTTAACGAAATACCCCAACACACATCAATAACAAGAGGTTAAATGCTGCTGTTGTTTCCCCTACAGTTGTAATAGGGTTAAACACAGTCGCGGAAAAATATATAACGTGTATAAAAATATGTTAATATAAAATAACTGTAAGAACTATCGTCAAAACAGTCATTGTTTAAAAAAGTCATAAAGCTGACTTAATATGGTTGTAGGCTTATATTGTGAACATTCGTATGTAATTGTTTTTTAAATATGACGGAAATCTTTGAACAGCTGCTAACAGTAAACAAATCATTTGACAGTTAAAACATAGAAGTCACATGGCAGTGTTTATGTTTACATGTAGTGGAAGGATACGTTACCGGTAACCAAAAGTAGAAATCTAGCAGGGCTTCAGAGAAGTGCGAAGTAACCGTGAATGGACTATACCAGGGAGCCAATGGTTGGGTCAAAAAGATAATCAGATATTAGTAATTATTATTCTGTGTCTTTCACAGGAAAAAATAAATAAATGGCGTGTGGGGAGTGCACCCTCCGAGTGACGGTCTTTCCAGCTGGGACCCGTAGGTGACCGTCATCCCCGGGCATGACAGAAATGAGACCCTATAATGGAGCGG